>QEPC01009638.1:3532550-3544762 GCA_003113815.1 Sphenodon punctatus | reverse complement strand
CCCCCCCCCCGCTGCTCTGGGCGGCAGATTTGGGGGGAGAGCAGCAAGGAGGGTCCAGGAAGCGGCTGAGGCTGGCGGGGCGGTTGAGAGCGCATCACCAGTCTTAGCCTGTCCGACTCCATGTGCAGCTGAGGCAGGGAGCAGCGAGCATGCGCCCTGTCCCTGCCTCAGCCGCCCGGCCCAAAGCTTCTTGTCTGGGCGTTTGCAATAAGCGCCCAGGCGAGAAGCTCCATTGCGCCCATTAGGCACAATGGAAGGCTAGCCCCGCCCTCCACAGCATGTCCTATACGTGCTGTGAACTAGGGACTCAGCTGCCCAAACTGTGGACTAGGTCCTATACGCGCTGTGGACTAGGGACTCTCAGCGGCTGTGAGAGTGAGTCCCGGAAGGGAGATAGACACTGACAGCAGCAGCAGCAGCCTCTGAGAGACTGCTGCTGCTGTCAGCGCCGGCGGCGCGGGGTTTTTTTGTTTTGTTTTTAATGGCGGCGCTGGGGGTTCCCCCATGGCGCTAGGGGGACAGTGCCCCAAATTCCCTGGGGGGGAGCTGCCACTGTTGAGCCGGGCGGCTGAGGCAGGGACTAGGGCGCATGCGCACTGCTCCCTGCCTCAGCCGCACATGGAGTCAGACAGGCTAAGGCTGGTGATGCGCTCTCAACAGCGCCCCGCCAGCCTCCGCCGCTTCCTGGACCCTGCCTTGCCGCTCTCCCCCCCAATCTGCCGCTCAGAGCAGCAGGGGGGGGGGGAGCGGCAAGGCAGGGAACTTTTTTTTTTAGGGGCGTGGCCTACAAAAAGTTCGTCAGGACCCATCGGATGTCTGGTGCCTGGCTGGTGCAGAGAAACCCGGAGGGGGGAGAGTGGTGAGCCCCAAGGCGTGTTACTGCAGGACCAGTCACTGCCCAAGGAACCCCAGGGCATAGGTTCAAGGCCCCAGTCCTGACTGCAACAAGTTCAAGGGATCCTGGAGCGAGTGTTGTCAGGATGCCGCCCAAGAAGTCACGCTCTCCGCGGGGAATCTCCACTCTGGTCCTCTCTTTATTTCACACGTGTCCCATCGCCAGACAGTTACTGCTAGATACCCAGTTCGGACCTTAACAGCGTAGGGCTTCGTTCTCAGCATCAGCCCCTCTGTTCAGGCCCTGTCCCTCCTCAGGTCAGAGCGAAAGCCTCCTCAGGTCCGTCCCAGTTAGTCAGGCACTCACAGCACAAATCCCTCCTGCAGCCTGCCAATCCCTCCGGCTTGGCCAACGCTCTCCAAGCTGGGTGTGACCCACCAGGCCCTGGGGTGGTTGTCTCCTGGCCCGATGGGGCCACACTGGGTTTTACTCTGGCCCAGGAATGTTCATCCTGCCCACCCCCCTGTGTTGGGACCATCATGGTCCCCACCCCACTCTCTCTCTTTCCTGTCCCCTTTGCTCAGGTGCCTGGCAGCGAGGGCAGGCCATGCGAGCCCCCAGTCAGTAGCGCTCTCGGGAGCATCAGCTAGTGGCAGCCAGTGGATTGGTCATCACTGGGACACCGAGCCCCTCCCGTCTCGCTCCCGCCATCTTCATTAAGCGGCCCTTGGCTGGGCCATTATGCCCACCCTCTGGCAGGGGCAGTGCTTGGAAAGGTCCTGCGTTGTGGGGTCGTCCCTTCCGCGCGTGGCCTGAAGGGGTGCTTGGACTGCGCCCAGGATGGGGTACGAAGGATCTCCTGCTGGCGCCTCATTCAGCCAACAAGTCCGTAGGGACTGGCCTTGTGAGGGCCCCGTCACCCAGGGTTTGTGTGGAGACTGAGCCCAGCTCAAGCTCCCATCTCCTCAAGCCATCTCTAGTCCCTCGCAACAACTCTCACACCAAACTCTCCGCTCAATCACGCCCAAGGTCAGGTGGGAGGCATCCGGCGCGGTCCTTGACTCTTTCTAGCGCCTGAGCCTCAGATAGCACCTTTGCCACATGGCAGGTGTTATCTCCCTTAAAGGACCCGCAGCCCAGATATCCTGATGTAAATAGAACAGCCATCGCTAAAGATGACACAAGCCTATTTGATGCAGGAGACCATCCCAATAGAAGATACGTCCGATACAGTGTTGCCTTTGTTCACAGCTGGAAAGCCAGTGCTTCAACCATTGGCCCGCCCTTTCCATTAAGGCTCAGGGTAGCTTACAACATGTAAAAACCCTCTTGAAACCCTGCCTCAACCCCCTAAGCCTCCCACGCAACATCTGACCAAAATAAAAAGGTCTTGCACTGTTTCCAGAAGATGAGCAGGTTTGGGCTTCTACAAATCTCCGAGGGGAATGAGTTCCATAATTACAGGGCAGTCACCGAGAAAATTTCTCTGCCTGCCCTTCTTGTAGAAACATGGCGGGCAGATGGGAGCTGCAGGAGGGCCCTTCTGGCTGTCTTCAGGGACCAGGAGGGGACGTGAGGGACGAGGCGGTCTTTCCGATACTTGGGCTCAGGCTAGAAAGGAGGGCTGCGCTGAAAACACCAGCAACCCGTTATCGGGCGACTTTATCCATCGCAGATCAAACTACAAAAATCACAAGAGATGGAGACAAAGTAGTTCCCATGATGTATTTTATTGGCCCTACTTCTCTTGGTGAGAATAGGCAAACGTTTGGGCCACACAAGCCCCTTCCTTGGGCATGGAACAAGCTAGAACTATAGGCTGAACCAATGCAGGACAAGTATAGCTAAGCGAAGGCAACAACTTGGGTGGGAGCTGGGTGAAGGGGGAGACATTTTTAAAATGTATTTAAATTTACACCCCACCCTTCCCATAAGTCTCAGACTGGCTTACAACACAAGAACAGTAGACGTATATATATATATATATATATATATATATATATATATATATATATATCCTCCCTGCTCCTTGGCAATATATATATATATATATATATATATATATATATATATATATTGTATTATATAATACAATAAAAAACCCTAAAAACCTCACCCCAAGCCCTCTAAGTATTCCCACACAGCCCCTATCCCCTCCTGCCAAGTAGCTGGCCCAAAGGAAAGGTCTTCCATTGCTTTCTAAAAATACACCTGCTCAGGTATAGAGGGACCCACCGTACTGGGTCACCACTGAAACCCCCGTTGTGCACGTCGCCCTCATCGTACAAACCTGACTGGGAGAGGGCACCTGCTAGGGGGCGTTCCCGGGCAAATGCAGGAATTGCAACGCAGCATAGCGGGAAAGGCGGTCTTTCCGATACCTGGGGCCCAGGCCATTTAGGGCTTTTTAAGTCAAAAACAAGCACTCCGATTGTGCCTGGAAAGCTCTCAGGAGCCAGTGCTAACTCTGAAGCACCGGTATAACGTGCTCCCGGCAACCCACCCCTGGAAGGAGCCAAGCAGCCACGTTCTGCACCAGCTGCAGCTTCCGAACAGTCACGAGGGGCGGCCCCGCGCAGAGTGCATTGCTGGAGCCTCGCCTTCTAGGTTATAAAACCATTGAAACTGGGGATGTTAAAGATCACAGCTAATGGTGTTAAACCCAAGAATAGTACATTCTAGGAGAGGACTCCATCAAAGCCAACATCTGGGCCAGTAGGAAATGGCTTTCCAAAAGAAAGGAACTGGCCTATCAAAGCAGGCTGGCTGGCTGCAAGGCAGTCAGCGTCTGGAGCGGCTTGAAAAACCAACGGTAGAGTCTTTGGTAGCCACATTTCGAATACGATCCCCACCCCTGGCTGTTTAATGACAGTACATCCCATCCAAGTAAGGACAAAGTGCCCGTGCTCAGTAGCCAGAAGGTCATGCTGCTAGCGGGAGCCGTTTATCCCTGTTGTAACTTCAATGAAGTCTTGAATGGGAACAGATGCATTTTGGTCCAGCATCGGAGACACTTTCTGGCCTCTTTCATCCACCTTATACAAATGTGGTGCATTTTGGGGGGTTGCATTTTTTTAAAAAATTAATAAATAAAGGGAAACCAGGAATAGAACCTCTTTCCCCACCACTTGGAGAAGCCTACTGGGAAAGGTTTGCGCACCAATATTTACTGGGGAGTTTGCAAATTACTTCCATTTCAGCTGCCCCTACGTGGAGTCATACTGGCACCCAGTGGCCAGGCAGACTAACTGCAGGTTGTAGCTATTAAAAGGATTCTCAGAGCCGGGTGTGGGCAGAGGAGGACTTGAATTATTACAGAGGGCCACTAATCCATTTTCCTAGTAGGCCACAGCGAGCAGGACATAATGCATTCCAAGCTGGCATGTACACTCAATATTGCTGGTCTAGGAGGCTGTGAAGGGGCATCTCAGTGCAAGCTGCATAATATCGCTCCAGGCACAAGAAGGGCTTAGCATGGGATTAACCCTTCAAGCCAAGACAGCTACCCGCAGGAGTCACAGATAACCAAGCATCAGGGGAAGCAGGCCTACGTTGGGCGAGAGGTGGCATTTAGGGTTCTCTTTACCAGATGGCTGGCTTCTGAGCCTCATTACAGTCACATCTGCAATCTCTTCTCTACAAACCTACCTGAAAGATGAACAAAAGTCACTCAGAAATCATCTAGGTTTAAAGAGAAACCAATATTTCCACCGCCAGCAGCTCGACAGCCGACCAGTGTTAAAAGCTGCAAATCGTTTAATAAGCCACTTAGGTTTCAAGGTAAGAGGAGCTTATTGCTCAGCCCAATGTTTCCCTAAGGAATTATCCAGGAAATGATGCTTGTGTTTTAGACTAATACTCTCGTCGTTTTGACATTTCTCCCTTTAAAGTTGCAAACCTTCCAGACTTGAATGGAAGGACGTATTGCATTCCCAATAGTGCCTCCCTGCTCTGTTCGCTGGAGAGACCCTGGAGCATTGGGAAATTGTATGAAAATCTTGCTAGTCACGCGCACGGGAAAGGCAGCCAAGTAAACAAAGAGGAATGAATGGGACATAAAAAGGGACCATAAGTGGTTAAACGAAAATTGATGACTCACGGGAAGGCGCACTGCTCTGAACACCTCCATTAGCTTCCTCTGCTTTCTCGCCAACACAGAGACCACACGATGCAAAATGGACCCACACAGAGAAATCTATCCAGCTACAAAGAATCTACTCTGCCCCGAGTAGAGACCAGAGCACTCCAGTGCCTGAAACAGGGGTCCTGGGGCGAGCTCAGTGTCCCATCTGCTGGGAAGTCCTTGCAGGATCCGTTCCAGCTAATTCATGGGCTACGTTTTCCTGTCACCAGCTAGAGTTCTCATTCAAGTTAGTGCGCACTCGCCGGTCCAACGTTTGGTAGAAAGCCTCTGCCTGTTAGGGTGGAATGGGGGTAAGGGGGGGAGGTAAAAGGGGGGCTCCAACTAGGTTTCCTCTCTGTAGGAACAAACGCGGTATGGGTAATTCCCTCAGGGTCGTGTTAGGGCGTTCCCACCAAACTAGGGGGCAACTTGACTCATCACGGGGATGGAGAGGATGCCAAGGAGCAGGGAGGACACAGGGGAGCTCACAGACTGGGGAAACCAGAATACCACGTTCAACAGGGCCCGGGGCACCGTGTGGTGACTGGTGGTGCGGGCAACGGGGAGGGGATCCAAGGAGTGGGGGAAACAGGGAGGGAACAGGAAGAGGAGAAGGTTAGGCTAGTATTTCGGGATGCAAGGGGGAGAGTATGGGCGGAAGCACAGTCGCTGAAGTGGGGGTTGGGGAACAGGCGAACCAAACTCACACTCGCACTGACAAGGGGACTGCGGGAGGGGAAAAGGAAGAGGAGCGATCACCACCACAACAAGACCAGGCACGGGCACGACCATCACTGAGCTCAGAATGCTCTCTGTCACAGATACGGGGGCCAGCCTCTCACAATGATTACCGGCAGGGTCCGGCTACCCCGCCGGCACCTTTAGAGTGTTTCTACCAGAAGCTGCAGGAACACATTTGTTTTTCTGATTTTCAAGTACCCAAAATTACCCAAAAGTCTACAAAAAAAAAAAAATACTACCAAAATTTTCCAAAGTCTGGGACCAGAAGTTGAACAAATCAGGACGAAAACAGTATTTCAGTACATTGGTGTTATACCATCTGGATGTTGATTCAGGTACCAAAAATCACCTGGAATTTTCAAGTTGAACTGCGTACCACGAATTTGACCGGGATACCGAAGGCTTTGGGGGAGTACCGCTTTCAGCTCTACTCTCGATGTCTCAAACAGGTGAGCCACCTGCAGGGGAAGTAAAAAAATAAAATAAAGATCCCATCCTCAAGAGTAATTAATTATCTCTGGTTTCACTCTGGTTCCAGAGAGGATCCACATGTTCACTCACTCAGTTTCAACTCCTCATTGAGTGAAGCAGAGCAGACATGCAAAAACAGCTTAGTCCAGTACAGCCAGGAACTCAGAAGAGCTGTGTTCAGTTCTGGTTTCAGCGGCGACTTCCCATAGGACCTCAGGCAAACCCGCCGTCTGTCTCTCTCTCCGGTCACGGTCCCCTGCGGAATGGGGATGCCAGTGCTGCCAAGCAGAGTAGCAAGCATCCAAAGTGAAGGAGGGCGGTCTTGTTGACTGGCTCCCCCAAATCCTGTCCCCCTGCCTTGCTGGATCCAGAAGCCACACTCAGCACCAGAGGAGGGGTTACCAGGTGCAGATATCCTGCACTGAGCAGGGGGTGGGACTAGATGCCCTCTGATGTGCCTTTCAACTCAGCAATTCCATGGATTCTCTCTCTCCGGGTTTCATCCAGAGCCTCTGGATTCCAGGGGAAGTCTCGATGTCTATGGGCCAAACCAGGGCGCCCAAGGATAATCTGGGGAACCGTCCCACCCCAGGATTCAGGGGTCTCCCCCCTATGGAGCGCCACCAGGGCAGACAGGGTTTTAGAAAAATGGTATTGGCCTGTTCCCTCTAGTTCTCTCCTCTGTGTCTGCAGAGAACAAATGTTCACCATCTTCTTTTTAGGTATTTGAAAACTGTTCTCATGTCCTTAGTCTTCTTCTCTCCAGGCTGGACACACCCACTTCCTTCAGACCTTCTCCCACCCCTTTATCACCTTAGTTGCTCTACTCGGAATCTTCTCCAATTTGTCGACACCCTTCTTGAAGAGCGGTGCTCAAAACTGAACGCAACTGAACTCCAGGCAAGCTCTCCCCAGTGCTAAGAAAGCCAGTGGGGTGTAGTCAATAAAGGTGCTGGACTTGGACCTGTGAATCCAGGGTTCAAATCCCACTCTCACCATGAACTCGCTGGGTGGCCTTGAGCAAGGCTTAGCCTCAGTTCCCCATCTGTAAAATAGGAAGGGGTGTGTGTGTGTGTCTCTCCCTGTGTTCCCCTTGACGTTGACTCCCCTGACAGCTATCGGCCTATCTCTAACCGTCCCTTTTTAGGGAAGGTTATTGAACGGGTAGTGGCTCGCAAGCTGCAGAGCCATCTGGATCGCTTCGCTTTTCTTGATCCCTCTCAGTTGGGATTTCGTCCAGGATATGGCGCTGAGACTGTGCTTGTGGCTTTGGTGGATGATCTGCGCCGGGAACTGGACCGGGGTTGTTTGACCCTGTTGATTTGATTAGATCAGCTGGATTTGATACCGTTGATCACGAGATGTTGGTGACGTGCCTGCGGGACTGTGCAGGGCAGGCGGGACTGTTCTTGAATGGTTCCGCTCTTTCCTGACCGGAAGAACCCAGCGAGCGGTGCTTGGGGATTATTTTTCATCATATACCGAGACCTCTTGTGTAGGGTCCTGCAGGGTTCTGTCCTGTCCCCTCTCCTGTTCAATGTGTACATGCAGCCGCTCGGCGAGGGGATTAGGGGGTTCGGCATTCAGTGTCATCAATATGCTGATGACACCCAGCTTTACCTCTCTCTTTCAACTGACTCAGCCCAAAAAGTGCAACTGCATGCAGAAATTTATTATTATTATTATTATTATTAGCAAGCAGTTATATAGCGCCAGCAGTGTACCTGGCACTTTACAAAGTAATGGAATAGACACGGTCCCTGACCTGGGGCTTACAATCTGAGAGATGGCGGGGCGGCAGGGGGAGGGGGGAGACGAAGGAAGGGGAACAGAGGGAGAGACAAGGAGTGTAACATTCACGAGGATGCAAGGTCCCAGGTGCACACGCTTGGCTTGGTTACATCGAGAATGATGGCTGGCTGGTCCGTGTGTTGAGGATAGGAGTACACAGAGCTCAGGTAACAGATTGTACTGGATGGAGGGAATCAGCAGGAGTTAGGTGAGGGGAGCGAGGAGTCAGGGAGGGCAGAGCGGAAGAGTTGGGTCTTGAGGAGGGATTTGAAGGTACGAAGGGAGGGGGCGAGGCGGATGTGGGCAGGGAGGGAGTTCCAGGCATGGGGGGCAGCTAGGGAGAAGGGATGAAGGTGGTTAGGGGAGCAGGGGAGGCGTGGGAGGGCGAGAGGGGACAGAGGAGGAGCAGAGTTCACGGACTGGAGTACGGAGGGAATCTAGCGCAGGGAGGTAGGGGGGAGCAAGGTTGTGAAGAGCTTTATAGGTGAAGACTAGGAGCTTTGGACTAGAAATCCAAACAAACAAACAAACCCCAGTAGTGTACGCACAGCACGGCTCACCATCCGCAGGGAGGGCACCACTTCATCATGATGCCAACCAAGCAGTGCACCAAAATGCAGGCTGCTAGCAAGGGGCATTGGCTCAAGAAGAATACAACCCCCGCAACACAGTCTGCAACTGCCTGGAGAAATCAATCCCACCCAAAAGAGCCAGCAAGCCCAGGCCCCAGCAGGAGTCACAAAATTAAGAAACCAGACATTCACATCCCTCCCCCCCCACCCCCAGGGCCCCCCTCTTCCTTGGCGTGGCATTGTGGCAGGGGTAAGTGGAACCGACCAAGCAAACTAGGCAGAGAGATTCCTTCTCACGGTGCCCAGTGCCAGCCAAGCAGCAGGCAGCAATGTGGCACCCAATTATTTAAAAACAACAACCACCCAAACCACCCCTGCTTTATCGGCCGAGGGGAGGGATGGGTTTGGCTCAGCTGTTGCTGGGGGCACCTGGGAGGTTTTCTCTTTCTAAGAGGGTCCCCTGGTCTATGGGGTCAGGGAGGAGTTTCAGGGGGGAACAGGGGGGCCACTGAGCCTGATTTTTAAGAAACCCTTATGAAAACTGCCTGCACAGAGAAATCCATCCAACAAGAAACAAATCTGCCCCAAGCAGAGATCGGGAGCGGACCGGGATTGGCTCTGTTGTTTCCGAATAGCTATTTGCAACTAGATAAGTGGCAAAATTACTAAAATCCATCCCTTCTTTTCTGAACACACAACCAAAACTCTTTACCATGCTCTTATCACCTCCCGCTTAGACAGCAGAGAGAGGGGGACTACTCTTCGTCAAACGGATTGTTATCCGTTTGACAGGTCATGTGACCAGAAGTCCTGCCTTCTGGGGGGACGGGACGGAAGTGACGTAGGCAGATGCGGAAATGACATAGCTTGCGGGGTCGGAAGTGACGTAGAAGTGGGTAATTTTTCCGGGTGGTTCCACCCCCTCCCTAACCCTGGAAGGTCATTACGTGTGATTGGTGGATCAGCTTGCGGGTCAGGGTGGGGGGATGGAACCTTCAGTTCCATCCCCCTCGCTGACCCCGGAAGATCCTTATGTGTGATTGGTGGATGAGGGTCATCTGACCCCTCAAACAACTCAGCTGACTGAGCTGGACCAATGGGTGAAGGTTTCATCCTTCTAGCCCACCCCGTTTTGGAAGAAAACAAATGGACCAATGGGGTGGTGGATCGTGGTGGGGTAGGTCGGATTGGACGAACGCGGTCTTGTGAGGTTTCAAACAACTCAGCTGACTGAGCTGGACCAATGGGTGAAGGTTTCATCCTTCTAGCCCACCCCGTTTTGGAAGAATAAAACAGACCAATGGGGTGGCGGATTGTGGTGGGGTAGGTTGGATTGGCGGAACGGGGTCATGTGAGGTTTCAAACAACTCAGCTGCCTGAGCTGAACCAATCGGTGAAGGTTTAGGACCCATAAACCCACCCCTAGGGAGGTATGAAAGAGGGAACTGCCATTTTGTGAGCACTCGTCAGAGCAGAGACCCCCATCCCCTACATCTGGAATGGGTTACCGCATTGCAGCCCTTCAGTACCTCTCCTCCCTTATCTCCCCCTACACCCTTTCTTGTGACCTCCATTCATTGGGAAAGATGCTCTTATCTGTGCCCTTCTCTTCCATCCCCATCTCCCGACTCCGTGTCTTCCCACCTTGCCGCACCGTATGCCTGGAACAAACTTCTGGAGGTGGCACATCAGGCTGCCTTCCTGTCCATATTCAAGGCCCGCCTAAAGGCCCACCTCTTTGAGGTGCCTAAATCATGATCCTAATCATGAATCATGATCGTACCCAGAATAAATCAGTTTCTGAATAAACTGCACCTTGTAGTCCAGGATTCATCTATTGCCTTGTTTTTAACTGTCTGTGTCCCTATTTTATCTAGACTGTAAGCTCCTTGGAGCAGAGACTGTCTTTCGGTTATGTGTGTTTGTACAGCGCCACATATGACTAGTAACACTTTAGCAATGGTAAGTGGTAGCAGTAGTAGATACAATTCCCCACAGCACATGGGTATACGTTCTGCAATGGTGAATCCGTGCGCTACTGAGCACACACAAGGCCAGGACCGTAGGAATTAGCGGAAGGGCTTGCACCAGGGTTGAAATCCTGTCCTAGCTATACGCTGACTGGGCTATAAACTCCCAGGGTTATTAGGAGACTGAACTCGATCAGGATTGCTGTAGAAATGACAAGCATAAATAACAGACGGCTCGCTTCTCTCCACAAGGTGCCGCTGCTGCTGCGCCTGAAATCACGGCGGGTCTGATCTGTTTGGGAGTTGAAAGGCCCGTGGGAAGCTCATTGCAAAGCTGCGTCAGCTCAGAACGAAAAGGCGTTTGCAGAACTAGGCCCTTTGAAGGTGCCGGCCCAGTTTCATTGTCGAAAGCTGCACCAGGGGGGCAGGCTCTAGGAACTGGCGCCTGTGGGGAATTGGGCTTTTCCGCGCCACTTGAGCTAAGGAGAAGGCAGCTGAAGGGGGGGCAGAAAGGCATTTTCGCTTACAGAAAATACCCCTTCGGTTTGGGGGGTTTCCGTAAACAAGTTGTTCGTTTCTCGCTGGTTTTGTTTGTTTATTTTTAATAAAAGCAAAAATTAATTTTTAAAATGCTAGCTGCTGGCACCATTTTGGAAAAGGGCCGGCATGCGCGGAACAGCCCTGACCGTCATTTTGAGCATGTGCCGTGATTTATCCAGGGCTACATGGCTGGCTACCAATGAAGGAGCTGTGTTCTTAATTATATAGCACCAGCAATGTACCCGGCACTGTACAATCAGTAGTTAGAGACCAATCTCTGCCCCAAGGGGTTTACAATCTAGGAAAGACAAGGGTGGGGAGATAGCAGAGAGGGGGACTGAGGGAGAGGCAGGGGTACATGCTTGAGGTTGAGAAGTCGCAGGTGCACGTGCCTAGCTGACTAGGGAAGAGGGGGACCGACCGAAGCCAAGGCTAGGAGGACAGGACAGAAGAGGTGGAATCAGTGAGGAGTGTGTGGGGATGAGGAGCTAGGGAAAGCCTGACAGAAGAGGTAGGTTTTCAGGATGAATTTGAAAGTTGGGGTGGGAGGGAGCAGAACAAATGTATTTGGGGAGGGAGTTCCAGACATGGGGGGCATCAAGGGAGAAGGGGCAAATACATTGGAGGCACAAGGAAATTGTGAGCAGGCGAGGGTGGGGCAGAGGAGGAGTAGAGCTCCCGGATGGGAATGGGGTGGGAAACAAGTGCGGAGAGACTGGGGAAAGCAAGGCCCTGGGGAGCTCAGTGGAAGCTAGTATCTTGGGAGACATCATGCACTTGGAAGCAGGAAGCAGCGCGCGGGGGAAGGAAACCAGTGTTTGGAGGCTGCTTGGGCAGGATCCTGCAGGGACTCGTGCCCTGAGAGGGTGACTGTTTTACAGCAGGGGAGAGTAACAAGGAGGAAGATCTCCAGGGCAGACTCTGCCTCCTGCATTGCTTGCAGCAGCCACTTTCTCAGCTGCAGTTTGATTTATAACTTGAATGACAAACTTCTTATAAATGTTTACTTTCTTTTGATATAAACTGCTTCCTCTTCAAAAAAAATAACAACACTGGGCTGGACGCCGGGTATGGCACTAGCTGATCCCCAGGAATCTAGGGGGGCAGTGCTTGGGGGGGTGCAGTGCTTGGGGGGCTGCAGTGGAGGGGGGGCTGGCTGTGGGGGAGGG
>QEPC01009638.1:3504004-3525135 GCA_003113815.1 Sphenodon punctatus | reverse complement strand
CCACCCCTTTGCAGTTGCAGTGGGTTACGAGAGTTCACCCAGAGGGTTTTCTGCCACGGGGCCCCTGCCTTTGTTGTGTTAAACATGCAGCAGTGGAAGTCGGAAGAACTGGCCTACGTTCCATATCATTTGGATTTATCGGATCACAAGTAAGACTCATTCTAGAGCTAGTAACTGAAGCCAGTAGCTTGTGTGTAACCATGGTTGTGGATGTGGTGTAAAGGAAAGGGCGTTTGTAGAGGAGTCTGCTTGCTGGGTTGGTCTCCTATGTAAGAACTGAGTCCGTGTAATGCCTCCTCAAACGTAATAACCCAGTCCCGAGCCGGCTTCTCCCGACCCACGGAATACCACCACTCCCTCCTGTGCTTCCAGTGCACACGGGGTAAGACTTCCCAAATGGATTGATCCACACTCAGCACTGGGAGGTTACAATCTCCCATTCCGACTCATTTTTGTCCTTTTGGAGACTCCTGTTGTCTGCCTCCTCTCCCCCTCCCGATCGGGTGGTTGCATCTGTTTCTCCCTCTCCCTTACCCAGAGAGACTCAACAGTGCTGCCCCTTCGCTCCTAAATGAGCACAAGCGGTGCCTTTGCCTTCCCCTTCCCCTTCCCGGAGCAAGCTGAACCCCTCTAGGCCAATAGCCCAGTCTCCTGAGGACTTGCTTCCAGGAGACATCGATGCGGGGTTATTTGGGTGCATTCACATGAACATAGGAGGCAACCGAGGGCAGTGCTGGCTTCCCCAAGGCTTCCAGAAGCTCCTGAGGGTAGCGTTTGTGTGTGCGCGCAGTGCCGCCCCACAGCCTAGCTCCCCTGCGATTAGCCACAGTGCACAGGCACTCATTCCCTGGCGTCGCACCCTGGGTTGTGATGCTCCTCTCTGTCGAGGGGATTAGGGTTTTGTGTGTCGCTCCCAAAGGCATTGCCAGCCCGTGCAGCAGCATTTCATGGCAGGGGACGGGAGGAGGCCCACTCTGAAAATTTGTACAAGCTTCAAGGGCCGCATGGAAGTTGGGGGCGGGGGTTGCACTCGGGAAGAGGAAGGCCCAGATCATGGGTGTGTGCCCTCATCCCTGCTCCCTTTCCCGAGCTAACGCTTCCAGTGGGAGGTGGTTTCAGGGACTAAAAACGAGTCACGGGCCCCATTTGGGCCCCGGGCCAGAGATTTCCCCCCTCCTGGATTAAGGCCTCCAGTCCTCCCTGTTCATCCCCAACCCTCCAGGCTTCAGCAGCGAGAGACAGAAGATTTCGCCTATTATCTCACTATTTTCCTTCTCCAACTTTGACCGAGTTCTGTAGTTTCCCTTCCCTCCCTGCTGACATTCAGCCAGCTCTCCATCCTCCTGGCTAATGCTGGTGCTCGCCCAGAGGTTTCTCTCACCGCCCCAACCCCCCTTGAACCCCTGCTGAGTGAGGCCTTTTCTGTGTTGGGTGGAACCCATCTCTGCCTTGCAAATCCGCTTCACTGAATACTGTCACATGGGCATGACGGCCAAATCGTTCCATCAGCACCGCCACCGTCTGTCTGACCATGCATGCTGTTAACCTAAACCAGTCCTGGCCTCTACTTGTAGCAAAACAAAAATGAATAGCTTGTTTCTTGTTGGCCGGATTTTTCTGTGTAGACAGTACGGGCCTGGTGAATCCTGCAGTGATGCAGGGAGCCGGACTAAGCGATCCTTCTTGTCTGGATGGAAATTGTCCCCCTTAAATTGCTTGAATGGACAGTGTCGACCCTGTCAGAGGCTCCCACGTTTCTTTACCTTTGTGTGTCTGTGAGACGCTCCAGCCAGGCACAAGATGTGCAGAATATATATTTTTAAAAATCCATTGGGGTCTTGACCCCATCCACAAAACCTGGGTTCCTATCTCCAGTCTGGGCGTCTCCGTAACAAGGAGCAGAGAGTGGTCCCTCCGCAGAGCATCTCTCGCTCGGGCTGGGAGGCGCCTGCCCTCCTTGCCAGGTGCCTGCTGAGCACAGAGTGTGTGTATGTCTGGGAGAGTGACTGGTTTGTGTCTCATTTTGCAGGTACCTGCTGGAAGGTGCCACGCTGTTTAATAAGGAGGAACACCATTATTCTGCCGCTTTCCAGATCGACGGGTGTTGGATACACTATGATGGCCTGAGGAATGTCAACTTGATTTTGCTAAATAAACCCCCAGAATTTCTCCTTTTATCGTCTCTAGTTTATATTCGAGCAGCAGAGAAATAAATGATGTCTTGACGACTGATCCAGGATTACACGGTGTTCCCTTCTCTGCCTTCCCGCTAAGGGCTGTGTTATGGATATCCTTGGTATCCAAGGAAAGAGTAGAACCCAAGCCGGTCTGGGATCAGATCACCGAACACTCTCCTCGGAGGAAAACACTATGCAAAATGTTTGTATTTTTTTATGCTCCCTGAGTTATTTTTATACAGGTTGAGTTTTATGTTAAAATTAAAATACAAATGAAATGCCCTTTCTATCTTTGCCTGATTATTACGGTTGGAAACAATTGTGTGTGACTGTGTAAGTAAAGACTTGGGATTATCTGCCCCCTTGCAAGCTCCTCACATCTTCTTACTGTTTATCTTGCTAAGTAGCAATGCATTCCCACAGCTGCACTTCCCACAATGCAAAGGAACTGGAGGAAGTGTCACATTGTGCCTCAGTTTCCTCAAAGGGAATTTGCGATTAGTGGTCCAGGCCTGACATGATCTGGTCTGGATATAGGGAGCTCTTTTCCAATATGTAGAAACTCAGTTTACACTTTGCTAATAAGCCAGCCAGCTCAGCTAAGTATTGTAAAGACAATTTATTTGTAAATGAAGCTATGGGACAAGGAATATTATAAATATAAAGCAATAGTTTACTTAAGTTCAAATAAAGACATAGTACAAAAGAAACCGTGTCAGGTAAAAGTACGTGACTTTGAACAAGAAATGTCTTTCTAAGAACAGCTCTGTTAAAAGTTCAAAGATCTTAACATCTATAAGATATAACATATGCTAAGTATTATTGCTATGGTTGACTCAATGCATCAGGCAGGGACCGCATCTATTTCTGTGTTCTGTACAGCGCCAGGTCCATAGCTGGCACTATATAAATATTTATTATAATAATAATTAATTAATAACAACAATATAGGATATATTACCCAGTCCTTTGCCCCATTCTGCCAGATAAATATGAGAAAAGCTCCATAGAAGGAACTGTTTCTAAAAAATCCATTTCTCCTCTCCCTTCTTATAGAATGAAGTTTGCTTGGAAGTCAGCTAAAAATGACGTCAGGTCAAAACTGCTGACAAAAGAGTTTTCTCAAGGTAGATAGTAAGAAGCCTGTTGATACATTCTAAAACAGGTGTCTATCATCTAAGATAGGATTAACAATGAGTAAACTCCAAACAAACAAGGCTTTTTCCTGCCCTGCCAGGAAGTCACATATCTTGAGACTGGTCAGTAGAAAATGTTGATTTCTTTGAGACAGACTTGATTGTATCTTCTTTTGCAGTATGCAGGCTGATATTCCATTATCTGGTTAAGAGTTCAGTAGAAAGGTCACTATAGAACAGCTCTTTAGGAAGTCGTCATACAGAGAGGCTAATTCTGATTTCCAATATATTGAAACACAAATGGTCAAAAATATATGCCTATATACAGGATACACGACAGAAGGCCCTTGGGATATCCCTGCATGCAGTGTTCCAGAGGCAGCATGGAGCAGAGGAGGGAGGTACGCCTTCAGGCTCTTCTTCACAAAACTCCTGCCTAAGCTGGGAAAACCTGCATGGAGCACAGCCCTGTTCAACACAGGCTTGCTTGCACCACAAACTCCTTTGTCATCTTGGAGGGGGGGCCAGTAGTAGCTGTGCCTCGATCAGCTGTTGTGGGGGGAGAGGCAGTGCCCACAGGGAATGGGAGCAAGCTTTAGCTTGCTCCAGAGAGATACATTCACATCAGAGCCTTGCGAGTACACCCTCCAGGAGGACAGGAAGTGGCAAGGATTTCACACAACCCTCTGGAACATGGGCTGGTGCATTACCCACTCGCAGTGAATGGTGGGTGAGCGATTCCTGGAACCATGCCCAAGGGGGGAGCTGTAATTCTGATCTGGTCCAAGTGCAAGTGCTGGACATTGCAGCCTCCAGGACATTAATGTAGTTTTTTTACACTCAGCCTTAAAGCAAGGGTTCCTATTTCTTTTTAAAGCATCATCCAAACTTTCCTGACCTCATCTCTGGAACTGGCTTTGAATCCTGGCTGTTCAGCACTGCACACCTGACCTATTTATTTATTTGGATTTCTAGTCCACCTTTCCCTGGAGCCTTAAGATGTGTAACACTGTCTATGGAAAAACATACATAGCGTGTGTGTCTGTGTATAATATATATCATTAAAATGTCAGCTGTAGAAAAAAATAGAATTCCCTTTTTAAAGCAACTCATCAGACCATATCCTCACCTGCTAAATGCCTAGGTAAATAAATAGGTCTTGCGTTGCCTTCCAAAAAGATGCTTGGGCTTTGGGAAGCCTCTAGGAAAGGGAGCTGCAGAGCTGTGAAGCAGCCACCGAGAATGCCTCTCCTGCTGCCCTTGTGGTATGGACTTGGTGCAGTGATGCCACTGGTTGACTTTGGGGATCCTGATGGAGCGTGAGTCCCTGCATCCCGCCCGCAGCCCCCGGTGAAGTAGATGAGTGTGTCTGAGTTTGTACTGACCATTTGGATGTTGGCTCGGCCGCCAGTAGGATTGAGTGCCGCTTGGATGGTTCTGTGTCCAGGAGTCTGCTGGGTAACAGCCTCCTTGTCAATATTTCATTGGCACCTGTTTCAGGGTGGATTCTAACCACCGGACCCCCAGATAGCCCTGGAAAGGCCCCATCGGATGGTTGAAAACGTGGTCATTCTGTTCAGAGCTAGAGTGAGGAATCCTCCCCCCTCTCTCTCCTTCCATACCTTTGAGGCTCACTCCGTGCGCCTCTACTCCCCCCTCCATCTACGTGTTGCTGTCATCTACCGTCCCCCTGGTCCTCTCTCCTCCTTTCTTTCTGACTTTGAGTCCTGGCTCACTTTCTTCCTCTCTGTTGATATCCCCACTCTCATCCTTGGTGACTTCAACATTCATGTTGATGACCCATCTCAGCCCTCAGTCTCTCGCTTCCTCTCCCTAGCCTCCTCCTTCAACCTCCACCTTTGGACCAACTCCCCCACCCATACTAATGGCCATTCTCTTGATCTTGTCCTCTCTAGAAACTGCTCTGTCGCTGATCTCTCCTTCGATCCTCATCCTATATCAGACCACTTCCTTGCCTCTTTCAACATTTCCCACTGTCCCCCCTCCTCTTCCCCTTCTCTACGCCCCTTCCGTGACCTTCAAGCTATTGATCCCCTGGACTTTGCCTCCTCTCTCTCTCCCCTTCTTCCTACAGTCTTCTCTTCCTCCTCCCCTGACTCCGCTGTCTCTGCTCTCAACGCCTCTCTCTCCTCCACACTTGACTCCCATGCCCCTCTCTCTTCCCGCCCTGCCTTCTCCCACAACCCCCGTCCTTGGCTCACCCCTAGTATCCGCCACCTCCGTTCTTGCACTCGTGCTGCTGAACGACTCTGGCGCAAATCCCATTCTCACGCTGACTTCCTTCACTTCAAATTCTGTCTCTCCACCCTTACTTCTGCTATCTCCCTTGCTAGACAACACTACTATGCCTCCCGCATTGAGTCCTGTTCTCGGGACCCTCGCCGCCTGTTCTCTACCTTTGACTCCCTCCTCAAGCCTCCCTGTCCTCCCCCTCCTTCTTCCCTTTCTGCTCAGGATCTTGCCTCCTTCTTCACCTCCAAGATAGACAAGATCCGCCTCGACATCGCTTCCCACTCCTCTCTTCCCACTCCCACCCCTCTCCCTCCTCCCCCTCCTTCTCTCATGTCCTCCTTCTCCCCTGCCTCCCTTAAGGAAATCTCCTCTCTGCTCTCCTCCTCCAACCCTTCCACTTGCCCCCTTGATCCCATTCCTTCCCGCCTCCTCACCTCCATTACTCCCACTGTCGCCCCTTCCTTCCTGCACATCATCAACCTCTCCCTCTCTACTGGCTCTTTCCCTTCTGCCTTCAAACATGCCACAGTCTCTCCTATTCTCAAAAAGTCCACTCTTGACCCCTCTGACCCTTCTAGCTATCGTCCTGTCTCACTCCTTCCTTTTGCTTCCAAGCTGCTTGAACGTGTTGTCTACTCCCGCTGCCTTGACTTCCTATCCTCCAACTCCTCCCTTGACCCCCTCCAATCTGGCTTCCGCCCCCTTCATTCTACTGAAACTGCTCTCGCTAAGATCACCAACGATCTTCTGGTGGCTAAATCTAAACGTCTCTATTCCATTCTTGTCCTCCTTGATCTCTCTGCTGCCTTCGATACTGTTGACCACTCACTCTTGCTGGATTCCCTTCACTCCCTTGGCTTTTGTGGCTCTGTCCATAACTGGTTCTCCTCCTACCTCTCTGACCGCTCCTTTAATGTGTCTCTCTCCAACTCCACCTCCTCCTCCTTCCCCCTCTCAGTTGGTGTTCCTCAAGGCTCTGTTCTTGGCCCTCTCCTCTTCTCGATCTATACCTCATCCTTAGGCAAACTCATTGCCTCCCATGGCTTCCAATACCACCTCTATGCTGATGACACTCAACTCTATCTCTCTACTCCCTCTCTCTCTCCCTCTGTTCAAGCTCGTCTCATCAACTGTCTCTCTGACATCTCTACCTGGATGTCTCAACGTCAACTCAAACTCAACATGGCTAAAACTGAACTCCTTATCTTCCCCCCTCATCCTTCCTCTCCTTCCTCACTGTCAATAACTATTGATGGAGTCACCATCCTGCCTGTCCCCCAAGCCCGTAGCCTAGGCTTCATCTTTGACTCACCCCTTTCTTTTAAACCCTACATTGACTCTGTTGCTAAATCCTGTCGCTTCTCCCTCCATAACATTGCTAAGATTCGCCCTTTTCTCTCTGTCTCGTCTGCCAAAACTCTTGTTCATGCTCTGGTCATCTCTCGCCTCGATTACTGTAACCTCCTTCTCACTGGCCTTCCCCGGTCTCACCTTTCTCCCCTCATCTCTGTCCAAAACTCTGCTGCCAGGGTCATCTACCTCGCCAGTCGCTTCGACCATGTGCAGCCCCTCCTCTCTTCGCTTCACTGGCTTCCCCTTCCTGAACGAATCCTGCACAAGCTCCTAGTCTTCACCTATAAAGCTCTTCACAACCTTGCTCCCCCCTACCTCTCTGCACTTATCGCCCTCCATACTCCAGCCCGTGCACTTCGCTCCTCCTCTGTCCCTTCTCTCACCCTTCCACGCCTTCCCTGCTCCCCTAAGCGCCTTCGTCCCTTCTCACTTGCTGCCCCCCATGCCTGGAACTCCCTCCCTGTCCACATCCGCCTTGCCCCCTCCCTTCATACCTTCAAATCTCTCCTTAAAACTCACCTCTTTCGCTCTGCTCTGTCTGACTCTTTATCCTGCTGAGCCACTATTCCTATACCTACGATCGGTTTACCCTTATCCTTGCAACATGGACCTGCCTGCTGTCATTCTCATCGTAACCAAGCCAAGTACGTGCACTTGAGACCTCGCATCTTCATGAATGTTAGACCTCCTGTCTCTCAGATTGTAAGCCCTAGGGGCAGGGACCGTGTCTATTTTATTACTTTGTAAAGTGCCAGGTACACTGCTGGTGCTATATAAATGTTTGTTAATAATAATAATAATCCTAGGGCACTTTCCCACTTTACTGACTGGGCATGATTTGCCTCCAGGAAAATCTGGAAGGCAAAGCACGTGCGGTGTTTGTAAGTGGGACTGCCCCCGGCGATCCTGCGGGGGAGTTCTCCACTCTGCAATCCCCCGCAGAATCACCCGCGGAGTCCCACATTACAAACCCTCCCCAGGCTTTGCCTTCCAGATTCTTCCGCGAAGGCGAATCATGGGCGGTAAGTAATGTGGGGAAGCAGCCAGAGAGCGGCAATGCTGTGGCTCCGGCCTTCACACCCACAGGTGTATCCTGCACTTGTTGGCGTGAGCCCTACGGCACTGAATGGCAGCACATGCAGGACTGGATTGAAGTGCGTGCCCACTGGGAATGCCCGCCCTTCAAGGCACTTGACAGGCTTCCTGAGGACCAGCCAGGTGCCCGAAGTCCAGAAATACGAGCATTACCCCGAGAGACAGACAAGCCAAGTAGTCTTTGAAAGTGACAGGATCCAGCCTGGGCCCCTTCCAAAGGCCAGCCGGCATGGTCAAGCAGCTCATCGGGCATCGATGGTGCCCAAACGGGGCTGGGTCAATTCAGGCACCCGAGAGTCATCGGGTGTCTGAATCTTCCGGTGCCCGATTGCAGCTCTGGTCAGGAGACGCTGTGTCTAAATTCTAGACAGAAGGTGGTTGCCATTTGCGTCCTGAATGGGAGATGACAAGGTAGCTCCGATCTCTTTTTACTGGACCAGCCGCTGCTGGTGAGGGGTGCCAGCTTGTGACCAATGCAATATCCTTCCTCAAGCATCAAGGCATTGCTATAGAACATGGCAAGCAAACAGCTGCCCCTCCCAGCTATGAGAAATGGGCATCTTTTACAAACCTCTTCCTTGTTCTGCCGCAACACAGTCCGACTCTTGTGTGACTTATTCTGCCCAATGAAGGCTGGATTCTGAGTTCCCATGCAAGAATGCCAACAGTCCTGACGTGCCGGACGAAGGACCCTGTGACATCAGAAAGCTTTGCGTACCTTGGTCCAATCCCTGTACTGTGTTGTCTCTTTTCCCAAGCACTTTTCCAGGTAGAGATGGGGATTTTCACCCAGAACTAATTCTAGTAGGGGGAGGAGTCAGCGGAAGAAACATTGATTCTTCAGCAGAAATCAATCTGGCGTTTCCTAGGTCTGCAATACAGGGTGGATGTGGGACTGGTTTCGGACTTTCTGTCCCTCATGCCAGTGTATCATGCAGATTTAGAAAGTCAGAGTTTAATGCTATGGAGCTGCTGTCAAGCCTCCAAGTTCCTTCCTCAGTCTAGTGTAAAATTATTTTCAGGTATCAATTTTGTAGCTGGGCTTGTTGCTCAAAGCATATTTCCAGTTGTATAGGAAGACCAAGAACATAAGATAAGATTGGCTTATGCAAGAAAATATTCTGCAACAACACAATATAGGAAAGAAGGTCAAAGTCTGTCTGCACGGGAGACTCGGTAAGAGAAAGCAGCTTGCGGTCTGAGAAGAGGCTTGTTCTTCATCTGCTTTGTAATTGCTAGCTTGCAGCGAGGCAGGGTAATGGTTGAATGATGCAGAGCTACCAAACAGTGACATTGTTCATTTCAAATTATTTCATCTTGAAACCTCCTAGCTGGCTTGGGGGCTGCGTTCCTAGCACGGGGTCTCATTTCCTGTGCTCTGGTGGCGTAGGTTTGAGCTGAGCTCTCGCACAGTAAAAAGGCTGCATTCACACAAGCCTTTCCTCTCACCTTTTCAATTTCTTGTGTATGATCATAGTCACATATTTTAACTGTCCCCTCCCTCATTTTAAAAGTTACCTCCCATAGTGCCAGGGTCATTGCTAGTTACCCTGAACTTTTAAAAGCCTGGCATTACGTATAAGAGCTGCCTGAGTCAGACCAAGGGTCCATCTTAGCCCAGTATTGTCACAACCTGACACGGCGGCAGGGTTTCAAAGCTGGCTCTCCAGGATCCCCAGCAGAGGCCTCACCCAGACGTGCTACCCGAGTCCCTCCAGGATCCCCGGCAGAGGCCTCACCCAGACGTGCTACCTGAGACCCTCCAGGATTGCCGGCAGAGGCCTCACCCAGGCGCGCTACCTGAGACCCTCCATACCTGAGACCCTTCAGGATTGCCGGCAGAGGCCTCACCCAGGCATGCTACCCGAGATCCTGAATCAGAGATGCAGGGATTGAACTTTATTTTTATTTTCTAGATTTCTACCCCACCCCTCCTGAGAACAGCCTGAGAACCTGGGACCTTATACATGCAAAGTATGCACTCTACCACCTGAGCCATGGCCCACTCCACACTTCTGGGGACCATCCAGCAAACCAGAAGACAAAAAAGGTAAAACTAGCAACATTCTCCACATCCCCCCAAAACATGGGAAATGCCTGACTGTGAAGCAGGCAGGCAGACTACAGGATTAATCCCTTCACATGTTAACAAAAGATGCACATGAAAAAAATAATTGTATGTTCGACTTACATCCCACAAGCTTCTGGCAGATGACAAACATACAACAACAAAAGGAAACTATATCAAATATGAAGTGAAACCCCTCCCCTCCCCCCACATCCCTGCCTGCTAAATGCCCAGCCAAATGAGTAGGTCTTACGTCGCCTTCTGAAAATGCTTGGGCTTTCCATGAATAAGCAGTTGTTAAACTTTGGTTTCTGGGTTCGCTGCTTTTAATGAGACATGCCTTGCACGCACCTGTGCCATCTTGTCACTGAACCTTTTCACACAATCAATGGAAAAGCGGGGGGAGGAATTTCCCTGGACTTAGCCTAGTGTGTGAATGCAGCCAAAGCAGCTCTTTACCTACCCGTGGCAGCGGGAGGCACTGCCCCCATGCCCAGCTTGTCCCTGCTCAAGCTACTGGAATACCCAAAGCTAGGGCAGAGCTGCTGCCGCCGCTACCACAAGAATGCTATTATTGATATAGCGTCAGCACTTAGGGGGTTAACAGACACCCTCCTGGGCGGGAGGGCTTCCCGCGATGGGAACAAACGTTCCAGCAGCTCCCGCGGCCGGGGATGGGGTGATGTCACCGCGCTCCCAGGGTCGCCCCGCCTCTCCGCCGTGGCAGCCTATTACCGGGAAAGGGGGCGTAGGCACAGGATGGCCGGAGCGGCCAGCTTGCTCATGCAGAGTTCGAGTAACTCGAGGGGGTGGGTTCATGGCTCCGACCCGAGGGAAAGGGGAGGCGAGCGAATCAACCAGGCAGTTCTCAGCATGGCTACCGCACTCAGAGATGTTTTATTATATATTTAAAAATGAATGTTAATTAAAACGCATGAAAGCAAACAACCATCGTTTGCACTTTCATCTATTTTTCTATCCTTATTTACAAAACCAAAATGGGGGCGGGGTCCATTCATTTTCATAACTAAATTTCTTTTTATATGAATGCAGACCTCTCAAGATGAGACGGCTCCCTTGTTGCCCTGAGGGGTTAAACAGAAGACAAGGGCACTTCTCCTCTGCCGGGTAGGTCTGTATCCCATAGCAAGGCGCTGAGCCAGCGCCTTGAAGATCTGGAGTGCAGAAATCTTACTGAAAAGTGATTTGCATAAACAAACTGTTTCAATAATCCCGAATGTGTTGGCTCCAGCGTTTTCACCCAAAGCCTGGTGTCACTGCTGCCGTCTACGGGACTAAGGGGCAGTGGTTCTGGGAGATCGAGATGGCCTTTGGCAACATGACGTTGGAAATCTGGACCAGTGCACCACGTGTTCCGTCGTCTTTAGGGCCAGGATGCAGACAGCTGGGGATTCTCCTAAATGGGGCCACTCCACCATGGAAGAGACAAAAGTCAACTTCTCCACAAGGTTTGGCCAAGGCTCCGTTTCTGGAGTTCGGTCAGACCCATGGCATGGAACTCGCACCGTCTCTGGAAACGCAGAGTCGTCACAGCTCTGGCACCGCAAGACAAGACTGTTTCCCCCCCCTCACTTGCACTGGGGGTAGGGTCCGGGGCAGGTTATGGGGTGTATGGGAGTAGGACAGGGATGAGGGGGTGGGGTTCTCAAAGGGGGCGATGGGTGCTGGGGAATGCTGAGGCACGCATGGGAAGAGATGAGTATGACAGTTTTTTATGTGGTACTTATGTTATTTCTTTCTTAATAGGTTGTGAGCTGCCCTGAGCCTTCAGGGATAGGGTGGGATTAAGGACACTTATGAAAAATATATGTTACAGGGCCTAGAGTAACCAATGCAGGCCCTGAAAGATGTCTTTTTCATAAGTGTTCCTTAAAAAGGTGTCTAGGGGGGTAACCCTAGGTGGATAGACATAAAAAATAATAATAATAAAAGGGAGTAGGTTCGGACACCAAGCGAGCAACCGCGACAAGCAAGATAACTCACATCTGGCTACTCCACAGTCTCCCATTGGTCCCCGCTGTCCTCTCTGAGGAGTGGACACAGCAGTGGTTCTCAAACGATAAGCCACAGCATCCTCTCTCTTGCTTGGGATTGTTAAGGCTCTCCCCCACCGCACCGCGCACATACGTGCAAACCTTGCTCCTCCCCTTGCTCCGGCACCCGTTCAGGGGGACGCGAGTGTCCCCATTCGTTTCAATGGGATTCCTGTGCATCAACAGGCTAGATGACCCCCGAGTGGCTTCTCGTTTTGCATCTCTGTCCTGGACCGTAGGCCGGGGATGGATTTTGGCCTTCTCTGAATGAGTTGTCACGCACCTGCTCTTGAGAACTGGGTCCCGTGGAGATCATTGTATTGGGAGATGAATTCCATGCAGATTGCACCTGCAGTTCCCATCTGGCCAGAGTAGAAAAAAGAACCAAAAAAAGACAAAGCCTTTTTCTTCCATATTTATTTAGTAAACATTTCCACATTAAATGAAATACTGTTACAACGGCAGTAATTACAGAGCATTGTCACAATAGCAAACACAGACTCAACGCCATTAAAGAACAAGAATGCGTTATTCAGCAAGGTTTTTTATTCCTGTTGAACTTAAATGCCACTTAATGTAAACAAAACCAAAAAACTATGAAAAGAAACCCTTGTTGCTACAAAGGGGTTACACACAATACACGGTACAGACACTGAACGACACGGTTCATCGGATAGTCACAGCCGGCTCACTCTGCATGGTTCAGGGCACCACGCAGATCGCCGAGGACAAGGTGTCAGAATCCTGTTAAAAATTCAAATTCACCTCGGGCTCAAAAGTACAACATAAGCACATAAGGCAAAATATAGGAATTATCATCCAGTTCTTTCAGTTTCAATGAAGCTTTCAGGAATTTAAGGCAAACTTGGAAATTTTTGCATTGTGTTTCATACAGTGAAGAGAGACTTTACAGATGGGCAGGGTCACAGAAGCAACATGGAGCTAGTCAACTACCTCTCAAAAACCGACCGCGTGGAACGTCAGGGGAAAAATGCTGGATACAAACCCCCACTCCTCGTTCCTTCAAATAGGACTTTTCAAAAGGAGAGCATTTCTGAACAGAAAATATTCTAGTCTGAAAATGGGCATACGGTTACTTTAGATTCTGAAACATTCTCCCAAATGTAGGAGGGGAAAATTCTAACAACATCATGAACATACAAAGTAATGTCTGCTTTAAAGTGCTTTTGTTAAAAAAAAAAAAAAAAAAAAAAGAGAGAGAGAGTAGCTATTTGAATGATTAAATAGAACTGGATGATAATTTAAGAGTTCTAGGACATCTGATTTGAAGGTCTATTCTGGAGCTGAAATGGGTGCCTAATTCAATACTCGCCTTTTGGGGTATTTGACAGGCTACCTGACCGCTGATTACCCAAAAACCAGAGGAGTGTGTGTGTCGGTAATTACCAGGACTGATTAATTTATTTCAGAGTTTTGTACCCTGCCCCTCCTGCCACAGGCAACCTGGAGCGGCTAACAACATCAATAAAACATAAAATATTATAAAAACAGATTAAAACATTACATAATAAAAAAAACGAGGGGAAAAAACCCTACTACCACCCTCACCAACTCCCGCCCTCCAACCCCAACCCCTCTCTCTCGCCAAACGCCTGACGGAAGAGCCAGGTCTTACAGCTCCTACGAAAGGCCGGGAGGTCCGGGGCCAGACAGGCCCCCACCGGGAGGGAATTCCACAGGCGCGGCCACAGAGAACACCCTATCCTGCGTGCCCCCCCGGGAAACCCGAGGGACCTCCAACATGGCACCCCCGGATGACCGCAAGGATGACTCCAGAACCCAGGGAGTGCGGCGATCTCACAGATAGGCAGGGCCCAGGCCGTGTAAGGCTTTATAGGTCAATACCAACACTTTGAATCGAGCCCGGAAGACTATTGGCAGCCAGTGCAGAGACCAGAGCACTGGTGTAATGTGCTCCCGGCGACCCAGCCCCACCAAGAGCCAGGCCACCGTATTCTGCACCAGCGGCAGCTTCCGAGCCGTCACCATTGGTAGCCCCAGTTACTGGGGGAGGGGGGGAATCGGGATGGGAAGTCAATATTCCAGGACATCAGGTTCCGATTCATACCCAAAATTTGGGTAGTGGAAATTCAACAGGTACACCCTTTTTCATTTCTAGTCTATCCTTAAATGGTAAGAGAGGCATTCTAGGAGCTCACCGAATTTGAAGTGCTAAACGAATGTTGGTGGTTGATTTTCCTATGACCGAGCACTTAGGTGAAGAGGACAGCACGTGCCCCAAACTGAAATAAGTATGGCATGTTTATTGAACGCTATGATCCCCAAGCACCTATGGAGGTCTCATTCTTCTCTAGGTTACAGTCATCCATTTCTTTCCCAGGAATATCTAGAGTAATACTCTAAACAGTCTTGCATTTAGAAATAGCAGCACATTTCGTAAGTGGTAACTTAA
This sequence comes from Sphenodon punctatus, assembly GCA_003113815.1. Taxonomy (NCBI): domain Eukaryota; kingdom Metazoa; phylum Chordata; class Lepidosauria; order Sphenodontia; family Sphenodontidae; genus Sphenodon; species Sphenodon punctatus. The sequence goes on along the minus strand of QEPC01009638.1, from coordinate 3,510,565 downwards.
TACCAAGGTTGTTTCTGTTGTGCCCTACAGTCTATTGCCACTTTTTACAACAATGGGATTGAACCTCATCTAACCTTAAACTTGCTATTGCCTAAATGAAAATAATATACTCTGCACTTTGAAAGTGCACGGAGATCGTTGAGGAACAGAGCTCCATACAGATTCATTTAATCCTCACCAAGCTTCTGCCAGGTATGTATCATCGACTGAGAAATGCCAAGGACAATTATTTCTAGCTTGTAGCACTCCCTGCTTACTTTGAACTTCACTTGCTAGTGTGTGCGCTAATCTCCCACCGTGCCTACAGGGTTTTACTGGAGCTGGCCTGGAGACAAAAGCAGCTCAGATGTTCTCTTTTATTGGACCAACTTCTGTTGGCGAGAGGACACAAGCTGTCCGGCCACGCGGCGCCCTTCCTCAGGCAAACAACCCGACTCGCTCAAGGACACAAAAATCCACTGTTCACTGCAAGGCACAAATTCATCCATTCAATAAGAAACGTTCCCTGCAGACCAGTCTCCTGAGCAGCTTTCCTTACAGCAGTTAGCATACTGGATCAAGTCCACTATTTTTCTGACAACAGACAATGCGCAAAGCTTTTTGTGCAAGGTGCATGATCCTTTCAATAGGCAAAAGTGGAAAATCTGGCCCAAGAAAGCCTCAATGATGGAGTTTAGTCCCGAAAATCCCCACCCACCCCCGCCAATGACACATGTTGCCCAGAGATGTCCAGTCTCTTCTCATCGAACTCCCGGCCCCAACCATCTTCTGGGGCAGCGAGTTTGCACAATCACAGGATGATGCTTTTTAACTGATAAATCAATGGCATCTCTGAAAGCAAGACCGCACATGTCAACATTAACCTGGGCATTTACCCAAAGGGAAAGAACACGACAGTCCACACAACAGACTAAAAGGACTTCAGGCACGTGAGTCTTGTCCCTAAAACCGAGTTTCTTCCCAAACACGCCCTAGACAACAGTGCAGCTACTTGCCTCCTATCTAGGGAGTCAGCGGCATCATCCCATTAGGCTATTATTGCTGTGGAACTAGCTCATTCAAATAAGCAAGAAACGCTCATTTTGTCATTATTATTTGCTTACAAATTAGGCTGAATACACCAAGAATGTTTGCAGAAGATCTGGAAAATATCTGCGAGATACTGGTGCAGACATCAGTAAAACAAGATGAACGTTTTATGGTTAAAAGATGGCGTCCTCTCATCATTTCGGTCTGGTGGAAGAACAAGAAAGCCTGCGTGCAACGTGCCAGGCCGCAGTGAGATTTACAGGAACTCAGAATAAATTAAGTACGCTCAGAACCACCTCACTTTGTGTATTTATAAATAAATGGCTTTTTAAACAACTGTTTTCAGTATTATTGCACTTTTAACAAGAGGAGCTGGGGGATAGGAGAGGAAGGGGAAATTTACACTGGATTATTAGGTTAACAGAGGGTGCCAGAAAATATAAGTTCAGAAATAAAAAAAGAAGGAAATGCCAAGACCGGAGGGAACGAGTATGGACACCAGTACATAAACATGATTCCTGGTTTAAAACAGAAACATACGTTTAGGAGCACATGCTAAATGAGTAGTTCTTCACTTACATGTTTTAAATAATGGTTAGCACATGGGACCCTGCTTCATCCATTCTCCTGAACTAAACTCAGCCCCGCCCCGGAGGAGACCATGTCGAGATCCAGCCTCTAAGAGGAAGCAACCTTTAGTATTCAACTACTAAGGATATATGCCCAGTATAAACAACTATGCCCAGTGCGCTCTCCTTCAATGGGATTATTATTGTTGTTATTATTTAAAAAGGCAAGAGCTGTCTAAAGAGGGAGAGAGGCACTCTTTCCTTGATCCGTATTCAGAAATGATTTGAAAAAGAGGAACATTAAGCTAGCTCATTTGGGGAAAGTAGCAAATGCAGAGTACGTTGGGTAGTACTGACATTTTTCGGAGGCACGAATGACTCAAGCAGGTAAGAGAGAAAGGAAAACAATTCCATGAGATCAGCACATCTCATGCTTTGTGTGTACTGTGCTCAATCGGGAACACCCTGGGGGCAGGGAGGGGAAATCCTACACTTAGCACCATTTTTAAATCCGAACACTCTGAAAAAGCAACTATACATTATTTTAAAAAAAAACACGAAAAAGAAAGAAAGAGAGGAATATGAACAAAGATTTGTCAGAGCTGAGGACGGGAGGAGTGCGTCTCTCTAAATATTTATACACGTGGGGAATCTCGGCTGCGCTAGGCAAGAAATACATTTTCACACATTAGCCATCTCTGAACCTCCTATGATTTCAACCACCCAGCTGTGTTAGATTAACTCATCTCACGTGAATCCATCCAAACTAAAGAGATGAGGCACGAGTTAAGAGAACAGGTTGAGTTTAACAATGATCTTGCCTTGCAAATCTCTTACTGGAAGTTGTCCCTGATTCTAATCCCCAGCCCCAAACCCTTTAAGCAGGTAATGAAAAGGAGAGAGGGTACAGGCAACAGACCATGGCATCGATTATTTACAAACCTTGAGTTACAGAAAAGAAGGCAGCCCTTTAGTTACTGTAGTTAAAAAATTGTGAAGCACTGGCATCTCCTCACTCCACAGACCTGGCCAGACATTAACAGAACAGTCCAAGTCATCGAACACACGCGAGCAGCACAGTAAACTGCATGTTTCCTGGGGGGCAGAAGCTCACTGCAGAAGACTAGGTTGCTAAGCCTACCCTTGGGTGTGTACAGTACTCCTAAGATTAACTACTTCATGCCAGTGACAGGGTGTAGACTACACCCCAGTTGGCAAGAGCATCTCCATTTGTATTGAATAACCACCAAGACCAAGTGTTGGCGGGAGCGGATCAGTCTGTATTTCAACCACGTCTTCACCGCATTCCTCCACCTCTAGAAAATGCAGCTTATGGTCTCCGCAGATCGGGCGTCTTTTCATGCAGAAAAAGTTTCCTCTTCCCATCATGTCCGTGAGTTCAGGTGATCTGTCAAAGTGCAGTCAAACCGAAATTGCAGCGACAGTACATCATCCCTGCCGAGTCCAGCCATGTATCCGAAATAGGGTCGTATTTCTGCAAAGTGTTCAGGTAAGATGACCCTGAGTGACCACCTACTACATACAAGTAGTTATCTATTACTGCAGCACCGACTCCTAGAAAAAGGGCAAAGCAGCAAAATATTAAATAGTGAACTAAAGTACATCTTATTTTTAGTCTAAATTGTGTTGAAAACGTTGAAAGGAGATGCAATCTCTTCCATGCGTCTCCAGCTCCCATTCTCAGGTTGCCTGAATTCACATCTCACAAAACACTAATATTTCCCCCTATCCCAAAGGGGTAAGCGATACCGGAAACGGTCCATTGCTGATCCCTGATCAAACTGTTAAAGCTCAATCTGTGCCCTTGCTTACCAGAGAAAGTGTAGTTGCCGTGTTGGTCCCAAGCAACAGAGATGGAGACAAAGTCGTTTGAATGATCTCTTTTATTGGACCAACTCTTGTCGGTAGAAATGTGCAAGCTTTTGGACCTCACAGGGTCCTTCCTCAGGCAGGCAGGAATCAGATCAGGTCTTGCCTGAGGAAGGACTCTGTCAGGTCCGAAAGCTTGCACGTTTCTACCAACAACCATTGGTCCAATAAAAGAGATCATTGAAACCATTTTGTCTCCTCCACCCCTTGCTTACCCTCATTCAAAAGAGGCAAGAGGCCTGAGAGTGGGTGAGGGGCTTGTTAAATTGTAAGCGATGGGGTAGGAGGTATTTGGGATTTACTTAATTGTATTGCAGAGAGGGGGGAGAAGGGGAGAGCGAGGAACATATGTAGTGCCGTACTGGGTCAGACCAACGGTCCGTTGAACTCAGCATCCTGTCTCCGACAGTGGGGGACGGGGGAGAAGTACCCCATCAGATCACGATGGACAATCTATTCCCTGTTTCCCACTCCCAGCTCCCGACAGTAAGAAGTCACATCCCCATAACCTACTTTGCTAACAGCGGTTACTAATCCTCTCCAAGAACAGGGATTCGGGGGCAACCACAGTCCATCTCTGAGAAAGAGGGGTAGGTATGGGCTTGGAGGAGGACACCAGGGTGGGAGATAGAGGATGGAAATTTGGATGTGTTCTAGACATAACTCATTCGTATTTTGTTTTATTGTGGTGAGTTGCTCTGAGGCTTTAGGGAGAGGGCAGGATAGAAATACAAAAAAATGGTGGCTGACATCTCGGGCAGCACCCCTCCTCCTCCTCCTGGCTCTCCGCCTGCAGATGGCGACCGATGACCACCAAGCCGTTGAGCGGCAGATAAGGGACAGGGAGGGGCTGACTGTGGTCTGGGAGGGGGGAGGCTTACGGCAATTTTTGTCTTGATGCAGCGACTTTCAATTACTGAATTGGGGGCTCCTTATTCCATTTTGGGGAGGAATGGTATGGGGGCGGGATGAGATGTGGGGACAGACCCAGCCTCCCTGTGGGGGGAACCGAGGGGTTGGGGTTCCCCCGTGTGAGACACAGGGGCATTAATTGGATTGAAGGGGTTGTTTTAATATTTTCATTTTGGAGGGGAATGAGGAAGGGAGAGGGGTGTTGCGACAGCCAAGACCCTTCTCTCTGTGGGGAGAGATTATGCATAATTGAGGGGGGGGGGGGGGGGAGTTGTGAATTGCAATTGCTTTTATCCTGAAACGTAGTATGTTTTGGAAATTGGTGGAGTGTGTGCATCTTGTTGGATAGGAATTAGGAATTCTATCCAAAACCCCCGCCTCTTGCCACGCAAGAGGCGGGGGTTTTGGAGTGGGTAGGATGGGATTGCATGTGGGAGAATTTGGATTTAGGGGATTGTCTCTCTATTTGGTTCGCTTGCTATAATTCATCGTTATGAGCCACTCTAGCCAACATATCCATGCAAATCAACAACAAGTAATGGAGATTACAAACTAAGACACTGCCTTTGTTCCAGTTCTTGGTTTTGTTCCATTTCTACCGATTCAGAGGATGTGTCTCTTTTTGCCCAGCTAGTTCCACTTGATGTTGGTGGAACTAACGAAGGAGCCAGACATTGTTTGAGAGGAGCGGAGGCAGTGGAATTTGCTCTTTTAGAACAATCCACTTGGAAAACAAAATGGACTCAAAGGGGAATTTCTTCTTGAGCACAAGCTTTTGGATTGTTCCAGCAACTCCTGATCTACTTAATGGAAAACATACAATGCTCTCAGTGTCAAATCCTGCACTCTCCCTCCCGGCTTTTGTCAAGAGGCGTGGATGTCAGGATTCAGCCCAATCAGGGTAAGCTCTCGGTAGCCGCTCTCCTACCTGTTCTGGGTTCCTTCATGGGTCTGCACACCGTCCAATGGTTCTGATGGGGGTCGTATCTTTCAATGCTCGAGAGATGCGACACACCGTTGTGCCCGCCCACGACAAAGATGAAGCCGAGCATGACCCCGACGCCAAAGTTTATTCGCTTGTCAGCCATGGAAGCCACCATCTCCCAGGAGTCCTTGCTCGGATCATAACGCTCCATGCTACAAAGACACACACACACACACACCAGGGAAGCCTTGGGTTTTAATGGCATTTGTTTGTGTGGAGCTTGACACCCCAAGAGACCATTGCGGCTGTGTTCGACAGGACTCCCTAGTCTCCACCAACTCAAAAACAGCTGCATTACGTAAAGCAAAAAAAAAAAGAAGCATTTAGGGGAATTAAAAACTCTGCAGAGCCGTCGTCTTAGGGCCAAAAAAAGGTAAACAAACATCCCTTCCTGACTGAAGAGGACAGCGCCTGCTCTCGGGTCAGCGCCTGCTCTCGGGTCAGCGCACTCATCTTCTAGTCACAGGCTGAATTTTCAGGCAAAAGCAACGTTACTGAGAAGAGCCCTGTCAAAGATCAGTGCTACCAACGGAGCTAGCTGCCTCCCCCCAGCCCCCTCTTTTAACGGAGGACGCTGCTGCAGCCTGATCCTGAACTTCAAGCGCTGCCTTCGAGCTAGCCCAGGGGTGAGGAACCATTTCCTTCCCAGGGTTCACTTTAAAAATGACGACAAGCTCCGAGGGCCCCACGGACGTTGGGCAGGAGTCTACAAGGAGCGCGCTCCAGGGTCCAGATCCTGGCTCTGCCCCCTCTCCTTCATCTCTGCCAGTGCTCCCTTCCCCTGAGCTCCGGTGTTCACTGCTTTGGTGCCGGAACAGGGAAAGGGGCCACGTAAGATCTTGCCGGGGCCCTGTCCCAGAGGTGCAGCACACTAAAGTCTGGAGTTGGAGGGAGCAGTCTCACAAGTATCTTCTCCCACTTCTTTTACAAATCTCCTCTATAGGAGATGACAATTGTGCCGTCTCGCTTTGCACAGTGCTTCCCAGCTTTCAATCCCGCCTTGTGCCTTGTCCCCGATTGCAGTCCCATGATGCTGTGCTGCCGGGAGACTGAAAGCGGGAAGCGTCCCACCCTCCATGTTACGGAAGATGCACAAGGAGGAAGTAGGGCAACTGCCAATGTCTGCCAATCACAAGCGAGGCATCTAGCCACACAATTTAAAGTCCGGGGGGGGGG
>QEPC01009638.1:3477334-3503947 GCA_003113815.1 Sphenodon punctatus | reverse complement strand
CCCCCCCCCCCCCCCCCGCCATTAATTCTACAGCCAAAGCTAATGGACGTGCATGTATTCTGCTGCCTGGGAGCTAGAATTCTGTGTTCTCACGTGCCCAGCTGGTGGGGCCCGCACACATGCTCAGCATCTAACTTTCCTTCAGGGCAGACTGGCCATCTTCTCTGAGGAATTCTTCCCTCTCTCTGTAGCGTGGCTGCAGCTCACCTGTTGGAGACATCGGGAGCTTTGCTTTGTTATAAGATTGTTCCCCTGTAATTTCAGGCACTGGTGCAGACTTTTCAATAGCCCGCGTTTCTTGTGGAACAGGTTTTGCTGTGCGGGGAGTCTGGGTGTGGAGAATCCTGCGTTGGCGCAGGGACCTGCGAGGTCCCTTCCAGCGCTGGGACTGGGCACAGAGTATGGCATGTGCCCAGTCCCAGCGCTGGAAGGGACCTCGCGGTTTCAATTCCCAGGCTCTCCGTTTGTAATTGTATTCCTAAAGCCAAGCGTTATAAACACAATTCCTATCCACCAGTGCTAATTGGAACACAAGCAAAGCTCTAAGAGAGGTCAGCCCCTTTTCAGCTGCTCCGCTGCCTCGAATGAGAGCAGCGATGCCTGAATTTGGGGCTGGCCGTATCCTCCGTGCTGGAGCATCAATCTAAGGCTCAGATTCAGTAGGCACATGCCTAATTTTAATCACGTGCTTGCGTAAATATCTTGCTAAGTCAGTGCCAAAAGCCTCGGACATGAATCCTTCAGACTGAATTGGCCTTTCCCCCACTTTGCATAACTATCCAATATCAGGGAAACACATCATACCCAGACAATCTGGGCGCCAAGTCAGAGAAGCTTGTGCTGTTCTGCAAGTGTAGCTCGCAGAGGGCCATCGGAGAGGCTAGCCAAATGAGTGGGTGTCTAAACTTACAGGCTTGCAATTCCAGGGGCTAAATGCAGCTTGTGGCCTGTTCCCAGTGCCTGAATCTCACCCCTGGATCCAGTCTCCAGCTCTACCAACCACTGAAAAACTGAGCTCAGAGAGGAAGGGAGCAGAGATGTGGGCATGTGCACCAAGACAAGGGTCCGGGTCCGATCTGGGCCCTCCTCTTCTTGAGCCCACCCCTACCCCCAATCCCTCGGCAACCCTTGGAGCCTGTGCTCATTTTCAAAGTAGCCTCTGGGAGGGACTAGGTTCCCCGCCCCTGCTGTATCCTTTCACACAGATAATCAATATGGTCAAACCGGCCCCCGTCAAGACAGCTTGGCGGATAGGCTTTCGTCTGTATTGGAGAGGTGTCCGTACGGGAGGGTTGAAGAGCTTGCAAACAATTGTAGGGTTGAAAGGGACCTCAAGGGTCACCTAGTTCAAGCCCCAGAACCCACAGCCACCAGGAAAAAGACTGGGGCGGGGGGGGGGGGGGGGGAAAGAGCTAGACTAGACAAAGTTTTTTCTTGAATGAAACAGAAACATTCTTTTCCTAGTAATGCCGATCTTCACTCTCGTTAGTATGTCGTGCTCAGATGCAATGGGGACAAGTGTCCTCTTAATGACCTGGAGAGATAAGCCTGACTACAATTATCCTGAGCAATTAAACCACAACTATGCTGTGGGGGTGGCGCGGGAGATCCCCATCACCCTGCAAACGGCAGGTGCTCAGGATCCAGAGTACCAGTCTAGAGAATTTGACCTTCAAATCATGAGCAGGAAATCAGTTTAAAAAGACATTCAGGATTATCTTCATTTTCTTAAGATCTGGATAGAAAAACAAAACCCCAAACCAACCCTTAGGTTCGTTTTTAGGCTGCATCTCAAAACAGATTCCTCAGGTGAATTCTCCTGTTGATGCAACTGAACAAGAATTAACGAGGCCCGCTGGGGATTCCTACGGATTGTTTAGGAGCTTTTTTGCAAATGGCAGCTGAGCGATCGATTACCGACAGTTTTACAAGCTTGTATTTGGTTGCTCTCCACAAGAACCTACCTGTTCATGTGCGCAGGGCCGTAGCCACCAATGGCGTAGATCATCCCATCCAAGACAGCGGCAGCAAAGCAACTTCTTGTTTTGCTCATGGGTGCCACAGGCTGCCACTCTTTAACCTTGGGAATGTACTTCTCCACCGACTGCAAGTAGGATTGCCCGTCGTAGCCGCCCAAAGCGTAGAGCTCCCCTGCTAGAACCACGACACCAAGAGTGCTTCGACTCTCGCTCATTCGTTCAAGAGATGTCCAGGTGTTTGTATCAGGATCCCAGCATTCCACAGAGTTTTCGTGTTTCCGGTAATTGATGCCCTGGCACATGTGGGTTGCGATCCCCCCGACAACGTAGATTTTCTGATCTAGGACACAGACTCCAAATTCATAGCGAGGAATGCTGAGAGGGGCCAATCCAATCCACGAGTCATTCTGGGGAAAATACATCTCAACACTAGGGAGGAGAAAGAAATCTGATTTAGGTGACCAGATTTGGACTATTCCTACGTTACTGAAAAGAAGTGCGAGTTTTATGTCACCCCCTTCCCAAGACTCTGCCTTCTGGCCTCATAAAGCAGAATAGGAGCAGCTGTCTGTTAGGAAAGTAACACTGATTTTAAGATCAAAGTTTCTACTCAGTTACCTCTAAACACATGCACATTTTTGGACATATACCCTCCAAAGTTACCTCAGGGTAAAAACAAACAAGCACACCAACCCTCAAACAATATACTAATCGTTTTCTTCGGGTTGCATAACCTTTGGGGTTTGGTGTCTCAGCAACAGCTGCTGGGTTTTGGGGTGAAAACAACCGAGACAACAGACCGCTGGCGTCCACGTTCGTGTGCAGCCCCCGCTCACAGGCTCAGCCTGCCTGGCCTAATAAACGTGCCTTGCACGCGCTCGCGGACAGCCCCCACGGGAAGCACCAGCGCGAGTAAGAGCGGAGAGAGGGGGCGGGAAGTGGTCGCTGCTCGGATGCGCTGGGATTTCCGCCTGCGACTCTTTGGTGCTGGCAGAGCGAAGGTGCTGCACGCAGCCTAACTGACAAGACGTGGGTACGTGGGCACTCTCCGAGGCCCTGCTGTGAGTGGGGGCCACGTGGCTGGTGGGGACGTACCCCTAATCAATTGGCAGGTGGACACCCACCCGCTGGGGCCCGGGGCTTCCATCTCGTTTGTTAACGCCCTTTGTTGCAACTTTACAAAAGCAGAGCAAGGGATGGAGATGTCACCCCTGAGGATTACAACCTGACAGTCTTAAGTAAGTGGGATAAATCCCATCATGGAAGGGAGCCTGCATCTTTAGCTAGAGCATCTGTTTGTTTGTTTGGTTTTTAAAAGAACGGAAAATAAGGAGAAAAAAAAAAAAACTGTTAAAAGTCAAATCAAGCCAAACTATCTCAACTCTTACTTAAGTTTGTAACATTTTGTACCTGTTTGTCATAATTATTATCCTCTGGATGCTTTTCTACAACAATACAATTGCATAATTGATGAAGTTCTGCACGCCTGGAACTCCCTCCCTGCCCTCGTCCACCTTTCCCCACCCTCCGCACCTTCAAGTTCCTCCTCAAAACCCACCTCTTCCGCTCCGCCCTTCCTAACTCCTGCTAATCCCCCCACCCACCCAGGATTATCCCCCACCTGCTATCTGCAAACTCCCAATTCTCTGTAACCAAGCCAAGAACATGTACCTGAGTTCCCGCATCCTTGTGAATGTCGCATCCCTTGTCTCTCCCTCTGTTCCCCCTTCCCTGTCTCTAGATTGTGAGCTCTCAGGCAGGGACCGTTTCTATCTTATTCTTTGTAAAGCGCCAGGTACATCGCTGGCGTTGTATAAATGCTTATAATAATAATAATAATAATAATAATAATAGGTCCATTAGCAGCTATTAGCCAGACAGGATCAGGGAACATGACGGGAGCTGGGGGAAAACAACAGGGAACGGATCCCCCATTGTGACCTGTTGGGTGCTTCTCCCAAGCCACCGTGATTGGCCACTGTCAGAGACAGGATGCTGGGCTGGATGGACCGTTGGTCTGACCCAGTCTGGCACTTATGTTCTTATGACAAACCACGGAAAGGAGCACCAAAGCAGCTGACTTCTAAAGATAAATGCGGTTCCAAGGTTCAAGACTACAGAACCGAGGCAAGAAAGATGATATTCTGCTCAATGGCCCAAAAGGAGAGAAGTCTTCCCACAATCAGTGTTTGTAAGAGAGACACAGACGTTAACACAGCTCGGTTCCAAGCCTGGCCTGTGGTGGTTTGTTCTCAGGACTCGGATCCCAGCAGCATCGATATACAATTGCTGCTAGCTCCAGAGAGAGTTCTGGATAGCGGGAGAGGAAACCCCTTCTCTCCCCGTACACAGATCTAAGGGCCACTGCTTTTGGGTTACCGCAATGATCCATAGCACCCGTCGCTGCCAAGTCTGTCTGCACAAATGCAGTTGTGCTCGGGAGAACGTTACACAGCAGCACTCTCTGCTGTATAACCATTTAAAGAAGAATTCAATCGTCGATATTCTACCAAGCATGGTGTACAACCAACACGTAATAATTAGGGCTCAAATAAGCAACTAAAATGCTGCTTGCGAGAAATTGTGCCACATCAGGAACCAGGATTGACTTCCTGACCGTTTCCCAACACCAGCACGATTTCTCGATTCTTACAATACCACAAGATGCCATTCCGATTTACCAGCTTTCTGATTACCACTCATTCACCACTGGCCGCACTGCCGAAGGGACTGCTTTACTTCCAGGTTTGTGGCTTCTGTAATTCTGAGCCAATCACGATGCAAACTGCCCACTCCTTAGCCTCTTCCCCAGCGCCCCTTAACCTCCAGTCCAGGGCCTCCCATCGGAATTGTTGTTGTATGTTGCTCCCTTTGCTTTGACTAAGCCGCAACTGGATTCCAAATTAGTAAAGGAATCTGCGTACCAGCCAATGAGCAACAAGGAGCTCCAAGGGGAAATGGAGCGCAAGAAATGCGGTATTGCATCAGTATTACCGCTTGGGATTTGAAATGGACGGCAAAGCAGTCAACAGGATCCTGGTAAGCGGAAGGTCGGTAAATCTAGAAACAAAATGTCGGTCAAGGCATTACCGAGTACTGAGAGGTTCTCGATTCAACCGAGTTGGCATCAGGAACCAGGGTTTTGAAGAGATTTCCTGTTTTGGCAAAATCTTGCTTCAGCTCTAATCATCAGCTTTCTGCTTTGTTTCTTAAAGCAGGATTTACAGACGTAGAGGGAGTGAAAACAAAAGTGCTATTTATTATTCGATTTCACACTGAAACGAGTGGGGTCAAGTCAAATGCTTTGCAACACAACTGGGGGCCTAGAGGAGGGGGTTTGTGCTGAAAAACGTAAGACAAAACCAACTTAGATCACTGAAGAACCTATGGAAAAGCATCCGTAGTCCTCTCTCCCCTATTTATTACTAGCCTCCTGTAGCAAAAGGCCTTGCCCCTGCCTTTGCCTCTAGAGAGACCCTGGCAGGCCAGCACTGCATTTCTGGATCGGGTGAGCACATGGCAATCTAACCACATTCCTACACTAAGGGACTGGGTTTTCACCACATGGCTGGGCAGACACCTCCCTTCCTTGGACTGGGGCATATAGACCAGGGGACCTCCCACAAAACAATCCTAGCAAAGGGGGATAGGACTTTAAAAGGGACAGGCGGCCCCTTCTTGGCTCTGGGGAACCTCTCTTGCTTCCTGCTCGGACGTCAGCAAGATCTGGGCTCATGCCAGATCGAAACCAAGGACCGTACCCCATGTGAGTTATCAACAGGACATGGACAACTAGAAGTCACCAACAACCAACTTGCCTGCCTGAACAAAGACAGTTTAGACAGACACGAATTCTAAGAAGGTACCATGTACTCACTGAATTGGACTCTAGGACTTGCTCAAAGACTTATCCTATTTTCTTATCCCTTTAATACCTTTTTGACCCTGTAAGTAAAGTCTAAGCTTTTTATATTTCTTAACTCCACTGGGCGTGTGTGTTAATTCTTTGCAAAACCACCCCTGGAAGGGCGTTAGCTACCTAAAGAGAGAGAAGGGCATTCCCCTCTGGCTCTGTTAGCCAAGACAGTTTCTTCCTAAGGTAAACACCTCTGGGTTGCAACTTTCTGGGATTAGCATATCCTGAGTTGTGTGAATTCCCTCTGATTGTTGGAACTCACGGGATGGCAGCAAAAATGAGGTTTTTCTGGGGCTTGCCAGCTGTGGGGACCCCAGGCTAGAGTTTTGGACAGACACAGTGAGGTGGGTGGCTCAGCTGCATAGCGCCCCCTACTGCGTTTCGTCACACCTTCCATGCTGTAAGAATTGAACCATGAGTAAATCAGGGATCCATAACTTCGGTTCAGGCTTTTCAGGCCTGTGTAGGCCAGAGAGAGAAAAGAGCTGATCATTCCTAGAAATGGAAACTTAAGGAAAACAAGATGTTTGTAGCCTTGTCTTTCCCCGAGAAAAGCCCGATAAACAGCCCCTTCTCCAGTCTCTCTGGAGCCTGAACGTTGACATCATGTTATGGATCGTTGACCAATCAGGGATGATCCTGAGGATGGGTGGACAGATGTGCCACGTCATACGAAGCGTAGGCGACATAGGATTGTCCCCAGCTCATTGGCTGGGTTTGGGATCTTTGTTTAAGACCCTAAAAAAAGTGACCCCACCCCCAAGCTCAGACCTTGCCTGGGATGACATGGTCTCTTTGGATTCCTTGGCTCTGTGGAACTCCTGGTAGCTGTGATCAAGCCCCCTCGTCTCCCAGCTGTTGGCCTCTCTTCTTGGATTCTGGTAAATAAACTCTCTAACTTTCTACTCTAATCTGGCTCTCGTGCTTATTCATCGCGGTGAAGTGAATGGGTTTCATCCCTCACGGTCTATAGACTCGTTTCACCTCTCTGGGTCAGGTTCCCTCCTTTCCTGCCAGGGTCATCCACTTTGTCTGCTGCTTTCATCGTGCTCCATCCTTCTTCCCCCTTCACATTCAGCGCAGATTTTTTGTCCCTACTGTCAAGGCTCCTCATGGCCTTGTCCCTCACTACGTTCCCACCTCAGAACTTTGCTCCTCCTCTGCCACCATCCTCACCTTCCCCAACAGGCTCCCAAAAGCAGCTTCATCCACTCCCCCATGCTGCCCCTCCATGCCGGGAACTCCTCCCCTGAAACACATATGTTCTGTTCCCTCCCTCCCTCACCCTCATAGACTGCCCCAACCTGTGGGACCCCTCCCTCCTTCCCCCTCCCTTGCAACTAAGCAAAGCACGTGTGCCTGCAACCGCTCGGCTTCAGGAATACATTCCTGACCTTTACTAGGTGTCCCTTCCCTTGTCCATTCTAGATTGTAAGCCCCCTGGGGCAGAGACCTATTTCTGTAACCCTGACTGTCCAGTGCCAGGCACATTAAGGACGCTACATAAATGATTAATAACAGTAACAACAACGTTTTGATGTGGAGTGTGGTCAGAGGGTGGCGCTCAAGTGACACCCACGGCAAATGTCTCACCTCCGATCTAAAAGGGCCCAAGTCCCTAGGGCTGTCCTTACCTTTCCAAGCAAGCAAAGAGCCCGGCTTTCCCGCCGACAGCACACAGCACTTTAGGAGCACAGCGTGGCCGTGTCATCAATACAGTCTGGTGGGAAAGTCTGTGGTCAGGCATGAAATGGTATTTCAGGGCTTCATTCAGCAGATGCTTACAGGCGTGGTCATCGCGGATGAGGTGATTTGCTTCATACAGCCTGGTAAGAAACTTAACACTCAGCAGCGGGAGCCGCACGCAGTGCAGCAGCTGGGCTAAGTACTTCTGCCGCTCCTGCACATCGTACTTGATCCACGACTCTAGGGCGTAAAAGACCGTCTCTTCAGTGACCACGTTCAAGCAGTCATTGGAAACAATCTCATCTAACTCAGCATGTGTCAGCTCAAAAAACTCCTCTGTCTGACAGACCTCTTCAAAATTCTGACAAATGTACTTGTTGGCAGCCAGGTAGAGGTCGTGGCAGCCGTAGGTCTCCGCAAAACGAGAAATCCCAATGCAGTTGCCAGGGTCAAGCTGGCTTTCCAGAAAGGTGCAGCATTCCTTCAGCACCAGTTTGATCTGGAGCAGGTTTGCAGCCGGAAGGAGTGACTCCACGGTGTCCTGTGAGATGCAGATGGTCCCTGTGTAGGCGTACTCCACTATTGCCTGCAGGGCGGCCTCGTCGATGCACTGGAACTCCACTTCCGAGTTCTCTTTCTCGGAAAGGTTGCCGGTGAACATGGCTTTGAAGTACGGGCTGATGCTGGCAAGCACCACTTTGTGGGCGTGGATCTTGACATCCCCAACACGGAGGATAATGTCGCAGAGCTCGTGATGCTGACGAAGGAGGTTCAAGCCCTGCAGGAGGTGCTCGGAATGAAAGTGGGTCAAGTTGGCAAGCATGTAGGTTGGAGACGACTGGTCCATCTGCGACAAACAAAATGTGAAGGTGTTTTACTTACGAGAACTTTGGACACCCGCCCTTTATCCCAGCCCACCCTTTATAGCTCTGTTTTGCTTTGTCTCTTCAGACATTACAGCAATCCGTGAATCCCGTCGTGGTCTACAGTTACAGGTCACTTTTAGTTATTTATTATCCTTAGCTCCTACATTGTTGTATTTCCCCTTTGGGACTGCCATCTCCTCCCCACCTCGTTCTCCTCCCCGAGTTCAACGGACACATCCTGCACCGCTGTATAGACCTCGGCTTGGCTTCCTCATTGTGTAACCCTAGGCTTGCCTGACGCAGTACCCTGGGAGGTCCGAAAGCTTGCGTCCCTCCAACCAACTGTTGTTGGTGCAATAAAAGAGATCACTTTACTACTTTGGCTCTGTTGCTCATTCTCTTTTCAGAATTTTTTTTTAAAGTTTATTAAAGGTTTTTTTTAAAAGGTTGTTAAAGTTTATTAACTCTTTACATAAAATCCCCAGCTTGATGCACAAATGCTCTCGTTTGGAGAAACGTGTTTAGCATCCACTGGAATATTTCAAGCTTTTAGACACCCAATTCTCCTCAATGAATACTGAGGAGACAATTACCAAGTCTTTGGAAGACAAAGACATTTAAGAATACAAGATTCTGCATCTTCCCCTTCCAGTAATATTGAGAAAAATAATAACAACTGGAGTACTGATCCTGCAAAGACTTACACATATGCTGAGTGTTACTTTCAATGCACAATTCCCATCAGCAAGACAACACATGAAACGTGAGAGCTGAGAATAATGGGAACAGATACGCCTTCAAGGGGCACAAAGTTGGAGGCAGGTGAACCTCAGACGCGACCAACTCAAATAACTTGCACTTTGAAAAATGGGTTTCTTCTTCTGAAAAAGTTTTGTTACATATTAGGGTGAATTACCGAGTCCAGGCTCCTTTGATCAAACTAGATTTTTTTAAAAATAAAATCTAGTCAAAACCAATAAACAGGGGCAGAATAACTGTTAGGAAACTCATGATGATGCTTGGAAAGTTATTTCTAAATTTGCCTGGCCTAAAACTATCACCCTCTCACAAGCTGGTATTATGTAATGATTCGGGATGATCAAGATGGGACACAGACATTTCCTTACATATGAATGAACAGGAGGGAAGGACTCGAGTGCTTATTCCAAATCAAAGGAACTCCGCCTGGTCTCTTCAAAACCCTCGTGCAGTCGCGCTTACCTAGTTTAATGGGTCTCCAACCACAAGGGCGACACTCTTACATTTCAAACGGTGGCGGAGAGCCTTAGGATTTCAGCAGTTGTGACTTCAAGACATTGCTTAAAAATCACGCTTCACTGCAAGATTCCACTAAGGGAAGTGGCGCTGATCCACTCACACCCCGTACTGGCTTCTCACTCGCTCCTGCCTGCAATGGCACCAACACCTGCGGCTAAGTAAGATCTACAGGGGTCGGCAAGATGGCAGCCCCCTCGAGTCTGAGCTTGGTCTGTGTGCGACAAGTCTTCCCTGCTGCACTCCGCCCACAGCCCCCCGCCCCACCCCCGATTAGGACTCTCAGCCGTGGTGAACCACGGGAAGACGCAGCCGCACCAGCCACGTCTTCCTTCTGGGCTAGTGTGTGACTTCGGGAGGCAGTTCAGCGTCCGCCATCCCTGCCCACCCATGGAGGTGCATACCTGGGTTTGTACCTGCCAACACTTGGCGGCTGGAAAGAACCTTGTGCTGTGCACGTCATGCTGAGTTTATTGAGCAAGTCGCACACTTTATTGAGCGCCAACAGTGAGAAGCAAAAATAAAAACTGAACGTGAAAGCAATTCGTCTTCCCATGTTGCCCTCACCCAGTTTCTTGCATCTCTTGCAGCGATGTACGGGCAGGGAGCAGCACACACTTTTATTGGGGTCTCGCCCACTGTGGGGCTGGAAATCCCACTGGGTTTGCATAAAGCCCACAGTCAAGCATACACCTCTTGCACCCCCTCTACCATCTTCTGCATTACCAGACGGTTGAGGCGAAAAACATCCCTGCTTGCTAGGACGCTCTACACGTCTTTGAGCGTCCAAACCTCGTATAAGGCAACAAGCTCTCCTTCAAGCAGTTTGCATTCCCTGTACCCCAAGTCACTTGTTTCCCTGAAGAGATTCTAGAATATCACCAAATCCGGCCCTTCCTGTCTGAACACACTGTAAACCCTAATCCATTCTCTCATCACACTCACTTTGACGACTGCAACCTGCTTCTCACAGGTCTCCTCCCACGGAGTCACGTATCCCCACTCCAGTCTATTCAAAATTCAGCTGCGAGACTCGCCTTCCTTGCACGCAGTTATGACCATGTGACCCCTCTCCTCAAATCACTGCGCCGGTTCCCCATCCGCTTCCGTATCCAGTTCAAGCGTCTCCTACAAGTGTCTTCACTCTGCAGCTCCTCACTACTTCTACTCTCCTATCTCCCCTACACCCCTGCTCGTGACCTCCATTCATCAGGCAAGATGCTCTCATTAATTAATTATTATTATTATTATTATAAGCATTCGTATAGCACCAGCTGTGTACCTGGCAGAACAATAAGAACCTGTTACAGAACAATGAGAGAGACGCGGTCCCTGCCTACGGCTTACAATCGAATAGACACGGAGGGGGGCGACAAGGAGAGGGGACATAGGGAGAGACAAGGGATACCCTGTACCCTCATCTGTACTCTTCTCCACCCTCGCCAACTCGCAACGCCGCGCTTTCCACCTGGCTGCACCGTACGCTTGGAACAAACTTCCTGAGTCGGTGCGTCAGGCTGCTTCCCCGTCCATATTCAAGTTCCGCCTAAAGGCCCACGTCTTCAAGATCGCTTTTAAATCATGAACCCGGGCCCTGTCCATATTATAGCCTTGTGGATTTCAACCATGTCAACTGAAATCAATAAGCTAACTGAATCCCTGATGCATACTGTAGTTCAATATTCATAGGAAGACTCTTATTTGTAGCTGTCTTTGTGTCTTGATTAGATTGTAAGCTCCATGGAGCAGGGACTGTCTTTATGTTGGGTGTATCTGTACAGCGCTGCGTACGACTAGTAGCGCTATAGAAATGGTAAGTAGTAGTAGTAGGTAGATTTGGGTGTCATCCGTACCCCAAATCTACGCACAATCTCACCCAGGGACCGTAGATATATGTTGAACAGGAGGGGAGACAGGATGGAGCCCTACAGGATCCCACAAGAGAGGGGCTAGGGGGATGAAGAACAATCGCCCATCACCAGCTGATGAAACCTCCCTGACAAAAGTTAACGGAACCACAAAAGCGCCATCCCACAAACCCCAGCCACGTCCTGCAGCCGTGTCAACAATGCTCCTGGGCAACTTTATCAAAGGCCACTGAAAGATCTAAAAGGATCAACAGGGTACAATATCCCGTTGATCACATGGCTAAGATCGTTGACCAACGCCACAAGCCCAGTCTGAGCGCTATACCCAGGATGAAAGCCAGACTGACATGGGTACAGGAATCCGATTGCATCCAGATGTCCCTGCAGCTGCCTTGCAACCACCCGTTCAATAATCTTCCCTAAAAAGGGGAGATTAGAGATGGGGTGATAGTTGTCCAAGGAGTCAGCGTCAAGTGATGGTTTTTTGAGAAGGGTCTGAACTCCATGTTGAGGGCATCCGGGTCTCTCCCTTCCCAAAGGGAGGCACTGACACTCTCAGATACCAAAGGCCCCAGTCTCTCACGGCTGCCTTTCACCAACCAGGAGAGGCAAGGATCTAATTTATCACTGGCTGCCCGCATTGCCCCAACGACATCCTCTGCCTCGGTGGGTGACACCAACTGAAACTGATCCAAACAAACAGAACAAAACTGAGCCTCCACAGCCCCCGACTCTGCCAAAAAAACTAGCAGACCCCAAGTCAAGGTGAATATGAGCGATTTTGTCTGCAAAGTAGGCATTAAATTCCTCACATTGGGCAGATGACAACTCAACCATCAGACAGAGACAGCCTGGATTCAGCAGGCTGTTCACCGCTAGGAACAGTCCGCTGGAGGGGACTTTGTAGACTCTAAGGTAGCAGAGAGAAGAGCAGTCCTCACTGCCACCCTACTCACTTCATAGTTCTTCAACACTGATCTATGGCACCATCGGTCGGCTTCAGTGCGAGTCAAATGCCACCTGCTCTCCAACTGCTTTACTTCCTGCTTCATCTGCTGTAGGTCCTTCGACCCATGCTGATGCTGCGGGGGAAGCGGACGCCTGGATGGTACCGTGTCAATGGCCTTGGTCAACATGGTCTTCCACAACTCAACCAGGCCAGTCACAGAGCAGCTATCAAAATCAGTGGGCGTATCCCCCAGAGTGTTCTGGAATCCAATTGGCTCAGTAAGTCTCCAGGGGCAGATCAACGTAACTGGTCCACCACCCCAACAAGGGCAAAGGAGTGCAGGGACCCGGGACCCGCAAAAGATAATGATCTGACTATGACAACGGTGTTTTTACAACACCCCCAACTTTCAGAGCCCCCAACTATGTGTCCTGCCTCGTTCGTCAGACCAGATATTATTATGGTTGTCATGGAGACCATGAAATCCCGCTCTGGCCCTAAAAGGTCAACCTCAGTGTGGATGTTGAAGTCACCTAGAACAATAAGTTTTGGCGTTTTCAACACCACCTCCGAGACAAACTCAGCCAGCTCGGTCAAGGAGTTTGCCGTGCAGCCGGGTGGTTGGTACACTAGCAGAATCCCCAATCTATCCTGGGCCTCAAACGCAAGGCGGATGGACTCCATATTGGATAGGTTAGCCACTGGATACCTTCGCCGAGCCAGATGTTCCCTCCAAATCACCGCCACTCCGACCCGAGGCTGATGCTCCACCGAGTACTCGCCAGGCACCAGCTGGGACAGTATAGGCCCAGCAGAAGTGTCCAGCCAGGACTCCAGGATACAAGCTTCATCATGAATAAGATCAAGGAGAACAGTCATTTTATTCACCACTGAGCTCCCATTAAGCAGCAGCAACAGATTGGGTCCCCACTTGATTTGACCCCCATCGATCACGAGCCAGGGGAACAGGTACCCACTGCCTCCCCCTGTACCCACAAGATCCTAACCGCCGCTTCCTTCCCTCTGCCCAACGTGACCCAAATGGGCTGCCCCCAAACTACCCCACCCTGGAGCCATCGCACTCCCACCTCTGGGGTGAACAGTTTCCACCGTTTTTACTTCAAAGGACCAAGCCCTCGTCTTCTCTGGCTCAAGCTGCGAGGGCCCAAACGCCCAGGTGACGGTCACAGCACACGTTACCAGCGATGACGGGGCAGAGCGCCGGCCGGCGGCTGCTGAGGACTGCGCCGGCGGCTGCTCTCCGTGGTGTGAGGCACGGGGGGCGCGGCCAGCATCTCTGCTGGGGGGCGGGGGGGAGAGCAAGGGCTCTGGGCAGCGCCCGCCCCCCAATGTACCTGTCTCTTATACACATCTAGATGTCCAAACTACCCCACCCTGGAGCCATCGCACTCCCACCTCTGGGGTGAACAGTTTCCACCGTTTTTACTTCAAAGGCCCAAGCCCTCGTCTTCTCTGGCTCAAGCTGCGAGGGCCCAAACGCCCAGGTGACGGTCACAGCACACGTTACCAGCGATGACGGGGCAGAGCGCCGGCCGGCGGCTGCTGAGGACTGCGCGGCCAGCATCTCTGCTGGGGGGCGGGGGGGAGAGCAAGGGCTCTGGACAGCGCCCGCCCCCCAATGTACCGCACCTGCACGGGCAAGCGGGGTGGGAGCCGCCGGCCAGAATCCTGGGGCGTGCGGGAATCCAGGCCCTCTGGGACGGGCAGCAGAGCAGCCTGCGCTCTCCCCCCCGCTGGGAGAGTCGCTCCCGGGGGGCATTTTTAAGGAATCTGTAAAATACGGGTTCCGGGGCCTGCACCGGCGCCTAAGCTGCACACAGCCCCCCCGCCGCCTTCTTAGGCGCCAGTGCAGGCCCCGGAACCTGTATTTTACAGATTCCTTAAAAATGCCCCTCGGGAGCGACTCTCCCAGCGGCTGCTCCCCCCCCAGGACTCCCCCCGCCTGCATATTGGGGGGGGCGATCAGGCTGTTCCCTCTGTGCACCGACCCCCCCCCGTTCCTTCTCCGGTGCCCCCCAGGCTGTTCCCTCCCCCCGGCGGGGTGTGTGTGTGTCTCTCTCTCACCTGAGTCACGGGGCGGGCCCAGGCCGGGGCGAGACCGAACCCCGCGGGGGCAGAAGGAAGCGGGAGCCTCAGTCGCCTCCTCTCAGACACCACCACAAAGCAGCAGCGGCGACGGTGTGCGTCACTTCCGGGCACGGCGGCCTCGCTCGCGCTCCATTCCCCTCCCTCCCGCCCCGCGGAAGCTTTGCCTTCCCAGCGGCCCTTGCGGCACAAACCGGCCTCATCACGTGACGTTCCGGGTAGTTCCCGCGGCCCCGAAGGACTACACTTCCCAGAGTCCCCTGCGGCCGCACGCCCTCTCGGACCACGTGGCGTGTGCCTTGGCCCGTCCCCTCCCCCGCGCTGCTGGGTTGGTTCGGGCCGCGCAGGCGCAGTGCGGCGTTGGCGGCGCTGAGGAGGCGGGACCCTGGCGACGGCGATGTTTTCCCCTCAGGCGGCCGGGAGCAGGCGCTGCCGCCGCTGCTGGTGCCCGGCGCGGGCGGGGCCTGCCCATGGCCGCGGTGCTCGCGCTGCCTCCCCCGCGGCGGCGGCGGGAGCGGGCGGGCAGCATGGAGGAGAAGGAGTCGGCGGGGGGCGGTGAGGTGGCCCCTCAGCCGCCGCCGCGGGGAGGAGGTGGGGAGCCCGCGGGCCAGGAGGAGGAGGAGGGGCAGGCGCTGAGGCGGGGGCGGCCGGGCTGCCCGCGGCTGGCCGGGGCCGGGGCCGGGGGGGACACGGCTCCCTTCGGGCTGGTCCCCGCCGAGCTGCACGCCCGGCTGCTGGACCAGCAGGACTACCGGAGCCGCGCCTGCGCCGTGGAGGAGCTGAAGCAGCTGCTGGCTGCCGCGGCTTTTCCCGCGGCCCTCCCCGCGGCCAGCCTGCTGGGGCTGGTCAGTTTCCTCCGCGCCCTGCTGGATGACTCCAACTTCAAGGTGGTGCTGGGCGCCCTGGAGGCATTGCGCCTGCTGGCCGTGCGCCTCGGCGCCCCCCGCATTCAGGCTCACTTGGCCCCCTTGCTCTCTGCCGCCACCAAGGTGCTGGGCGACAACAAGCTAGCCATCCGGCAGGAGTACCACCGCCTCTTCCTGGGGCTGATGAAGGCGGCGGGACCCCAGCGAGTGCTGGCTTTGCTGCTCCAGCCAGAGCACCTGCTGCACAAGAACTCCCGGGTGCGGGAGGAGGTGGTGAACCTCAGCATCGCTGCTCTCCTCACTTACCCCAGCGAGAACTTTGACCTGCCTGCCCTGGCCTCTGGCTTGGCTCCAGCCCTAGTAGACAGTAAGCGCAGGGTTCGACATGCCGCCCTGGAGGCCTTCGCCATCCTGGCTTCCTCGATGGGTGCAGGGAAAACCAGCCTCCTCTTCAAAGCTGTGGATGCAGTGGAGCTGCAGGACAATGGGGATGGAGTGATGCATGCGGTCCAGGCTAGGCTAGCCAGGAAAACCTTGCCCAAGTTAACGGAGCAGGGCTTCGTGGAATACGCTGTGCCCATGCCCTCGTCTGCTCATGGCAGGGGGTCCCTCCTGCCCCACGGAGCAGACACAGATTGGTTACTGGAGGGAAACCGGACTCGGAGTGCGCATAGTTACTGTGGGGACCACACAACGGACATTAACCAGAACTATGGCGCTCTCAGCCCTTATGCCGATCAAGGGGGATGTCCCAGAAGGGTTTTAAGCGCCGGGAAAGGAAAGAACAAATTGCCTTGGGAAAATGAATGTGTTGGAGGCAGTTCAGGAAATCAGAGACCCTTTTCGAAAGGCGCGGAGCCGGTATGTACTCCCGTCATCTGCTTGTTTAGCTGCTTTTTATAGTGCCCTTTCTGGCCTTGTGTGCACACACAGTGAGTACTTTTTAGAGTAGCTGAACGAGTATTCATACCATGCTACAGTTGCATGTAGCAGTGTGTGTAAATGTCATTTGCCTCATGGTAAGGACCCCTGAACGTGCTGGGACAGTTAGTTGTCACTGCATTTATGGATGGTCTAAAATCTGGGAACCCATCTGAACATGCAAGAATGCTACTCTGTTGTGTGACACGAGGTATCCTGTGTTTTCTGCATGCTTGTGGGAACAGGGCCATAGATAATTCAGCTTCGAACTGTATGTAAACGTTAATGAAGTTTCTCAAATTCTTTGTGATGCAGATGCCTATCACTCTGGAGCTGGCATGTAGAAACTAACTGATGTTTCAAAGGCCACATAGGAGTTCTGGTGAGAAGTTGGGAATAGATTTCCTAGTTCTTTATGTATGAACTGTTCAAGGGACACAAATATGATCCTTCACGGCAAAATAAATCACTTCTGTTTCGGTGTGCTGGAGTGTTGTCATAACTGGTGCTTTTGCTGCTGGGTTGGTGAGCTGCGTTAGAGCAGTTGTGTAGTCCAGGGAAATACAACACTTGGCCTGTGTTGGCCCCTCTGAATGGGACCTTGGTCAGCTCACTACTTAGTCTTTTGGTGGCTCCTATAAACGGTAGTTTTGAGTCTTACGTTGAAGTTCGTTTTAATTTAATGTGGGTTTTATCCAACAAACTCGGGACAACTGCTACTAGTTAAAAAGCTTGACTCTTGCTGTGTAATATCTTTGTTTTCTAATGCGTGTCATTCTAACAATTCTTTAGTTTGGCAGCATCAGAGACAGAAGTCCACGTTTATTCACAGAGACAGCTCAAGTTGCTGTGTGTCAGCTTCGTGGCTGACCTGTAAGGGAGTAAAGTATCTCTGTTGATGAGATGGTAGTTCATTCAGTTTTGATGCTGCCAGCAAGGATTTTAATCAGTGCCAGCTGTGAGAATGGGTTTTGTTAATTATTAGAGAGCTGTACAACCAGGTTTGTGCTATGGCTAAACCTTTCACTTAAAAGGAAATGAACAAAACCTCAGGATATCTACATGTAAGTAGAATGTATCTCTTCCTTCATCTGAAGCAACAATCCCTTCTGACATCACAGCTGGTTGCTGTGGAAATGGTTCTAAATTTTAAAATGAGGTGAAAAGGCCTATGGTTGGTAGAACAATGAAGACTTTTCCTCACAGTCTGAGGAATATTTCACACTGAAATGTTGAAATAATCTCAGATTATAGGAATAAACAGTCATGAATTACTGGTTTAGTTACCCGGACACTACTGGCATGTGGCTTTTTTGGATGGGTGGTTTTATGATGACGTGGATGTTTCAGCTCAAAACTGTCCGTCACTTAGTACACCAAGCAGAGTTAAGATATCCTAACCGAATCTGATGCACATACACCAGGATACTACTGTGGGTCAAGATCCTTAGGAGTCACGTCGTGTATGATTGGGGGTTCAACACAATATTGGGGATACTTTGCAGGTCTTTGTCCATGGTCACAAAACATATTTGATTTTGAAAACGGGGTCACACGAGCAAGAATTTGGGAACAAGTGCTGTGTGCATGTGTACCCACACCCCAGCGAGAGAAATTGGAGGTGGGTGGAAACCATATATTGGGACTTTTCTCTGGAACTTCAAGGCTTTGTCTAGCTAATTTTAAATGACTGCGTGGGGAAGATTTCTGCAACTGTTAGTTATTCTAATGACATATAACTCATCTCTGAAATCTTTCATTCTCAACGCCCACTTCACTCTTGTATTCCTGTCATGTTTCTTAGTCACACATGGCATGGAAGAGCTTAAATGTTTCCTCCTCATGGTTCTAGGCATGGCCAAAATTCCCAACCCGAAGAACCATGTGCCGAAATCTTCATATGGCCAAGAACTCCAAGCGTGTACACAAACCTTTACTGCTACCTGATTGGCTGTCTGGGCTGATGCTTTGAAGCCCTGGCTTTTGGGAGTCTGAGGAGCAGCTGCGATTCAGCCACTGAGCTATGTAAGATGCAGGAGGACAGCTAAGTTCCTCCACCACAATAAGGGTTTAGGAAGAGGTGGGGGGGATTGTTGAGGAGGCTACAGCTTCTCTGCAGCAAGCTCTGGAAACAGAGCAGAGTGTGTGGCTTCTGGAGTACGATGAGGCGCGGAGGGGGCAGCGCCCTCGTGGCACGTGCTTGAAATGAGAATGGTAGGCTGAAGAGGGGTAGCTGCCCCCACCGCAGGGGGTGAAGGGGAAGACTTTCTCCCCACTCCCCTTTCACAGCTAAGCGTACAGGGTAGGGGAAAGAAGGCAAAGGTGGGGGAGTTAGTGTGGGTAGCATTGGGAGGTAAAGAGATAGGACAAGGGGATGGGTAGGAGAGAGATTGAGGACAGTACAGTGGGGCTGGGATGGAAAGGAACTCCAGGTCACAGAGCCGTCTACCTGTTCAAAGGCCTTGTCTTCTGCATGTGCCTTGTACCGCACCCTGCACTTTTGCTGGTGTGTTAATTCCAGCAGACTTGTCAGGGTAGCACCCTAGAAGCTTTCCTTGCCCCAGGCATGAGGAGCCAAGAGGGACAGAGAAATGGAACCCCTTGGACTACCTGCTACGTTGGTGTAAACCAGTGCACTGCCTTATTCGGGTCTTGCGATCACTTCAGTGCCGCTGCTCTTGCTCATTGCATTGACAAAGAATAACAGTCAAGCAGAACATCGCTTTCTTTCTCTGCTGCTATCCACAAACCTGAGTAGCATGAAGGACGTGGCCCTGAAGACTATTTGGAGTAGCAGAAGTAAATTGTATGCTCTGTTACCAATTACTGGCACCAGTTAGTGTCCTTTTGGAAATACACTTTTGCTCTTTCTTCCTTCCATGACAGTTGCATGGTTTTTTCTCTTAGAGCAGGGAGCCTCTCATTCAGAAAGCCAGGAGTGGCTTGTTCACCAGAGATGCTTTGTAACTCCACTTGGCACAGTCCAACTGACTTCTGCTCTACCCTAGTGGGTCTTCGCTTTCTGACATGAA
The DNA here is from genome assembly GCA_003113815.1 of Sphenodon punctatus. Classification (NCBI taxonomy): domain Eukaryota; kingdom Metazoa; phylum Chordata; class Lepidosauria; order Sphenodontia; family Sphenodontidae; genus Sphenodon; species Sphenodon punctatus. The sequence continues at coordinate 3,484,483 of QEPC01009638.1, read as the reverse complement.
TTGCCTTCCCTAGATGGGGCCATTTTCTGTTGTACATTGCTAGCAAAATGTTAGCTGCATTCAAAGAAATTGTCAGGTGATGAACCAAAGCATCTCCTTTACTGAAAAACTTTTCTTTTATTGTTGCCTCCTCCTTCCAACTTTCTCCATCCCATTTTGTCTTTTCATCTACTTTGTTATATCCAATCGAACACCTAGATTGCAAACTTTCTGGAGCAGTGGCCATCTTCATAGAATCCAAAGTCAGAAGGGGCCACCAGTTTATTTCTGAATGACTGCCCTTCCCCCCCAGCTGCATTGACAGACCACAACTCTACCTATTGTTCACCATATAATCCCCAAATCATAAATTAAAGCAATACAGCACTTGGAAAACTAAATTTATAGTGTGTTGTCAAGGAACCCTTATGCCAGAGACCTTTCACTGCCAGAAAGCTAGTATGCTGAGATGATCAAGTGTGTCTTACTGCAACCTTTGCAGGATGCATTATGGGGTAGGTATGAGGAGAATATCCTTCCTTGTATTTTAGCAAGATGCCTGCAAAAGTCAGGTTTGGATCATTACACATAAGATCAAGGGACCCTTGATTTTGCTATGGGCAAATCCATCTAACAGTACTTCTCAAGTTGATCGACTTCATCTCCAGTCTCGAGTCCCATCTATCGATAGGAGACTATTCCAGACCTTCACACATTTCTTCTTTATCGCTCGTCTGTACGGTGGGGTCATTGTCCTTGTACTCTTGTAATGTAAAAGCTAAATATTCATACAGGTGAAATTCAGTTCTGGCATAAGTTGAATTCCACTAGCAGCTTCAGACTTCAGTGGCGTTTCATCCACTTCTGCCAGGGCTCTGTTAATTGGAAGAGATGGTCAGACATTCTTTTGTGTAGTGTAACTATCTCCCAGGGCCTTGGATGACAAAATAAACAAGGTTACCAAAAGTAGTGTTTAACTTACATTACTAACTTTACAAAAGGAAAATCCACTAAACGACACAGCAGGAATCAAATTCCACAAAGGGTATTTAGAACAGTTGAATCTTTTGGAGAAAAAATTAATTATTAATTTCAGACATTCCTTTTGAGCAGAGTTCATTAAAAATTAACACTTAGAGGCTCTGGCAGTAGCTGAAGGAATTTATGAAATCTGTTAAATCTTTGCAGCCCTTCAGAGGGGGTATCGTTTGAGTTGCATGACAGTTACTGGGGGGAAAAAGTTGTAGGAGTGCAGCTGCATGTCTGGAGAAATAGGCCAGTGTAGCCCAAGGAATAAAACATCTGTTGTAGTGTAAAAGCCAAGTATTTGGTAACCTGTTGTACTCCATCGAGTTTCACTGTCATTGATAGGATCTGTCTACACCCTTCTTGTTATGTTTTGCAAAGTGCCTACCCAGCGTAAACCTCCTGTCTTGTTGCCGTGGCATCTTCCCATTGTTATAGTGGGGACATAAACTTCTAACCATCTTGCTTTTCCAGCAAGAAATAATTTAGTAGTCACTCTAACAGATGCCGATCCATAGCTTGGAATAATTCAACAAAAAGGAAGCCTTCCGTTGTAAACTGAAATTGACCTCAAAGGTGCTGGAGACGGTCTGAAAATACCAGATAGAACGTTTCGCCTTTTTAGTGATGAACCATTGAAATTTTAGCCTTTGTTCAGTCGTCTTTGCAAAGACGACTTGCACTATATACGTTTATCTGTATAGGCTCAAACCCTTAGGATTGAACAGACCTTGATTTCTATATGGCACGGAACAGATGCCACTACCCATGGGGTGCAGCCAGACAAGCTGTGGTGGCCTGATCCCTACCATGCTGTGGGGCCAGTGCAGGGAGATGGGCAAACACTTGCGGTCAAACTGCTGCCATCACGGTTGGGGTGGGTCATTGAGCTGGCTACACGCGCAGGCGTCGGCCTTGCCCCACCTTCTGCCCCCGGCCATGATGTGACCGTGAGTGCCGGACAACACTGCCGGCTACACAAGGTGCCACAGTGGTGCTCCCTGCATAGCGGGGCAAGCATGGCCCGGGCACACGAGTTGCCCTGTCCTGGGTCCAGGTCGGGGGATATTCTGCGGGTACTAGCCACTGGCATTGTGTGGTTCAGATGCCCAGACTGGAGTAAGGCTACCCAACCTGTGGTAGCCTCCTCGCTCCATCTTGTGTGGCTTCACCCAAGGTTACTTCTTAATTTCTACTAGAAGACCTACCCTGTCACTATTTTCCCTTGTCCTAAGCCACTAAAAAAATTAGCCAATAAAGCTGAAAAATGTTTCTGGACCTTGGTTAGATTCCTCTCCCTTCCCCCCCCAATGTTTGTTTATTATTCAATTTTATACCCTGCCCCTTCTGCAAAGCAACTTGGGGTGGCTTACAACTTAAAACAAAAGCATAAAACATATAAAATACAAATATAAAACCACTTTAAGGGGGAAGCAATAAAAATATAAACATAAAAACCAAACCTTCCCACCCAACCCATCTTGCTTGCCGAAAGCCTGACAGAACAACCTGATGGAACAGCCAGGTTTTACAAGATTGTCTAAAAGAGGGGAGATCCGGGGCCAATCATGTCTCCGCTGGGAGGGAGTTCCACAGACTTGGTGTGGCCACTGAGAAGGCGCTCTCCATAGTAGTCCCCTGGGACACTCGGAGGACTCTGAGAAAGGTGCCTCTGGTTGACCGCAAGGGCCGATCCAGAGCCCAGGGGTGAGGCAGTCTGGCAGGTAAATGGGGCCCAGGCCATGTAGAGATTTAAAGGTAAGCACCAGCACCTTGACTTGGGCCCGGAAGACTATAGGCAGCCAGTGCAGAGAATGGAGCACCGGTGTAATATGCTCCTGGCGGCCTGTCCCCATAAGGAGGCAGTCCACCACATTCTGCACCAGCTGCAGCCTCCAATCCGGCACCATGGGTACCCCCCACCCCGAGCGCGTTACAGTAGTAAAGTTCTGAGGGGATGAAAGCGTGGATGATAGCGACCAGGGCAAGGTTGTGAAGAGCTTTATAGGTGAAGACTAGGAGCTTGTGCGGGATTCATTCAGGAAGGGGAAGCCAGTGAAGCGAAGAGAGGAGGGGCTGCACATGGTCGAAGCGACTGGCGAGGTGGATGACCCTGGCAGCAGAGTTTTGGACAGAGATGAGGGGAGAAAGGTGAGACCGGGGAAGGCCAGTGAGAAGGAGGTTACAGTAATCGAGGCAAGAGATGGCCAGGGCATGAACAAGGGTTTTGGCAGACGAGACAGAGCGAAAAGGGCAAATCTTAGCAATGTTATGGAGGGAGAAGCGACAGGATTTGGCAACAGAGTCAATGTAGGGTTTAAAAGAAAGGGCTGAGTCAAAGATGAAGCCTAAGCTACGGACTTGAGGGAACCAACCTTGCGTTCAACAGCATCAGACAGGGGCCCCCTGATCATGAACCATCTCATCACTTGCTTGGGGGGCAAATAATAGAACAAACACCAAGTACCTGATCTGTCTCGTAAAACGACACCATTCCCCAAAGGGACAAAAATTCCCTTTGCCCGGCTACCGTGTCAGGCTGGCGAGAGAGACCCTCCTCCCCCAAGCTCACTAGGTGGTAATGAAACCCCATATGGGCGTCACAACCCCCCCTCTCACAGTTGGAACTGACCCCCCCAAACCAGTTCCATCTTCCCCTGTTCACACCAAAAACAGAACATAACCAATAACCTCCCCTGAATATAAATCCTCACCCCTTAGATAGGAAACCCTCAGACCTCCCCCAGCAAAACCACCCTTAAAACCAGTATCACTAACAGAGCCTAACAACAACCCCTCCTAAGGGCCCTGCCCAAGGTTGTAGGGCCGTGGCTCAGGTTGTAGAGCTCATGCTTTGCATGTATAAGGTCCCAAGTTCAATCCCCAGCATCTCCAATTCAGGATCTCTGGTAGCATGCCTGGGTGAGGCCTCTGCTGGAGACCCTGGAGAGCTGGATTTAAAACTCTGCTGCCATGTCAGGTCATGACCATGTTGGTGCGACCCTTAGGCGCTGCCAGGCTTCTCTCACAAGGAGTTATACAAAATATGGAATGGATGTGAGGATCCAGCAATCCCTCAGAATCCAGGGTTTCCTTGCCTTCATTCTTCTGTGGCTTCTCATTCATTGTAACCCAAAGCAGGTGAAGGGAGTACAGAGACAGTGGGGGCAGATATAACTTCTGAGCCTGCAGCACACAGTCTGGGTGTTCCGTAGCCGAGATAAGCCACCCATTTGTGGTGGTGCAGAGCATAATCTTTCCTAGCAAGAGTCCTGCCTTGATGTCGCTGCAGTCTTCATGGATAGACTCTTCCCTTGTTAGGCAGACATGCAAATGTTTCAGGCTCAAAGGCTGACCCAACATTCCAAGTGGAAGCTCTGTTCTCTATCTTGAGGCATTAAGAACTGACTTGTTTGCATGAAACACCCACAAACTGCTCCTTGTAAGCACCAATGCTTTCGGGCATTCTGGAAAAAGAGGAAGAAGCCTTAGGCCAGGGATATGGAACCTCAGGCCCGGGACCAAACGTGACTTGTGGCTAGTGTTTATGCAATCCCTTTGCAGTTCCTGAATCTGGCCCTTGGATCCAGGTCCTGCCCCCAAACACAGAAAGATGGAGCTTGGACGTAGGGGAGCAGAGATGAGGGGTTGCAAACAAGGATAGGGATGTATCCATGACAGATTCGTGATCTGGACCTTCCTCTTCCTGAGTGCAGCCCTTGAGTTCACTCAACTTGCATGGGGCCCTCGGAGCTTGTACTCATTTTCACAGTGGAGCCTGGGAGGGAAAAGGTTCCCTACCCCCTGTCCTGGATGGCTAAGGATGGACGTTTGCGACGTATAACCAATGCATATGACACTCCACAAGCCTAGGGAAAATGAGCATTACAAATTCATTCTCTAATAAAGGGCTTCCATGCTGGACACTTGGGGTGTGACTTTGAGTGAATCTAGCTAGTACTTAGTACAGGTGCAAGTCCCACTGAAGTAAGTAGTATGTGTGCCTGTGATTAGTGTCAGGGCTGGCACTATCTCTAATTATTTCAGATAGAATATGACGTCGGTACAAAGACTAGAAACAGTGGCCTCAAATTACAGGAAGATAGATATCAAGAAAAACTTCTTAACAGAGCTGCATGGGAACGAGACGAGTTGCCTACGGAGGCGGCGGGCTCTCGCACCGTCAGAGGCTTTCAGAGAGAGGCTGAACAGCCGTCTGTCAGGGATGTTGTAGCTGTCATTCTCCTGCAGCCAAGCCGGGAGGTGGACTAGATGACCCTTAAGGTCAATTCCATGAGTCTGCAAAACTTTGTACGCTGCCACTACTCAACACAATGGGGCTGTGTTTTCTGCCACAATGTAAAGGTGTGGGTGTTCGTGTTTTTCAAGATCTGAATCTGTCAAGTAGCAATAGCATTGTAAGATATGATTATCCTGCAACAAGCTTCAACCTCTGATAACGTTTCCTGTCTGTGTTCCTATATCCATGTGACCAGAGAGTCCTGGAGCAGGGACTCCCTCCTCTACTCCATGTTTTTCTAGAACATTGCATGACATATCAATACATTACTTCTTCATGCCCATTGCATTGTGGGAAATACCACAGGGGAGTAATAGGGGCCAGTGAAGTGCTGTTGTGTGAGTGCATTGCTACTGTCCTGGATAAGATAAATGTAGAGTAAAGAACATGCCCTACATTTGCAAGGGGCAAGTGCTGTTGTGCGAATGCATTGCTACTGTCCTGGATAAGATAAATGTAGAGTAAAAACACGGCATGGGTTTGCAAGGGGGAAGGGTGTTGTGTGAATGCATTGCTACTGTCCTGGATAAGATAAATGTAGAGTAAAAACACAGCATGGGTTTGCAAGGGGGAAGGGTGTTGTGTGTGAGTAAGCCCTCACAAGTTGATTTTCAAGGAGCGCTGTGTGTCACGTGGCAGTTTGTGAAGTAGTCAGCGTTTCATGCAGCAGTGGCTGCAGGTAGCATCTGCCTTTTATAGTTCTGCCTGCATTTGCATCCCTGGAGGATTTGCACATTCGTACAGTTCCTGTCCTGAAAGGATAGCCCTTCCTCCTTCCATGAACTCTCCCACCCCACCCCAATTTGTGTTGGAAGGCTGGAAGTTGGTCACAGGCTATTATTTTACATGTTACTTTGTTAGCCATTAAGTAACATTAATGTAAAGGAAGTTTAAGCCAAGAGTTAAATGTACAATGTAATACTGAAAGGGGGCCCTTGTTAGGGTGCTGGTTTGAACTTGCGAGACCTGCTTTCAAGCCCTTGATTTAGTGCAGACTTCCTGTGTGAGCTCACACACCATATAGGGCTAAATTCTTCAAGGGTTAATATTGAAGACAATCGGATGTCTGTTGACGTTCAGTGGAAATTAGGTGTCTTAAGTGCCATGTTTCTCTTGGAAAATAAACTCCTTAGTGTCGTTGTGCTTCAGTTTCCAAAATGTGAAGATAATAGAATTCATTTGCCTCACAGATCATTTGGGAGGCTAAAGGAAATGTTAAACTTCTTACAACTCTTGACAGCATGTCGCAAATTCAAAACCCAAGGAGAAGCGCCGAGTTAGAAACTTCATGAAGCAGAATATTGGTTTTCAAAACATGCTCCAAATAACATCATGCATTGCATAGTTTATGCCACTATCCATTTTCATCATTGTGTGAAATTATTCTGGGCTAAATCGTGTTCTGGTATTACTTTGAAACCCTATTGGCTTCAATTAAGTTTTTAATGTGTAAGAGGTGGCACGGTCGGTCTCTTTGTCTATTCTTGGGATGGTGGTCTAAAGTTTAAGGTGACTTATTATTATTATAAACATTTATATAGCGCCAGTCGTGTGACCTGGTGCTGTACAGAACATAGAATTAGACGCGGTCCCTGCCTGTGGCTTACAATCTAAAAGACAAAGAGGGGGAGACAGGGAGAGGGGACAGTGGGAGAGACAGGGGAGCAGACAAACAAACATTCAGGCGAATGCGAAGTCTCAGGTGCGTGTGCTTGGCTTGGTTACAATCAGGTTGGTTGCAGCAGTCTGCAGAGGAGGGCAGACAGTAGGTATATGGGAACGTCTAGCAGGGATTGGGAAAGGCAGCAAGGAAAAGGTGGGTCTTGAGGAGGGATTTGAAGGAG
>QEPC01009638.1:3464545-3477234 GCA_003113815.1 Sphenodon punctatus | reverse complement strand
GTGTTGAGAGCGGAGATGGCAGTCAGGGGAGGAGGAGGAGAAAACGGGGGGGGGGGGAGAAGGGGGGACAGAGAGGAGGCAAACTCCATGCGGGTAGAAGCTTGCATATTGTCTGCCCAGTTATAGTAGCTATACCCTCCACATAAAACAATCACCAAACTTTAGAATTGGCCGTGGTCTTTATACTGACTCTTTTGTTGCTCAGGGGTATAACGACCAGCCATTTATCTGCACACAGCAGATCAGTTTTTCCGTGTAAAAAGTCTTATATGTGGTTAACTGTTGTAGCTATTTGCCATCTTTGGCTTGTGCTCACTTACCTAATGAAGCCGATGGACCTTTTGAAAATCACCGTAGGCTACATTTCTGGGTCGTAATACATGCTTTGGGCTGCAGATTGCATTAAGGTGTATTTTCAGGTTAATTAAAAGTTCCTATTTTCAAGTGAAATTTCAGAGAGAACTCTGGGAGCCAAAAAAATAAAATAAAAAAATCAGTCGCTAGACTTTATCCTGATATGAAACCGTTCTTGCCCCACTACAGCTCTGAACCAGTCCCCAGCCTCCGTTTTCTGGGTGCCAATGGCTCCCAGGCATCTGCCAATTTCGTGCACTGAGTGAGACCGTTCCTTTTAAATAGATGCAACGGTAATCTTTAAGATGTTTTGAAAAGGGATTTATTGGTCAGGAAGCTACTTCACTGTCAGCTGTGGAGAAGGGAGTCCCCTGTCCACAAAACCTGTATAGTTTGAAGCTTTCCAGGGCTGCCTCTCCCCCATGGTACTTGTTACTAACATCGCTCGGTCAGACAGGGGCATCTTTGCTGTGGCTGCTAACAAAGCACTCGGTTGCAGTGGGCTTGAGATGTCTGCTGGAGGCGGGATGGCAACTTGCACTGTGCACCCAGCAAGCATTTCATGTGTGATCGACTAATACTGGTTCCTTGTACTTCCTAGTCCTCCAATAAAGACTGCATCAGAGCTTCCAGTGGGAGCAGTGTAGAGTTGATCACAGCAGGAATGGGCTGTAAAATGTCTTTCTCTCTCTGTGTGTGTCTTGTTTCCATTAACCTGCCCAGTGTTGTATTGGAGCAGATTAGCTCCTGTGGGCAGAACCAGGAGTTGTAAGTTGAACGCTGGATGGAGAAGTGGCTCCTTCCTGACCAGTTCTGCCCCTTTGCACACATTAGTAGTTCCTTCTCCTGGCTTACAATGTAGCTTCTAATAAACTTAGTTACCTGGTCATGTAGCTTGCAGAGCAAAGACACAGCTAATATGCCAGGCTGGATATTGGGAATGTGCAATATTTATAAATTCCATTGTGGATGAAGAAAAATATTGAGCCTGTTATTTATAAGCTTAAAAAAATCTTCTCTGCTCTCTCCTTTCCTGCAGCTCTCTCCATACAATGATTTCCTTCATTCTCCAAATCTAAGGCCTTCTCAAGGGATGGCAGTCAGTGATGATTTATTTTTTAGCCGAAAAAGACCTTCAAGGAATTTATTTCAAAACAGTTTAGATTTTAACTCTGAACAATCTGCTGGTTGTGCCGGTAAGTGTCTGTCTTTGCAAATAATTGTTTAATCGGCGATTCCTCCGTGGTGATGTAGGAAAGAAAACTCTGCTCTGTATCTTGAGACTGTTCCACAAAGTTGTTTGTTGATGATCTTAATTGGAAGACTTCTAACCAGTAAAGGTCTAGATGGGTGTGAGGTTCTCAAGGACTTGGAGTCCTGCCACTCTGGGCCAGCTGATCACATGGGCTGCCTTTTTTTCTTTTTTCTTTTTAAAAAAAAGAAAGATATATTAGCTATCTAATCTGGTCGCTTAAGACAAGGATAATAAGAAATATTTCAACAAACAACTGAAATAAATAATGGTAGTGGGATCTTGGATCCAAATCACTTTCGTAATCTTCAGGTTCAGAAAAAGTTTATGCCAGGGTTTCTATGTGTATTGACAAAGAAATATTGTGATTAGAATTCTTGCAGACTGCAAAATTGAGTTTAAACCTGAGATAAAACAGTAAATTAAAGAGAAATAGATGCCCACGCGTGCTCTTCTAAGGGAACCATCTTGGTTGAAGGAAGAGCAATTATTACCATAGGAACTGTTCCGGCAAAGACCTTGTTGAGTAGCACTTTAATAAGCGAAGCCCCGTACCGTAAATTGCAGAGCATGCGGGAATGGCAGTGTTTATGACTTATTGCCTTTTCAGAAATGCCTTTTTGTATTCTATTTGCATAGTTTTCTTTCCAATTTTCTTTTTAAACCACTGAACAAAGGTGGGAGCAGGACTAGAAAATTCTGGAATGGGTTTAAAAATGTGTCTGAAAAGTGGCGTTATCGGAGAGATTCCTCTGCTGTTTCTACTTTCATACCAAAAAGGCATGTGAATCTATGGGCAAGACCAGACTTGATTTGTTCCCTTTGGTTGGCAGTGCACCGTTGATAGTCATTCTCCTTTGGGGAACGGCGGTGGGGACGTTGAATGCAAAGTTTGCTTACTATTGTTTGAAGAGTGATGTCATTCATGAACCAAACTCTCTTCTGTGTTTGAAGCATTTCCCCCTTTTATTCTTCTATAGTCAAGCCTTGGGTTGGCTTTTTTTGTGCTTTTTTGTTTTTCTTTCGTTTTTTAAATTGGGTATAATCCCACTGTTTAGTAAAACCAATGCCCTGGTAGAGCTAACGGGCTTCTCTGCATCTTTGCCAGTCATTATTCTTCTAGCTTGTGTGCCTGGGGAACATTCATTGTAAGGTTGCTTAGAAACCCCTGAATGCAGTACTTGAAAACTTTCAGGGGGGGGGGTTCCCAAACTTTCAGTTTGAGTTTATTTATTGAAATTCTAAAAAGCGTTTTCAGAGCCTGTAAAATATTATTACTGTAAGCCGGTGAGGAGATTCCACTCCATCACTTCTAATTGTTCTGTGAACTGCACACAGACAGACACTTAGAGTTTAAAACTATTTTGTTTCTTTTGGAAGGTGTGATGGAGCCCCATCAGCCACATATTTCCGGGAAATGCGGACAACTTGGCTTCTCGCAGATACGTGGAAAAAGTGGTAGTGTGGATTCCGATTTACAGTTCTTAGGATTAAATAACCATCGACAAGACAAAGGTACCTGGATTGTAATGAAATTCTAAATCTGAGCACACACAAAAATATTGTCGTGATTCTGTTGTAGGATTTACTTTAAAGTGTTTTTATTTGGATTAAATTTGATCTGGTTATTTTCTATTTATAATAAGTGGGAATAGATGAGAACGTTGGGGTTTTTTCTTAGTAAAGAAACTGTCTTTTTAGAGTCATAAATAATACTTTTTTTTTTTTTACTGTTTCCCCTTCGATGGCCTCCGTGTAGTCAAACACGTGGGCTACACGTGCAAGCTGGGTCAGAGCAGAAATACTCCACAGACGAGAGCGCTTATGAACTAGGATAGTGACTTGAGTAACTTGTTCCAGTATTGATGTACTATGAACACTTAGTTCTTACATAACTAGTCTGAACGTACTAACCAACTTTCCCTTCATTTTTCCTTGGGTTGTTTTATCAGCATGTTAGATCACATTATTTTTAAGCCCATAGTCCGTGCACATTTGTTTTGAGGCGTGGATCATTTAGGGTGCTGTTAATGACATAGGAAGCCTTTAATTGTAGCTAATTGGTTATAACCTGGATTATCATGTTAGTTACTGAAAGTCACTGCTATCCGATTGGTCTTTGTATGCTTTTGGGGGGGGGGGGGGGGCGCAGACATCCAAGTTGCACAAAGCACCATTATAGTTGGCACAAATGGAAATACCATTTGCTAGCTTCATTGTTGAGGGTGGAGGCCACCCAGAGACGTTTCCCATTTTCGTCCCTAGAGGTGAGGGCCTAGATATTCTGGTGAGAGAGCACCTGTCCCCCAACCCGCTCTTACCTATACTGCTCGTATGTTAAGGATTGAAAACATTTCCAGACTCGGTCTTATCAGCGGAATGAACATACAACTCATCATTGATTGAAATCCAAGTCCTTTGGGGTGGTAACATGGAACACCTCATTGAACAGCCTGTTTGGAATCCAGCTGGCAGAGAAGGTGCCAAGATTCCTCTACACATGCTGCCCTTGGAATCTGCTTTGGGACCTCATTTTTTATATTGAATTCTGGCTTGTTTTGCCCTATAAGCATGACATTTTGTGTGTAGGTGGCACTGTAGCCCCCTGAGCTGAGCTGAGCGATCTTTATACTCTGGCTCACCTGCTCCCCATAGTGCTGCTTCTTCCTTGTGGATAGCTGCAGTGTTAACCTGTACTACTTAGCTTTCTCGACTTCAACAGAACAGAACTCACATGAGGTTTCTGAGCTTCCCATTTCTATCAGAAGTCTTAGCAAAAATGAAACTGACTAGAGACAATTTTACCCTGCTGTTTTGGAGAGCAAAGGGCAGCAGGCTGTCTACAGTAGTCGCAGCCAAGCCAAAGGGGGCCATTATACCTCTTTCCCTTCCCCAAATTATGCTTTTAAATTATAATTTGCTAAACTTAATGGATAGAAGGCTGCAAAATTATTCTTACGTTGTTCTTAGTCAAGTGGTTTAGATTCGTAACCAAGCCAAGTACGTGCACTTCATGAATGTTAGACCCCTTGTCTCTCCCTCTGTTCCCCTTCCTAAGTCTCTCCCCCAGCTCCTGTCTCTCAGATTGTAAGCCCTAGGGGCAGGGACCCTGTCTATTTTATTACTTTGTAAAGTGCCAGGTACACTGCTGGCGCTATATAAATGTTTGTTAATAATAATAATTCAAGTTGGTTTAATCTGGCACTGTACAGAAGAGAGGCTAAGCATCCATTTAGAACATGGGGATCTCCACTTGTAGCAGCTTGGATTGGTGCCTTATTGAACCACACGCTTTTATGACCACATATCCTCGTAGAATTGCATTTCCCTGTATTCAGAGTAAGCGTCTTTGAGTCTACTGCCTCTGTTTGCTCTAAACTTTGTTTTAAAAGATGGTAATTATAGAGATTTAATGAACTTAGTAAAGTCACTTGAAGCTGGTTCCTCTTCAGTTATTCAGTTATCTGAGTACTTTAAAGCTTAATTATAGGACAAATTAGATAAGTGAAATGAGGATACTACCTTTTAAGAGGGTAATTAGCCTAAATAAGACTTGTTTCCTTTGCAATCAGTTTGTGCCAGCCTCAACTTTACCAGCAAGCCGCAGCGGACGTTTTGCAGCCCAGTGGAGCGCACTTTGTCTTTCCCTGCTTCCAACACCAGCTCCGGCGCCTTCATCCTTCCATCTTATCCACTCTCCTCACCGAGAAACAGCCCAAAGCACACCTCCCCTCCGACTGAATCGCCGAAGAAGTCTCAGGCTCATGCTGTGAACTTCTCCAATTCCTGGCCTCTCAAGAGCTTTGAATGGCTTCCTAAACCCAGTCAGCAGAAGAAGCTTCCCAGCCAAAAGTCAGGAGAAAATTCAGGTGATAGGACCAAGGGTGGCATCCCACCCCACTCCCGTGGTTTCCAACAGTCTGTATGCAAATCCTGTATTTCTATAGGCAAAATGGGGATCAATGCAGATACCTAGCTTTCCTGTTTAGACACCTTTACACTTGCACTTTCCTACGTCCCATGAGATTTAAGACAAATAGTTTACTGAACCGGAGAAAATGGGCATCTTCTAGTTTGTAAAAGGTATGATTGCTGTTAGCTTCTGTAATAAGCGTGTTTTTGAGTTGCATTGTCTCCTCCTAGAGATGAGAGACCGGTGATCCCTTTCATATTCATAGACTCCAGTGCTGAGACGAGTCGCTCCAGAACCATCCCAGGAAAGACAATAGGAATACTCCAGATTGAGGGGTTTCCGAAGTATAGCCATAAACGGCCTCCTCTGGCCTTGGTTAGGAAATGGAAATGTCTGAATAAATGCTCATGAATAACTGAACCCCATTGAATCTGCTTGCGTTCCCTTTGTGCCCGGGAAAGATGCACAGGTTTTGGGGGAGGCGGGGGTGGTGGGAAAGTTGTCTGCACCAGAGAGAAGTTAGAATTGGGGACCTGTGTTCATTGCTCTGGGTCTCTGGCTGTAATTTTCTGTACACCATCGCCCCTGCATAAACTTGATGGATTGTTTTTTTCCTGACATACATAGGAACTAAGTGTGGAGTTTCTCCTATGTATGTCAGGAAAAACCACACAATTGTGATGCCAGACAGGTTACTGCCCTGAGGGGGCTACAGTCTCGAAAGGCCATGGGGGAGGGGCATGTAGGGAGAGAGGGATACATTGATGAGACGGAGATGCTATAGATGCACATGCTTAGCTTAGTTACCAGGGAGGAGAAGGATTCGGAAGGCTGTAGCAATCGACACAGAAGCAGAACTGAGCAAACTATGCTGGACGGCCTGCCAGAAAAGGCAGGCAGATAATGAAATCCCAGTAATAGGAGTGGCAAACTGTTCATTCTTTTTCGAGCGGTGGCCATCCAACTTTTATATAAAAGATTTTAAAGCACCTGTGAATTGGTGAGGCCCTCCTGAGTGGGACTAAACCAAGCTTGTTTTCTATCCCATCATCTGTCTCGTGACCTCTTCTCTGCATCTGCCTACGTGCAACAAACACATCGTTTCCTGACCTAAAGACTGGCCTCAACTGAAAGAAATGTCTGAAAATATTTACAAAACAGTAAATAAAAATGATTAAACGTGTATTTTAAAATTATTATTAATAATAATAATCCCCCCTTTCAGTCTCTTTTCCAGTGTCTCACCCTAGCAATGCGTCCCCTGCTGTCTTTTTAAAATGGTGACGTGTGTCTGTTTTATTTAGGAGACAATTCACAAGAAAAGCATTCTCCAATACAGCTGAAACCTGCCTTGGTGAGGCCTCCCGCTTCACGGAGAGGCTTGAATGGGACCAAGCCTGTCCCTCCGATTCCCCGGGGGGCAAGCCCATTGCCCGATAAAGCTGATGGGAACACCGTGGCGCATAAGAATGACGAAACGCAGGATATCTGGATGAGCGAGCAAGACAAGAAGCTTGCACTAGACCTTTCCGAACTAAATATGGATGATAAGGAGGAGTTGGATCAAGAAGAGGTTGGCAAGAAATGCAATTTCTACATCATTTACTTAACATAAATACCACCATATCATTTTATTTTTCCTAACAAGGGAGAATGAGAGAGCGCATGCAATGCCTTATTTTCATTGCCCTGTCTGGGTGACAATGGTATGCTTCTGGTGGAACGGAAACGGAGAGTCCATGTTGAAACATTCTGGGCATGTCCTCATTTGGTATAGGTAATTTTGACAGTCTGAATCAGAGTGTTACCTTGGCTATCATAGCACCTATGCCCCGAGGTATAGTTAAAAATGATTAGATATCTTCCAGCTCTGACTTTGCTTTCCCTTGTTGTAAGCCATTACCTCAAAACTACTTTAAATGTAGAACTTTTTTAAAAAAGCCATCTGTTTTTGTTTTGTCTTGTTTGCCAGATAGCATAATAAACCATTCAACTGCTTTATTACTGTAACTTCTGCAAAGCTTTCAGGCATCTGAACCTTCGTAGCTGGAGGGGGACAGGGGCTTCAGGATGGACATGGGAGGAGGGCGGGGGGGGGGGGACTTCAGGGGAGAGAGGGATACATCCAAGAAGTTGCAAGCGCATGTGCTTAGCTTAGTTACAAGAAGAGCAGGGCGGTACTGAAGGATACGGCATGACTGGGAGAAGCCTTGGTGAACAGTCGATGGCGGTGAGAACCTTCATGGCAAAGTTAGACTCTTAGGAGGGATTTGAAGGATGGGAGAGAGGGATTAGTGTGTGTGTGTGTGTGTGTGTGTGTGTTCAGGGGAGTAGTTCCAGGTTGAGGGGGCAGCATGAGACGTGGACTTGGAGAGTAGAGGAGAGGATGGTGACAGAGGAAGATCCAAGTATTTGTTTGGAAATGAAGTCAGCAATACTGTGCTACGCTTCCAAATTACTTGTCTGTTTCACTTTATAGGAAGAACAATCTCTTGTCGATTTACATGTAACTCTCCTATTAATCTTATATGTTCATCGCATACTAAGCCTGAGTGGAAGGGTGAGGTACAAGTCTGAATAAATAAATAAATGATCTTGTCTCTTGGTTGTAACCACCGATGGTGGCGATGCGCTAACAAGCTTGTGTTTTTCAATGGTCTGCTTTGTTTATTTAAACGTAGACTTTCCTTGTATAAGCAATGACCTTTTCTCTTCAATCCTGTCCAGATGCAGAGTTCTCTCCGGTCGCTCCGTAACAGCGCTGCTAAGAAAAGGGCAAAGCTGAGCGGCAGTGCGTCCGATCTCGAAAGCCCCGACTCTCTGCTGAAGCTCGAACTCGCCCTGGATTCCCCTCCCCGCTCTTTGTCTCCAAACATGAGCTCTTACAGCGAAAGTGGAGTTTACAGCCAGGAATCGGCGGCCTCCCCCGTGTCCACAGCCTCTCATGGAAAGAGAGTCATGTGAGTGTCCCTTTTGCACCAAAGTCCCTGCTAAGATTTCGTACGTATTCATCTTGGGTGAGCTTAGGTAAAATTGACTTACGTGAAGCTTGCAAGGTGTTCTGCTCAAGACCTAGATTTTTATCTTCTTTTGTCTTTCCGCTAAAAGTATGTAGGAAGAATAAACTGTAGCGTTCTGCCTCACTTAATTATAATATTTTATTTGGTCCTGCTTTTCCTTTGAAATAGTGCTGTGCTCTAGCTATAGTAACATAATGTAGCTTTCAAAGCCCCTGCTGTTGCTAGTAAATATTTTAAATCATAGCTATGCTTGTCAGAGAGAATAACTCAGCAGTCCTGCAAACAAGTAAAATAAAGAACGATTAGATGGCGGAGTCATTTTCTTGTTACAGCCTAGCAGGTTAGTTTGGTGGGAGCATATGTTTTTTCCATTGTAGCAAGCACAGATCTATAAACTGGGCCCTCCCCTTCCTGAGTACACTCCTTAAGCACCCCCGCACCCCAACATCTGTGGCCTCCCGGGATGGAAAAGGTTCCTCACCACTGAGTTAAAGCCTCTGGCTTGTCATGACCCTGTAGCCCAGGAGACTGGCAGGGGTGCCTGGAACGGTGCTGGAGAGTGAGCATTTCCATTAGTCTAAGAGGCTGCAGCCTCCCTACAGCCCTGGGGGCTACTGTAACTGATTTACCAGGCAGGAAGTGACCTGTGTAACTGGAATGAGCAAGCAGAAAGGGGACAGTCACCCAGGCAGTAGCAGTATCTTGAAATGTCTTGCCTGTTTTCAAGAGGATGGACTTCTTGTGAAAGAGACTAGCTTATAGCAGCAGCATTGGAAATCTGAGGGCCACCTTTCCCTAGAACAAGTGCAGCAGAGACCGCAAAAATGCAAATTTTCCCCTGTGTTCCTTGCCCCAGTCTTAGAAGAAATCAGCTTGGCCTCTGTGAGACATGAATTCAGAGTCTTTAGTTCTTGGGTCCAATCCTAGGAGCCAGTCAAAAGCAGTCTGTTCAGAGACACGTGAAACCTACTTTGTGCTGAAGTTTACTTCCTAGTGGACAAACCTCCCTGACACACAACGCTTCACTTGCCAGTGTCACTAAACATTCACTTTGACGGTCCCAGCAGCAAGGCTAGGGCTTGAACAGACAGCACGTAGAAGACTGAACAACCTCTGCCTGTACTTGCTGGAGGGGTGTGGGGTAAACTATAAGATTTTAACTCTTCAGAGCTGGAGCCTCTTGCAAGTTGTACATTCACATAAAACATTGTTTTAAAAAAAGAATGTACAGTAGTATTGATTGTGTTAGTCTTATGACGTTAACATCTACAACTAGCAATCTGAGAGACCATGACGTCATTAATGATGGTCACCGAATGGGATGGATTTTTGGTCACTCCATCCTGTGCCCAAGAAGGACCCCCCACTGCCAATCCACAAGTCATCGAGCTCTCTGCTTTTAAAACTATTTTAAATTTGGGCCTGAGCCTTTGTGTGTCATCTCCCTGAATAGAAGGGGTTAGTACTGGTTGTAGGGGAAGGCATCTTGCAACCAAGCGAACAGTGTTCCTGTCCTGTAACATAGTAAACCCCTTCAGTATACTAGAAATGGTTGTACGCAATCGGGACTGCGGGGGAAGGAACAAAAAGGCTTCCTTTTCAGAAAAAAAGAATAAATGTCTGTTTACAGAAATGTTTTTGCATTGTTGCAGGTCAGACATTTTCCCTCTACTTGCGTGCAAGTCCTGTCCAGTAAGACTCTCTTCCGCGAAGAATCGAGGCGCTTACGTAGCAGAACAAAGTGCTGGCACAGGTATAAAGAGAGGTTTGATCCAGGAAAGGTGCAAGACGCATTAAGTGTGTCCCATGTCTCCCTAAACCAATTTAGTAGGCCAGATCTTTTTTGTATTTGACCTCAATTGTAAACCAGAGGCACGTTTAATTTTTTAATGTGAGAATTTTAATTGACCATTTTGAAATTGTGTTGCTGGTTTAATTATTTATTTTATTTTATAAATTTGTATCCTGCCCCTCCTGCCTCAGGCAGCTCGGGACGGCTCACAATAATATAATAAAATATAAATATAACAATCTAAATAAATATGAAACACTAAAAATACAAAAAGGTGTGCAATAAAAAAATCAACCCCCCACCCCAGCCAGGTCCCACAGACAGGTCACCAGCACCTCGGGGTTCACTGTGTCGAATGCAGCCAAAAGGTCGAGCAGAACCAGGGTCAAATGACCCGTATCCAGTTCCACTTTGGCTGTCGGCCAAGGCCACAAGCACAGTCTCGGTGCCATAATCCGGACGAAATCCAGACTGAAGGATCTAGAAAACTGACACGGGTCAGGTGTGCGTCTGCAGCTGACAAGCCACCACCCACTCAGTAACCTTTCCTAAAAAGGGAAGGTTAGAGACAGGCCAATAGCTTGCTGCGGAATCAACGTCTAAAGATGGTTTCTTCAGGAGGGGTCAGACCACAGCCCCTTGAAGGGACTCCGGTAACCTTCCCTCCCCCAAGAATGACTGGCCCTAACCAACCAGGACGTGCAAGGGGCCAGTTCACATGCTGTGGCTCGCACAGGTCCCAGCACATCCGCCAGCTCAGCAGGCATCACCAGTTGGAATTGATGCCA
Source organism: Sphenodon punctatus (assembly GCA_003113815.1). Lineage (NCBI taxonomy): Eukaryota > Metazoa > Chordata > Lepidosauria > Sphenodontia > Sphenodontidae > Sphenodon > Sphenodon punctatus. The sequence goes on along the minus strand of QEPC01009638.1, from coordinate 3,466,115 downwards.
TAAACACTGACCAGATGAGATATTTCTTACCTCTGGCTCGGCTACTGTCTCTGAAAGGGCAACGTAGATGTTGTGTTCAACACGAATGATTTTGTCTGCAAAGTGTGCTATAAACATGTCGCAGCGGGCCATGGAAAACTCCGGGTCCAGGTGAAGACAGGCTGGACTGACCACCTGGAAAAAGCTCCCCTGGATGTGACTTCACAGAGACGCTGAGTGCAGCAAAGAAACTCTTCTCTCCTGCCTGGACTGCCACGGCGTAGCATTTCAAAACCAGTCTATGCCGCAATCGGTCGTCTTCATCATGAATACAGCACCTTCCCTCGCACTTCAACCACCCCAGGTCCCCCGTAAGCCATAAGCCATGGGGACCTGCGGTGCTGAGACGTGGGAAGGGGACGCCTGGGGGCCACCCAATGGATAGCCCCGCCCAAGCAATTATTCCAAAAGGTCACAAGGATATCAATGCAGTGGTCTCTGAGGTCCAAGAGCAGCCTGGAACCCTACGGGTTCCATCAGCCTCCAAGAGCGGGACCGTCCTAGTTGGTCCTACGCCCTTCCGGTCAGGTAGGCGCGCCGGGATGGAAGCCTGAAGGAGGTAATGATCCGACCATGACGGGTGAACCAGCAACACTCCCCGCCGTCAGATCCCCTGCCTCAAGGTCGGTGCAGAACAGCAAGTCTAGAGTACAGGGGTGGCTGGTGGGTTTTGAGGTTGAAGGGACAGTAAGGCTGGCGAGCCTAGGGGCGGAGCCAGGGCAACGGTAGGCCAATGGCATGGCATAACCCAGCAGCAAGGCGTTCCCAGGGTTAACATTGGATGGCCATTACTTAATGCTGGGAACGCTGCTGTGTGAAGTGCTGCCACCAGGGGATAGAGAACCCTCTTATTGGCAGAGCATTTAGCAGGTGAGGATAGAGGTCGGGTGGGCTTTTGGGGTGTGGGTAGGGGGTTTGGGGGGATTTTATTGTATTATTTTGTATTTTTACTATTTTTCTCTTTGTGCTTTTGTTTCTGTAAACCGCCCTGAGCCTTTGGGGAAGGGCAAGGTATAAATTCTGATAAATATAAGAGATTACGGTCTTGTGCAAGTGTGTAGAGAGGGGATTAATTGGAATTAAATTCACCCCTTTAGTCAGGGACCCATGTTCACTGTGGTTTCCCCATTGCTGCTAATGAAGAAAATACAGTGAACGCTGTCCCTGCCCTTAGTCAATTCAAGTTCATTTTCGCACATAGATGCAATTCACTAAATCTCTGTCTTTCTCAGCAGAACAATTCTCTGTCTGATTCAAACCTTGGAGCCTCACCACAGACTAGCCACTAGTATCTCTCTTCTTTCCAGACCTGTTTATTAACAAAGAATCTTTACAAACTTGTTGTCACACCTGTGAACAACAACTGTAGCGTTTCCAGCAATTTCATTTAGGCGGCTATTCAGCTCCGGGTTTAAAAGCACACAGACAAGTCACAACCTTAAACCTCACTTACAAGCAGCTTTAGCAAAGATCCACAGAACAGACAAAGCTTTCCCCCAAAACCACATGTAAACCAGAAACCAAGCTACAA
>QEPC01009638.1:3413779-3459001 GCA_003113815.1 Sphenodon punctatus | reverse complement strand
AGAGTTGAGTGTCATCAGCATAGAGGTGGTATTGGAAGCCATGGGAGGCAATGAGTTTGCCTAAGGATGAGGTATAGATCGAGAAGAGGAGAGGGCCAAGAACAGAGCCTTGAGGAACACCAACTGAGACGGGGAAGGAGGAGGAGGCGGAGTTGGAGAGAGACACATTAAAGGAGCGGTCAGAGAGGTAGGAGGAGATCCGAGTCCGAGACATACGGCTTAAGCGACACACCAGACGTAACTGGCGAAATGCCGCCTTCGCCACAGCCACCACCTGGACATCCAGGCAGAGCTGTGGGTCCAGGAGCACCCCCAGAGTACGGACCTGAGAAACCAGCGGAGGACGGATCCCATCTATGATGGGGGCCACCACTCCCTCGGCCTTCCCCACAGCCATCACACCTGTCTTGTCAGGATTTAGCCTCAGGCGGCTCGCCCTCATCCAATCCTCCATAGCGGACAAACATTGGGTAAGCACCGAGACTGCCGGGCCTGAGTCGGAGGAAAATAAGAAAGGTAGCTGGGTGTCATCAGCATATTGATGGCATCTCACCCCATACTCCCTAACAACCTCCCCCAAATGCTGCATGTACACACTGAACAAGAGAGGGGATAGGATGGAACCTTGCGGTACCCCACACGTGAGGCCCCGGGGGGGAGATGAAAACTCCCCCAGCACCACACGCTGGGTTCTCCCAACCAGGAAAGAGTGAAACCAATTAAGAACAGTCCCGTCAATCTCTGCCCGCTCTTGCAGCCGAGTCACCAGCAACTCATGATCAACGGTATCGAATGCAACTGAGAGATCTAACAGGATCAGCAGGGTCGAATGACCCCGGTTCAGCTCATGGGAGAGGTTGTCGGCCAAGGCCACATGCGCAGTCTCCATGCCATAACCCGGACGAAAGCCCGACTGCGAGAGATCGAGAAAGTTAACCTGGTCCAAATGCCCCTGAAGCTACTGAGCCACCACCCATTCAATAACCTTCCCTAAAAAGGGAAGGTTAGAGACCGGCCAATAGCTGGCAGGGGCATCAACGTCCAAAGATGGTTTCTTGAGCAGGGGCCGCACCACAGCCTCCTTGAGACAGCCCGGCACTCTGCCCTCCCCAAGGGAGGCATTGACTATCCCCGCCAGCAACGGCCCCAATGTCTCCCAGCTAGCTTTAACCAGCCAGGATGGGCATAGATCTAATTCACAATAGGTGGCTTGAACAAGAGCATCCCCCGCATCCGAGGGGGTGACAGTCCAAAACTCATCCCATAAAACAGGACAAGAAAGGGCTTTTACTGCCTCTGACCCATTTTCTGCTGAAAAAGTTGCATCAAAACTGGGGTGAATTTGAGCGATTTTATCTGCAAAAAAGTCCGCAAACAAATCACAGCGAGCATTTGATGGTTCTACGTTCAGGCAGAGGGAGGCTGGACTGACCAGCCCCCTCACCACCCCGGAACAGCTCAGCTGGGCGGGACTTAGCGGATGCAGTGAGGGCAGCAAAGAAAAGCTTCTTTGCTGTCCGCGCTGCAACGGCATAAGTGCGTAACCAGACGCTGTGCCGCAACAGGTCAACTTCACGAATGACACCACCATCGCTGTAACCGCCGCCCTTCCTGCTTCATCTGCCGCAGTTCCCTGATATACCACGGGGAGCTGCGTTGTCGGCAATTCGGGAGAGGACGCCTGGGAGCCACACAGTCGATGGCCTCCGTTTGCACGATATTCCACCTGGACACAAGGTCATCGAGTGAGCGGCCATCGAGATCAGAGGAAACATCCCCTAGAGCTATCTGGAACCTTTCAGGTTCCATAAGCCTTCGGGAGCGAACCATCCTAACTGGTTTCACACCCTCCTGGGGGCCAACGTGCCAGGATATCCGCCCTTGTCGTGGATGGATCATTATCTCCTCCGGGCAGATATCCTGGCACGTCGGCCCCTGGGAGGGTGTGGAATCAGTTAGGACCCTCCACCTGACACCTCCCCCATGCAGCGGGTAGATCTAGCGGTGGCAGCATCAGGAGCAGCAGCGGCACCCAGGTAAGCCACGGATAGGTGGAACGACGGCTTCTACTGGGCCGGGCAGCAGGCCGCTTTTGACCGCACCGGGCCTGGAAGTTCTGGCCATGCGCCCTGGTCCTGCCCCCCTTGTCCAGATAAGGGAGTTGGTACCTGTGAGGCTTTTCCCCGGAACCTCACGTGTGGAGTTTTTCAGGGTTCCATTCTGTCCCCCCTCTTGTTCAACAAGTACATGCAGCTGCTGGGGGAGGTTGTGAGAGGGTTTGAGGGTGTGCGGTGTCATCAGTATGTGGATGACGCCCAACTCTACCTCTCATTTTCATCAGACCTGGGTCCGGCGGTCTCTGTGCTTACCCGGTGTTTGGTGACTGTGGGGAGTTGAATGAGGGTGAGCCAGCTGAAGCTGAATCCTGACAATATGGAGGTTATGTTGGTGGGCAAGGATTTGGGGGACCTAGGGGTGGTGGAGTCCCCTGTCATTGATGGGGTCTGTCCTCCTTTGGTCTCCCAAGTTCGGAGTCTGGGAGTGCTCCTCAATCCGCAGCTCCTCCTGGAGGCTCGGGTGGCAGCTGTGGTGGGAAGTACATTTTGGCAATTACATCTGGTCCAACGGTTTCGGCCATATATCTCAGACTCCGACCTTGCTACCATCATCCGTGCCTTCATCACCTCAAGATGAGACTATTGCAACACGCTCTACGTGGGGCTGCCCTTGATGCTGGTCTGGAGGTTGCAGCTGGTGCAGAATGCGACGGCCCGTTTGCTTACGGGAACGGGTTGCAGGGAGCACTCCGAGTGCTGCACTGACTGCCAGTAGTCTACTGGGCCAAATTCAAGGTGCTGGTGTTGACCTATAAAGCCCCTCACAGCCTAGGCCCTGCATACCTGTGGGACTGCTTCACTCCCTGTGCCCTTGATCGGCGCTATGGTCGTCCGGGGGGGGCCTTTTTGGAGATCCCTCGGGTGCGGTGGGTAGCCACCGATTATAGGGCTTTTTTTGGTGGTTGCCCCCAAGCTGTGGAACTCCCTGCCCAAGGGGCTCCGATTGGCCCAGAGCCTTGCGTCCTTCCGGCGTGGTTGTAAGACCTGGCTGTTCCGTCTGGCGAGGGAGGGGGGGTATTTTTCCTAGTTGTAGATTGCATATTGATAATTTGTTAATATTATTTGTTTTATGTTTTATATAGATCTCTTATTGATTTTATTAAATGTATTTTATATATGGTGTTTGCCGCCCCGGGCTGTCAGAGGCAGGAGGGGCAGGATAAAAATATAATAATAAATAAATATAAATAAATAAATTAATGTTATGAATTCCTTCATGGTGCATTCTTCTGTTGTGCATTATATGCATATTCTATTGCTAGTTTGGAAATATATTCAATAGGTCTGAGAAGTCTGAAAGGACAAAGCTTTGAAAATGTTTCAGTAGGTTTTTATTATCAGCTATTGTGGTGGTATTAGCTAAAGCAAAGTTAGTTTTGCTGTTAGTAACTCCTGCTGCTGTAGCGAAGATTTATTTTAAAATAGTTAATTAGAAACTACTTCTCAAGCTTTATGGCCAGTTTCTGGATATGGCTTCTGAACTTAGGAGGTTGTTCAATGAGATGCTACCACGCATGGCCACCCGGTAACCACTCCTCTAAACGCCCGTCTGAAGGTGGAGCAGGGGAATGCCTGCTCCATGAGCTGCGCAGCATCCATTCACGGGGCATTGCCAACCAATCCAGAGTGTCCTGCGCGGGACAAGCGACTGGCACCACCACATCCCTGGTCCATACGGACTGGGGTAGCCACTCGTGGCAGCAGACGTCCCCCACGCAGAGGCACAGTGGGCAGGAGGCACGGTTGTTGCAAGTCATAGGAAGTGGCCGCGGGCACTGGGGAGCCTGGGTTCTCAGGCAAAGAAATAAACATTATAAGAAGTAAATAAAAGGCCACCTCGATGCACTTCCTTCTCCCCCGCCCCCCCCCCGTGGTCCGTGGCAGGGGGAGCGCGTGGGGGTTGTCGCGGTAGCCATGCTGACAGCCGCCCGTTAGAATCCCTTTCCACGCACTCCATCGGAGTGGCTGCTCCTCAGCTCTGCCACGCGGCAGCCACGGACCACGCCCCCCTAAGCCTTGCTCATTTTAAAAAACATCCTTCGAGACATGCAGCCCCTCACCTCACTTCTGTGTGCAAACTGAGGAGAGAGACCGAAAAAAACTCTGTTTCTGCCTGTCCACGGGTGAATGTTGCATGTTCTAAATCTGAAGGCTGACTGGCTGAGGCATGATCTTATACCACAATGCCTCACTTCATTGGCCCTTTTGCTGTGGGTTCCATTGTGCAGGAACGACGTTCCATGATAAAAACTCGAACGTGAGCATTATTGGCCAACGCCTGAACTATGGCAGTGGATCTGGTGACTATGAAGAGGAGCAGCAGAGAGAAATACCATCTAGTGTTTTTAAGAGTCAGACAAAGGAGCACCAAAGGCATTGTAAGCCTACAAAAGGTTAGTGAGCTGCTTACATTGCTAGACAATGAGGGCCCTGTTTATAGGCATGGAGGGGAGGAAAGACATTTGTAATCTTACAAGCCACCTTTTATAAACTAAGTATTTCATAGTCTTCAGCTTTGTATATAAACCAGAACAACTGCAGTGCAAATATAAAAGGTATCTAGCTCCCTGGAAAATTTACGACCTGCTGAAATCTGTGCTCTTGAGTTCTTTGTCAATATTGAAATTTCAGTGCTGCTCAGAACAGGAAATCACGGACTAAGCGGACACAATTGGGATGGGTTACTTTACCTGACAGCCAGTGTGGTGGGGTAATGGATAAGGTGCTGAACGTGCATGTGGAGAGCAGGGTTTGAATCTCACCACAGCCAATGAACCTGCTGGGTGGCCTGGGGCAAGTCACAACCTCTCAGTCTCGGTTCCCCATCTGTAAAATGGGACTATGTGTGTGTCTGTCTGTCTGTCCCTGTGTTCCCTTCACCCGTGTCCGTCTTAGATTGTAAACCCACTGGGGCAGGGTCCTGTCTCTGAAAATCTGTGACCATAAAGCGCTGCGTCCGCCTAGTAGTGCTATCGAAATGAGAAGTAGTAATCCAGTGTTGCTTATGAGAGTTGGTATTTAGCGTACACTGTGTCGGAGTGCCTTTCCGCTCTGAGGCTGCAGGCCTCCCACATTCATTATACGGTTCACGGAAATGGGAGCTGTGCCGTTCGATTGAAATGGGGTCGGGGTTCCAGCTAGGCTTTAACACTCATGCCAAAACAGTCCGTGTACTGAGGCCAGTTTTATTAAGGTATGAAAGATGCTCCAAATGAGTGTCCTCTCTTTATTTTGAGAAGATGGCGAGCGGCACAGCTGTGAAAGCTTTGCCCAGGGTACTCGGGTGTCTTCTGCCGCTGCTAGGAAAGGTTCCCTTTCTCAGCCGAGGACAGGGGTGTTTGGGCAGCTCCCAATGGCGCCCGGCATTGATACATGTCTCTGCCAGATCACAGCAACTGGATTCTTGTAGCTGGGTGGGATTTTGCTGATGGAGACCCTTGGATACATGATGAATGTATGTGGAGAACTGAGTAGATCTTGAGAAAATGAGGAGGAAGCGTTGGGTTTAGGAGCAGCTTGTGCGTTTTACAAGAATGGCAAATAACACTGGGAAACGCCGCATGGCATAACTTTGAGTGTTTGAAGTTGATTTGTATTGGCCTTAGCCTTGACATAGAAAAACAACAACCCATCAACGATAATACATTTCCAGCCTCATGAGTGTTGTAATATTTGCTTAATAGCCATATGCTAGTTGCTTGCTTGACATAAGTAAAATCAGGCTAACAGAAAAGAGGAATCGGGAATGAGCATCACCAGGCTTAAGGCTAACTTGACCTTGTCCTTAGTTGGAGTTAGACCAATAGAGAAATGGAGAATAAGGACAGGTCGGCAGGTCAGAATAAGAACTGGGAAGTGAGAGAGGGATTGGATGATGCAGAATGTCACTCGACTTAGCTAAAACGATAATAAAATTGCTAAGCTTAATGAATAATCATGAGGTTCGCCATATTTGTTCGGTAGCGATGTGGTCTATAAAAGTTGAGCTAATTAGCCAGATTGCCAGCTGTGCAGCTCATCACCCCGGAAGCTTTGTCTGAGGGGCCGCTCTCTCTAGCGGAGTCACTATTGGTGAAAGAAACTCTTCACCTCACTTCACTGATCCTATCCTCTTCTTTTGCTAGTGGGTAAGACTTGCCAATTTGAGGCAACTGGCCATCTCCTTCAAGGAGGCTTCTCTAATAGACAACTTCTCACTCACGATTGTGAAATCATTTATGTATTACTGGGTCTGGTTTCTAATCCTTTTTCATGTATATCTAATCTACATATTGTATCCAATATCATTCTTTTCCTTTGTCTTGGGTGTTAATAAATTACTTCTCCGCTTCCCGTAAAACTCTTCGCCAGTGTGGCCAGTTCCTACGTGGGTGGAGTGACAGCATTTGTTAGTTAAACCTGGACTGGGAATTTTGCCCAAGAAATTCCTTACTGTTCGTGTATGTGGGTTTTTTATTTATCATTTATAAAGCACGTGCATGTATGTGTGTATTTCAGGATTTACAGGGTCCACATCTAGCTTACAGCAAGTAACCAACCTAGACTTCGTTTCACCGAGTGCCCTCTCAGACGACTCTGTAGTCATTGTCGGAAAAGGTATATGATCTATGGTAAAAAAAAAAATAATTAAAAAACCCGAACAAAACCCCTCCTCCGCCAAAACACCGTTTTGCTAGTAGAATTATACGGCAACATAAAAACGGTGTTTTGGTATAGGGGAGTTGGAAATGGGCTAGTTCAAATCTGCATAATTCAATAAAGATGAAAACCACTCCATTTGTTTTAAAAAAAAAAAAAAAAATTAAAATAAATCTAAAGTTTTGATGTTACTGTTTAGCCTTTATACCCTGCAAGTACGTGTTGAAATGCACATTACTACGTAAGACAGCAAAGAATGGTGTAAAAATTTTAAAAAACTTGGGAGGGTTACATTTTGCTTTTGTATATTTGTTTGTTCATTTGTTTTTTGTCCATTATTTTATTTTCATTATTTATACCCTGCCTCTCCTGCCTATGAACTTTGTAAAACTGACATCAGAATTTCTGCAAGGATTTCTTTGGTTAGAATTGGGAGGTTGTGGGTCTGGGGATTTTACTTGACTTTACTTTGTTTTATTTGGAGATTTTATTATTTGGTTTTAATTTGGGTAATTTTGAATGTTTTTATGTGTTGTGACCTGACCTGAGCCTTAATGAGAAGGATGAGATAAACATGGAAAAATCAAAATAAATGTTTGTGATTTGCATCCTTTATTTCCAGGATTAATTTGTCTTGTGTTAGATTTTTTTAATTAATCATTTGTTAAGTGAAAAAGACATTTTGGTCCGGTCGCTGCTGCTAATCCAATATGCTAACCCTTTCAGGCGTGTTTGGGAGCCCACCTTCAGTTCCATTAACCTGCAGCCAGTCCCTGATCTCCTCTATGGAGAAGGGAGATGTGCCCTCCTTCAAACAAACAATTGAACCTCCGTCAGGAGTCTACGGGAGAGCCGTCCAGCAGAACAGCACGTCTTACCTTGACATGGAAAATGAAAAAGATGTAAGACCATAGCGCAGCTTAAATTCTGATTTTCGTTAAGTCTCCCTAATGAACGCAGGCTTTCTACCTTCGGCACTGGGTATTGCTCTGCTCCAGCCACACCCTTCCAAACGTGGGGTGGGAGTGGGGGAGAGGTTTTCAGTCTAACAAGGTTTGTCCTGAGCCAGGCAGTCCATGAGACACCAGTTTCTATGGGCTGCAGTGTCCAGAGGAAGGATGCAGCCTGCACCATGTCTGTTCACCCATCTCTTCTCCAGCCCACTGGCTGGACTGGGGGTGGCCGTCCAATGTGAAAGCCAGCAGGACGTGACCAGGATGTACCTTAGCCACCACACCTTGATGCTAACAGTTACCCAGAGATTGCCATAGTAGGGATCATTGCCATTGAAAGCTACAGTCTCCCGCAGACTGGGGATGTCCATCTGTCTATACAGGTTCGCAAGACCAGCGTCTTAACCATTTCCCACATGTGCTGCTGAACAACAGAAAGCCCAAGTCCTTTTGCTTAGCAAAGAGGTTTCTGAAAGTAAGAATTGGACACTAGGGTGTTGACCTGATTTTTAACTAATGTAAAACTCTCACCATTTTGTGCAGATGAAAGTTTCTCTATCGAAATCTGCTCGGGACAAGATGAGACGGAAGAGAAAAGAAGAAAAAGAACAGAACAAAAGAGAACATCATGAAGTCGAAGATCTTGAAAGAAAGGAACAAAATTCCTGGGAGCGACTTAGATATAGCGAACCAGAAAAAATGGCAGCAGAAAGTAACGTTCAGGGTTGGTTTTTCATCCTGTTTGCATACTGCTGAGTCCATGCGCATTATGTAATGTAATGGCACCAATTGTTTAAGGTGCCGACAGCGGCCCAAAACAACATTTGGTATTACTGGAATTTACATCAGAGTTTATTATTCTTGGTAGGCTTTAGAATTTTTTGTTGAATAGAAAATGATTGAAAGCTTGCTTCTGAAATCTTTACTAAGAGCACGGTGATAAGAAATATTCACCTTTCCTTTCTTCTCCCCCCCCCCCCTCCTTTTTCTAGGCTTCAATTCATATGGAGATGTGCTAGTAACGTCAAGAAACGATTCTTCGCCTTTAGAAAATGTTGCTTTCAGTCCTCCATTAAAAAGAGCATCTAGTTTAAGAAAGACACAATCCTCAGTCTTGCTTGATTCAGGTAACTGTTGTAAAGTAAAACTAATCATACTATATTAAAATGAGAGAGAGGGCATAGGCGCTCCATCACTGAAGATTTAAAAACAAAAAAAAGTCTGGGGCAGCCATCTGTCCGGGCTGCTGTAGCTGTCCTCCTGCATCCAAGTGGCAGTGGGACCTAGGTGACCTTGAGGTCCCTTCCAAGTCTGTGATTCCATGACAAACCCAGAGTGAAATCAGTCTGAATCTCATTTATTTTCTGAACTTCAATTTTTATTTAATTTGTCAATTTATAGAGCTATCCAAGCCCTCCGATTTTAACCATCTGCTGAGATGTGCCCACAGTAATGTTTTTTGCACCTGCTGCAGGACCTTGCTTTTGTGAGTGCAACTCATGCAAATTGCTGCTCACTGACACAGCAACAGCTTGTCTCTGATTACATACACTGGGTCAGAGGTGGGGAACCTCGGGAGCAGGGACCAAATGCTGCCCAGGCAAGCTTTCATCTGGCCCCTGGATCCAGTCCCTACCCTCGGGCACTGACAGACTGAGCTCAGGGGAAGGGAGCAGAGAGGAGGGCAGGCGCACAGGGAGAGGGGACAGATCGCACTGACAGACTGAGCTCAGGGGAAGGGGGCAGAGAGGAGGGCAGGCACACAGGGAGAGGGGACAGATCACACTGACAGACTGAGCTCAGGGGAAGGGGGCAGAGAGGAGGGCAGGCGCACAGGGAGAGGGGACAGATCGCACTGACAGACTGAGCTCAGGGGAAGGGGGCAGAGAGGAGGGCAGGCGCACAGGGAGAGGGGACAGATCGCACTGACAGACTGAGCTCAGGGGAAGGGGGCAGAGAGGAGGGCAGGCGCACAGGGAGAGGGGACAGATCGCACTGACAGACTGAGCTCAGGGGAAGGGGGCAGAGAGGAGGGCAGGCGCACAGGGAGAGGGGACAGATCGCACTGACAGACTGAGCTCAGGGGAAGGGGGCAGAGAGGAGGGCAGGCGCACAGGGAGAGGGGACAGATCGCACTGACAGACTGAGCTCAGGGGAAGGGGGCAGAGAGGAGGGCAGGCGCACAGGGAGAGGGGACAGATCGCACTGACAGACTGAGCTCAGGGGAAGGGGGCAGAGAGGAGGGCAGGCGCACAGGGAGAGGGGACAGATCGCACTGACAGACTGAGCTCAGGGGAAGGGGGCAGAGAGGAGGGCAGGCGCACAGGGAGAGGGGACAGATCGCACTGACAGACTGAGCTCAGGGGAAGGGGGCAGAGAGGAGGGCAGGCGCACAGGGAGAGGGGACAGATCGCACTGACAGACTGAGCTCAGGGGAAGGGGGCAGAGAGGAGGGCAGGCGCACAGGGAGAGGGGACAGATCGCACTGACAGACTGAGCTCAGGGGAAGGGGGCAGAGAGGAGGGCAGGCGCACAGGGAGAGGGGACAGATCGCACTGACAGACTGAGCTCAGGGGAAGGGGGCAGAGAGGAGGGCAGGCGCACAGGGAGAGGGGACAGATCGCACTGACAGACTGAGCTCAGGGGAAGGGGGCAGAGAGGAGGGCAGGCGCACAGGGAGAGGGGACAGATCGCACTGACAGACTGAGCTCAGGGGAAGGGGGCAGAGAGGAGGGCAGGCGCACAGGGAGAGGGGACAGATCGCACTGACAGACTGAGCTCAGGGGAAGGGGGCAGAGAGGAGGGCAGGCGCACAGGGAGAGGGGACAGATCGCACTGACAGACTGAGCTCAGGGGAAGGGGGCAGAGAGGAGGGCAGGCGCACAGGGAGAGGGGACAGATCGCACTGACAGACTGAGCTCAGGGGAAGGGGGCAGAGAGGAGGGTATGCACGCAAGGACAGGACGGGCCCAGGATCTGGACCCGCTTCTATGGGTGCTTCTTGGACTTGGTCTAATTTTCAAAGTAGCCCCTTGAGAGGGCAAAGGTCCCCTGGTCCTTCGCTAGATGATGAACTTGCAAATACTGTGGTTGCAATTTTAGGAAGAGCTGGACTTTTTTAAAAGCGTAGCTAGTTAGAGCTGGTAATCTCTCAACCCCACAAGTAAATACAGCTAATTAGTGCGTCAAAATATTAATGTGAGCTTATGGTTGGGAAACTGCCCTGGGACCTCCCCCTGAGACTGTCCTATCTATTAGCAAATCTGTGTCGGAAAACTAGGGTTAGGGCTACGCACTTTGCCCCCATCTTGGCAACCAGGAAACGTGGCCAGGCCTTGCTACTGGACGGGTCGTCTTAAACCCTTTTATCCATAGAGCCACGGAACGGTGTCTGGGGACCAAATTATAGTTCAATTACTCCAAATTGGGGGCTAAATCGGCAGGTGTTAGAAGCCTAAATGATAGTTTTGCTGGTTTGTTTTTTTTCTCTCTCTCCCCTCTTCTGGGTTCTTTCCAGTGGTTGAATTATTGCTTACCCTGTATGCTGATTGTGCCGCATCCATGGGGTTTTGTGTTGGATCTTTGAGGGCTACGTACCCCCAATAGAGGGATCGGTTGTATTTTATTTTAAATAGGCTTTGTATGGGTCTGTTTTACTGTACTCTTGGAGATTGCTGCAACCAAGGGGTTGAGCCAATAAAATTGTTACTACTACTATAGCTAATTGCTAACTCTTTTCTTTAATTGGAATTAGTTTCCTCCTCCCCCATAGCTGTTGTTACCTAAACACTTCCTGGTCTGGCAGGTGAAATGCTTCCCGGGCCCCGAGTGCAGTACAAGGATCGGCCCCCATCGGTCCCTCACAGTCCGGAGATCATGGACCAGTCAGAGTTGCGACCCTTTTCCAAGCCGGAGACGGCGCTGGGAGAAGCCTTGCGGCTCCTCGCCGATGACGATTGGTACGTGTCTAAGGCTTCCCAAAAGGCTGTTTAGGTTTTTTGTTCAAGGGAGCTAGCGGGGCCGGGCTCCAGACCGAGTGCTGCTAGGAACCTCTCGGAGAAGGGAAGGGAGCAGGGCCAGCATGCTGCCCCACCCACTCGGGAACATTTCCTAGCGGTGCTGAGTCAGGCTGCTGCAAAGGGCCTTGGCAAGAAGGGAGTTTTTGGGTGGGGTGAGGGGAGGAGTTGGCTCTACTCCTTTCACTCTTAAAACCTCCTTCCCGCTGTGGCTGGGGGGCAAGGAGGGTAGACAGCGCCCCTCTTGGGGGAGAGGGGAGCATAATTAGGACATAAACCTTTGCCCAGCGTAACCGTGCTATGCCGCTGCTCCCCCCCGTCACCCCCCCCTTGCCAGCACTGCTGTGCTCCCCCCAAAAGGAGATTAGACCCTTACTCCTGCTTCTAGCCAAGGGGGTGATGAGTGGGGCCAGTGTCCCTGTCCGGGGGGTTGGGGGGGGCAGGCGTGTTGTGAGTCTTGGGTTCTACATTACCCAATGTTCATGCCTGATGGGTTTTTTAACAATTTTTCTGAGGAGGCTTCCAATTTAAATCCTTGCTGCCTTTTTGGTGTGCATTTTGAATTTGCTGCCAGTTGCAATATTTATGGCGGGTGTTCAGCTTGGATGTTTTGTGGCCTTTGTGGTCTGGTAGGTTTGCTCTAGTGTGATATTTATTTATTTAAAATTATTTTTATTTTTCCCCCCAGGGAGAAGAAAATTGAAGGGCTGAATTTTGTTCGCTGTCTATCGGCCTATCATTCAGACGTACTGAGCCTGAGGCTGCACGAGACAAGCCTCCTTGTGGTTCAAGAGGTTCTCTCTTCCTATCCCTATCCTGTACTGGGAATCCCGGTTTGGTAGCACGGAGGGGTGAGGGGGGGGTTGCTGCCTCCTTTTAGAAAAGGAAGAAGATACAATTCTGGACCTACCTTGCTTGTCCCCTATTAGCGCTGAAGGCAGTGGCTAATATTGGAAGTGTGGCGTTGCTAATCTTTCCATATAGCGGATGTAAACGTGTCCATATTCAGGATATTCAGCAGGCAGTTTACTTGCTGGAGAGCTGTTTATAATGAGGATGTAACCTTGACATAATTTTTACGCAGGGGAATTAATATTTGTAACATGTCACAAATCCAAATAAGCAATTTATTCCTCTTGTTTTCTAAGTGACATGAAATTTCCAAAGATTAGAATAACATTGCAGATTGCTCTCTGACTAATGAGACGTTGTCCGCTATTTTGTATTTTTCCTGTGTGCAGGTGAAGAATTTACGCTCTGGCGTCTCCCGAGCTGCTGTGGTCTGTCTAGGAGATTTATTCACCTACCTGAAAAGGGGCATGGATCAAGAACTAGACAATACAGTGAAAGTCCTTTTGCACAAATCCGGGGAATCCAACACCTTCATCAGGGAGGACGTAGACAAAGCGTTGAAGGCAATGGCTAATAATGTAACACCAGCCCGCGCGCTTTGTTCTCTGATAAATGGAGGGCAAAGGTAACTCTCTGAGCTTGCAATGAAACCACTAAGAAAGGGGGTGGGGTGAATGTGTCTGATGAGAGGGTTTCCCTTGACATTGGTGTAAGCAAAGCATTCACATGAAATAATCCAGCCTTGTAGGGAATCTACACAGGAAGAATGTATGTACATCTGTCTGGTACTGAAGAGTTGTGGTGAGAGATCTCTGCCCCAGGGAGCTTACAGTCTGCACAAGGGGAGGGCACACGGGGCCCTAGAGACAAGGAGGCATTCATGAAGTTGAGGAGTTGCAGAGGCACACGCATGGCTTGGTTTCAAACATGAACGCATGCCTAGAGAATAGACTGGGTGTTTCATGAACATGGACTTTTTTCACACTCGTGGTAAAAGGCAGGCGAGTAGGCTTTGCCCATGATCCCTCAACCACTTACTCCAGCGTGGCAGGCTCCAGAGGAGGCAGGTGGCTGGCTTGTGGCCTTTGTGTCTAGTTTGGTAAAACGTTAATGATGGTTTTGGAAGGCTTCAATAATCTACAGGGGGATTCATGGGGGTGTTCATGAGAATATCCTCTTAATACTCAATATTGGCCCTTTTTAAGGCACTCAGCCCTTTCTTACTTTATCTAATCATCACTGCCATTGCAAATCTTTCTCTCCAGCAGAGTTTTGGGAAGGTGATTTTCTTTTGCTTCTGAGAACAACCTTCTTGATCACTTTCACAATTCCAAGACTGCCCTTCTCCAGGTGATTAACAAACCGCTCTTTTCCTCCATGCATGAATTTGAACTCCCTGCTTGGTTTCGGCATGAGTTTCATAAAATCAATCAATAGCTTTCTTGCATCCCTAGTACAGGTTTTGTTCTATCTTAATGACTCAGCTAGAATCTTGAGCTCCTCTCAGCCTTGGTTGTTTTTTCTTTAACGTTTTCGCCTTGCCTTCTTTTTTCATTGTTAGCAATCCCCTTACCTATTACAAGGTGGAGTTCTTGCTCCACTTGCAGCCAACAGGACTTTCGTGGAGCCAGATTCCTCTCCCCCCAGTGTGTGTCACCTTTGCCCGTAGAACATCTGATTATTCAGCCTTGGCCGTCCTTACTAGTCTGTTGTAGGCCTCCTCCAAATGATTCTCTGATTGCTCTACCTTGGCTGTGGCCTCCCAGATATATTGTCATTTCTTACCACCGAATTCCTCAAAGACTTAAGTCCTCTATCCGGTGTGGTTAAAACTCACCCAACTTTGTCTCTTCGACCTGTTTTTGCAGCTGAACTGATCTCCCAAAACCAGGGGAAGGTTATTAGCTAGGTCATTCTTCTAATTAAGCAATTATAGGGCTTGGGCCTAGGCACCCAGCTGACCCACACTACCTGGCTACCGGCACTTGGCCAAACTCTCTCAGGAATTGCTCCTGGCATGCGCTAGGCTGGCTCGATAAGCTGCCAGCGTGCGATCTATTTGGAGACTCTGCAGCCTCCTGCTACCACAGCTGCTTGAAGAAGAGTGGCCCATTGCTCCGGCGTCCGATGAAACCACATAATTCCTAACAGACCCTCTGGGAGATCGGTGTGGTCCTTTGTGGTGGTTTTTAAGATGGGAGATGTCCGGAATTGATGGAATGGCACGTTGGGAAGTGGATTAGTATGCCACAGTTTGCCTAGCTTAGCCTGCCTGCAGAATTTTTTTGGGGGTGGGGTGGGGGCAGGACGGAAGAGAAGTGCGAAAGAAGAAAATATTTTCAGACTCCGTGAGGCCCTCCTATTGCTTCCAGAGACCTGGAAGTTTTTCCTCTTAAAAATTGGAGATCACTATTTGGACTCTTCCGAGTCTTTGGAGAAGGGCAGGGTAAAAATGTAATAAACAAACAATCACTTTGCACAGTCGCATGGTTCAGAATTTTGCTAACTAAGTTTCAGCACAGAACTTGTCTGTTCCAGGGCTGCAAGTAACAAAAGATCCTGTCCTTGAAAAGCAAGGAAGACGGCCAATACCTCAATTTTTATGTTAACGTGAAATCAAACATGCTCTTAACTCGGGCTCCTTTAGCCCCTGCCTCAGGTCTTAGTGTTCGGGGCAGCCTGTTAATTTTTATCGTTGCTTCAGTGTGCTCTTGCCAGGCCACCAGTCCTCCCTATATGGCGCACGTGTTTCCAGGGCATCAGAAAGAGCTTGTGATTCTCATTCATCTCTTGAACTTGAAAAGTAAAAAATAAATAAATAAATACGGCTGTCTCAAAATGTCGACCTTTTCCAGATTAGAAATGGGAAACTCAGAGTCCCACCTGATTTAATTACACAGGAAAAGTGTGGCTAAATTTGGGTTTTATTTTGCTGTATTTGGGCAGCCCGTAGTTACTCTTGCACTATCTAAATTCAGCCCCTAAAAATAGGATTTGAGGTGGTTTGCCCCAGCTCCAACAGAGCTTGAACAGTGTTTACTCCCCGCGTGATACCATTAGCTGCCCGAAGCCCATGTCTGCTATGAGAGCGACGCGAGGGTAAGGTTTCCCACCTACATCAAACCTGATGTTTGCTCGGCTCGAGACCTGGCAGTGGATCCATCAAGAAGCAGGATTCCACACCTAGCTTCCTGAGATGCATCTGCAGGAGACATTGCAGTTGACTCTGGAATATATTTTACTGAGAGTTTGAGGTGTTGGATTGCAAATTGTCAAAGCGTGTAAATCAGAGTATTTAAAAATCGCTAACTCCGATTTAGTATCTGTGTGAATTGTATTGGACTTTAGGATCTTTTGAGTTGGCATGTTGTTTATTTTTATTTCAAACTTATTTATTTAAAACTTATATCCCACCCCTCCTGCCCAGAGGCAGCTCGGGGAGGCGAACAACACACAAAAATTTAACAATAAAACATTTAAAAACAAATCAACAAATTTTAAAACAAATCATAAAACTCCCCTCCCTCCCAAACCCTACCCCCCTCGCCAAAAGCCTGGCGGGACAGCCGGGTCTTAGACAAACGTCGAAATGACAGGAGGGTGGGGGCCAACACTAATGAAACACTAAGATCTGCTCTTAAATCTGGTGCCGCTTTGCTCTCTGGGTTCATCAACTACCAATCAGGATTGCACGCCCCTCTGCAAAGGGTCACAACCCATCACTTATGAGCTCTTCTGCTATGAATTTCTATAGCCTTCGGTCCGTTTATTAACCAAATTAGTTAGTGCCCATAACCCCTTGGAGAATCCGCCTCCCAAAGGCGGCCTCTGCGGATTGCTGAAGATCAGTTTTATAATGCCTAGTAAAAGTATGTAGGCTTTTCCAGGTAGCCGCCTTGCAAATTTCAGATAAGGGGGCTCTGGATAAAAAGGCCGAATTGGTGACCGCACTCCAAGTGGAGTGTGCCAGAATTGGATTAGGAGGTTGTAGCCCAGATGCCTTATAGGCTTCGGCAATACAAGACGATATCCAGCCAGCAATGACTGACTTAGAAACTTTTTTGCCCCTGTGACGTGGGTGATAACTCACGAGAAGGCTAGAGGATCGACGGAAAGGTGCTGAACGCATCGTATAGATTTTTAAAGCCCTATGCACGTCCGGGCAATGCCACAGCTTTTCCAATGGGTGGCGCGGATGGGGGCAAAAGGAGGACAGGACTATGTCCTGCGTCATATGGAAAAGGGAGGAGACCTTGGGCAACAAGGCCGGGTCTAGGCGAAGCAAAACTGATTCCCTTCTGAAGGAACAGAGGGCAGGGTCGATAGATAGGGCCCCAAGCTCAGAAATACGTTTGGCCGTGGTAATAGCTATCAGGCAAGCCACCTTGATGGATAAAAAGAACAATGAGACCTGATGCAACGGCTCGAAGGGGGGCCTAGTGAGAGCCTTAAGCACCAGGTTCAAACTCCAATTGGGGAACCTATGCACGACTGGTGGAGAGAGTCGTTTAGCGGCCCTGATAGATTGCCTGACGTGGGGATGGGGTGAAACCCTGGGCTTGCCTGATGCCCCTATGACGCTATCTATAGCCGCTAATTGCCTACTCAAAGTATTAGGTCGGAGACCTTTATCCAGCCCTTCCTGGAGGAACTGCAAAACTTGCGGGATTGACGGTGACAGTGGAGGAATTCGTCTAGCTTGGCACCAACCCACAAACACCCTCCAGGTGCACTGGTATATGCGCCTGGTAGATTTTTGCTCGGCCGCTATCAGTGTACGTATCACTGAATCCGAATAGCCCAGTTCCTGCAGAACTAAGGCTTCAACAGCCAGGCTGTTAACTTAGAAACTCTGGTTTCTGGTAGCATAGGGGCCCCTGTGTCAGAAGATCGTGTGAGACAGGAAGGGTGAGAATGTGTCCGCGAGACAGATTGATCAAGTCCGGGAACCAAGGCCGGCGAGGCCAATAAGGCACCACCAGTATGACTGTGGCCAGTTGGGACTTGCACCTGTGAAGTGTCCTGCTGATTAGGGGGAATGGTGGGAAGGCGTACAGGAGTCCCTGAGGCCAGATGTGGCTGAGGGCATCAGTGGCCCCTGCATTGTGATGAGGGTGCCTGGTGAAGAAGCGGGCTAACTTGTGGTTCGTCGGTGAGGCGAATAGGTCTAATATTGGTTCTCCGAACGTTTCTGTGATTAGCTGGAAGGCGGTCGGGTTTAGTGACCACTCTCCCGGTTCCAGCTTCTGTCGGCTTAACCAGTCCGCCTCGATGTTTTCCGTTCCCCTGATGTGCAGGGCTGATAGGGATAGTAGGTGCTGTTCCGCCCAAATGAACAGGCGGGATGCTTCCTTGTGGAGTGTCTTTGAGCGCGATCCGCCCTGATGATTCACGTAGGCCATCGCGCTGGTGTTGTCCGTGAATACCACGACGTGACGCCCCTCCAGGATCGGCAGAAATTTGATGAGTGCCAATCGAATGGCTCTCAACTCCAGCCAATTGATGCTGCTGTTGACTTCTGTGGGTGACCAAGACCCCTGGGCCAGGTTGGAGCTGATGTGTGCTCCCCATCCTGATAGGCTGGCATCTGTTGTAAGGACCACCTTGGTTGGTTCCATGAGAGGGACCCCTTCCTGGAAGCAGTCAGGAGTTTCCCACCATCTGAGTGATAGAATAATGTTGCTCTGGACTGGCAAAGACATTGGGACCTTGTTGATGATCTCCAGCTGCCAAGGTCGGAGCAACCGCTAAAGGGGGCGAGCATGAAAATGAGCCCATTGCAGGTGTCGAGTGCATGATATCATGGATCCTAGCAGGGAGATCAAGGACTGGAGAGACGCTTGTGGCTGTGTCTGAACGTGAGCTATTAGAGTTCTGATCTTGGTCTGACGTGCGGGTGGAATGAATATCCGGTTGAGTTAAGTGTTGAAAATGACTCCCAGGTGTTCCAGTTGCTGGGATGGGTCCAAGTGGCTCTTGGCTTGACTTATTTGAAAACCGTGCTTTTCCAGGTAGTAAATGGTGCGCTGTAGGTGACTTCGGGCCAGGTCCTTCGACGCCGCTCGAATCAAAATGTCGTCGAGGTAGGGGAATATTGCTATGCCCTCGAGACGCAGGTTTGCAATAAGAGGGACCAAGGTTTTCGTAAATGTCCATGGGGCTGAGGCGAAGCCGAAGGGAAGGGCCCAGTACTTCCATTGCTGGGAATTGTATGCAAAGCGGAGCCAACGGCGGTGTGCTGGTAGAATAGGGACATGGAGGTATGCGTCCTTCAAGTCTATTGAACATAGCCAGTCGTCCTTCGCTATGGCGAGGGAGATGGACGCCAATGTCTCCATCTTGAACTTCTGCCGTTTTACGCATCTGTTCAGCCTCTTGAGATCTAGCACCGCTCGCCATTCTCCGCTTTTCTTTAGCGCTAGGAACAGAAGAGAGTAAAGCCCCTTTCCCCTTTGATGAGGCGGTACCTTCTCTGTGGCTCCTATTGCCTCGAGCCTGTGTAATTCTGTCAGCATTGCCCTGTGTTTGTTGGGGATGCGAGAGACGGGGGACAGGCGAAAGTATTGTTTTGGGTGGGATTTGAGCTCTATGGCGTATCCCCTTGCTACTGTCTGCAGGGCCCAGGCATCGGATACGGTTGTGTTCCATTGATCTGAGAATAAGAGGAGCCTTCCTCCCAGTGGATCGGAGTCAGGGAAGGAAGCAGTGAAGGAGTCAGGAGTCCTGCCTGCGGTTGGGCGAACTAGGCCGCTTGAATGAGTTTGACTGAGAAGCCGGCCTGCCAGGTCTAGCCCCGCGCCCCCTGTGCCCCTTGCCGCGCTGCTGATTGTACCAGGGGGTATATGATGAGTAGGGTCGCTTATAGCCTTGATTCGGCTTGTGAAAGGGCTGAAAAAAGGTCCTAAAGGATTGCACCTGGGAGAGCGTGTGCTTCTTATCTTTATTGGATGCTTGCGCTAGGGCCTTGTCCAGAGCTGGGCCAAAAAGTTTACGGCCTCTAAATTTGCTATGCACCAGGAGATTCTTGGCGTGTGAGTCAGCACGCCAGGAACGCAGCCATAGGCGGAGGTGTGCTGCTACGTTAGCCGCCATTCCTCTAGCCGCCCAGGTGACCATGTCTGCTGAAGCATCCATTAAGAAGGCATGGGCGAGTGTCACGTTCGCAGCCAGTTTGCGCGACATGGATTCAGAAATAGATGGTTCGTTAGACAGCTTGAACCATTTCATTATGGCTCGGGATGCATAGGATGCTGTGGTGGCCATTTGCAGAGTATTCACTAGAGCCTCCTAGTTCTTGCGGAGGCCTATCTCAATGCCCTTATCTGTAGGATCCTTCGGGAGAAGGTCCTCTGAGGATGGAAATACGGATTGGTGGGCTAGGGAGGCGGCCGCTGCATCTACCCTAGGTGGTTTGAAGATAGGGTTACTTTGTTTAGTAAAGCAGTACAGAGCCTGCTGAGTTTTAGAAAGTTTAGACGCCTTGGTGGGTCACCTCCATTGGGCCCTAATAATTTTTTCAAAGGCCCGGTCCAATACCACTCCTTTATTGCCCCTATTGAGCTTAGGGATGTAGTCCCTATCAGAATCCTCCTCTGAGGAGAATGAGTCAGACTCCCCTCTTTTGTGGGAACTTGGGGTGATATGAAGGACCCTTTGGGCTCTCTTAAGAAACTTAGGGCCTTGATCAGAGGGCAGCTCCCTGCCTACCTCCTTATGGCCTGAACTCCGGATAGACTCCCACTCAGGGGCATCCTGTTGCTCCTCCTCCATTATGGAGGCCTCTGAGGATGAGGATGGCCTAGCAGGCGGGGATTTTTCCCTGTTCTGGGAACTGCGCTTCTTCCGCGGTGGAGGCTGGGGTGTGTCTAACCGATCCGAAGAGGAGGATTCCTCCAACTCTCCCTCCTCTGAAGGGGCCTTTCCCTGGTCACTTCCAGAGGAGGAACCCAAAAGATCGCGGAGGGAAGGGCCCTGAGGTTTGGGGATAGCTTTCTGTTTCCCTTTGTTAGCCTGCTTAGAGGCTCCCTTGAAAGCTGCTTTGTGGGGAGGGGCCTTCTGTTTCTGGGCCTTACGTTGATTTGCCTCAACACGGGCCAACACCCCCATCATGGATTGCAGAGCGCTCATTTGGAGCCTCTGAAACTCTTCTGCCGTACTAGCACCTCTTACTTGTGAGGAGGCAGAGGATTCTGCCTCCTCCATTTCCTCAGCTGTAATGGCGTCCCGCTCCAGGCCACGTGGCTCCTCCGCGGGTGCTGCGGGAGCCGCGGCCTGGGCTTGATGCTCCCTCGCAGTTTCACTGTCTGTCCCGGCGTTAGTCTTATGGCTCGCTGCGCGGCGGGCGGCGGCTCTGCGGATTTTGGCAGACTGGCCAAAGGGTCGTGTGTACCCCGCTGGGGTCGCACGCCACACGCTGGGTCCCCGGGCCATACCAGGAGGCCGGCACCGGATCGAGGAGAGCAGCCCTGCTTTCCTTTAGGACTGAGTGGTGTCCAGTTGCTGCGAGAGTCGCAGATCAATAAACTAGCCCCCCCGCCTCAAAAGGAGAACAAGGGAGGCACGAAAGCCTGATGGGGGTGCAGAGCCACCGCGCTGCACTACCTAACGGTTCTGAGGCAGACTTTCAACTGGGTCCGAATAAACTCCCTGGAAGGCTACAGAAGGGCAATTCACAGGTAAGAATCCCAATTGCCCTTTCTCCAGGACAGCAGAGTGACTGGGTAGACAGATAACTGGTCATCAGTTAGAAAGTCCCTAAATCCACCACTGAGTGGTGATGGGCTTAAAAAGCTGTTGATCCTTTTTGCAAATGAAAACACTTCACATTTGAGACATAGCTCATGCCTGGCTAGCTTTCCATGAATTCTGGAAGCATCTTTAATATCCTATTGCTTAACCTATCAAGTTGTGTTTTTCAGCTTCATTGAGTAATCCAATTGTACTTTACTGTGGCTTGCTTGGCAAGCTTCAGCTGTCCTTTTCCCTTACAGTAAATATAACGATCTTTGAACTGTCAGAGACCAGCCGATGGTCTGCATTCTTTGTCATTCCTCTTAAAGTCTATGGTGTCTTGCAGGAGCTGGAGCTGCAGCTCTTTTCTCTTAGGAAAAAAGTGAAATTCTTGCTTCCGTAATGCAGTAGCCCAGACCCGAACTTTCCCTCCCGAGCCATTAGACTGAGCCGCCCGTCAACGAGCAGTTCATTCAAAAGGAAGCTCAGTCTGGGCGAGCTCAGCTGTTTACTTGTCCTGAGGCCTGACAGGCTGTGCACTTAGCCTCTCCCCTTGGCCTGGTATTTCAGCTTGATTACTGTGCTCTGCCTTGTCTTCTCCCCATCTCCCTGAATCAGCTCTTTGCTCCACTCCTCGTCTGCCTCTGTGGCCCCCGTTCCCTCTGCGTGCAGCTCCGGGCTGCTCTGTGCTTGCTGTTGATCGGGTCTCCCCCAGTATTACCTGGCAGGCAGGGAAATGAACACTTACCTGGACAGTGCTTCACCGAGCATAGAACCTTTCCCTGCTGCTGCTGCTGCTGCTGCTGCTGCTGCTGCTGCTGCTGCTGCTGCTGCCGCCAGAGTTTCTAGTGCAGCAGAATCATCCCATCGTGTCTCCTCATCACGCGATTCCTTATGAAACGCTTTAAAACGACTGCCCCCATCACTGATCTGTTCCTCTTGTGTGCTTGCTAAGACCTCCATGCTTGAACTAGTCTTT
This sequence comes from Sphenodon punctatus, assembly GCA_003113815.1. Classification (NCBI taxonomy): domain Eukaryota; kingdom Metazoa; phylum Chordata; class Lepidosauria; order Sphenodontia; family Sphenodontidae; genus Sphenodon; species Sphenodon punctatus. The sequence continues at coordinate 3,436,716 of QEPC01009638.1, read as the reverse complement.
CCTTTTCCCCTCAAGTCCATCCTGTGTGTCCTCTGCCTTACCTGGAACAGGCTTCCCTCAAGCCATTAGACCACTTCTCTTTAAACCAGGTGATGCTGTATAGATGGATCAGCCGGAATGTAGTAATAGTGTATCGGGTTTCTAAAAACCAACAACACATGCACAGAAATGCTTGTGCTTATTTTGTTAGTACAATCCTAATAAGTGGGTGCACAAAGTTATTCTAGAAACCTGTTTCATACTTTCATGAATGAGGTCACTGCGGGTACCGCCTCTGCAGGAGGGAGATTAGACTAGGATCTTTGCAGAACAGTCAAGTTGCTGATAACGGTTTTGACTTGTATTAATATACGTGTTGATTCAAAATATCACTAAGACTGTAGGATCGGTTTCCGATAGTCACTGCATAGTGGAAGCTACGTTTTCTTACAACTTGTTTTCAAAAGAAATGCTTTTCCAATTAGTTTTCTCCTTGCTTAATGCAAAACTGTCAGGCAAATCCACAGCCTGGGCCCTGCTTCCCTGAGAGATCGCCTCATCCCCTGGGCTCCAGGGCGGCCGTCTGAGCGCCCTCCTGGAGGCCCCATGCTATTGGCGGGTCTGCAGTGACTGGGAGGGTGTTCTCGGCGGCCGGGAGAGGTTCGCCTTCGCCCGGATCTCCTTGTCTGCCGACCGAATTGTATGACCTGGCTCTTCCGTCAGGCGTTCGGGGTCGGGGGGGAGGGAATTTTTATGCACAGACCTATTGTTATGTATGTTTTATATTTATATTTTTTCAATCTTGATGTTGTGTTATAATTTATTTTGTGGAAGCTGCCCCCAGTTGCCATCGGTGAGAGGGGCGGGGTAGAAATATAAGAATAAATAAATAAGTTTGGGGCCTGCCTATGGGTCCTTTTATTGCAAGGTTAGTTGCCTGGTTGGTGTATTGTCCCAGGTACACAGTGACTCGGTTTGAGTTCCTGGGTTGTCTTTGTAGGGCTCTGCTCGCCTTCTGTGCTCTGGAGACGCAGTTCATACCGCGTTGCAAATAGGGGCTTCAATGGGACTCCTCCGGCGTCTGTGTTTTGTGGAGCGTGGCCAGCAGCTATAAAACCTGAGCTGACTCTTCCGTGCGTCTAACATGGTGCTTGGGTTAGCCTGAGCTCAAATCCTGGGAGTAGGGAACACTTACAAGCCCTTTGCTCAAGCTGGTAAGAAAAGACCTGCCACGCTGGGTCTTACAAATGGTCAGTTTAGCCCAGTATCTTGACGCTTGAGAGCATAACTTACCAACTGCTTTAGTAGGGTGTGTATGAGACGGAGGGGATTTAGGAAGTCAGCAATTCCCTGTTGTTCATTGCTTTCAGCAGTCTGAAGTTTAGGAGCATCCTGAGCAGGCAGTTCAGGTCGCTTCCCACAACCATCCTCGCTTGTACTCCTAAAGCACCCATCCTGCCACACATTGGCCGTTTATAGATCAGTCACTAAGACACTTCCTCTAGGGACGGGACAGTTAATGCATCAGTGTTTGCATCTCTAATGTGGACATGCCCTTAGTCTTCGCATTCAAGTTTTGAATCTTGGAAGATACTTCCACAAAGAGATTTTTTTTAAAAAAATCACTGGAAACAATTTATTTTTAAAAGGCAAAATTTTGAATGAACTGTTTTCAAAACAGGTATGGCGTCATAATGGTAATTTTGGAGAGAGAAGCGGAAAGTAAATGGTCAATGGTAAAATGTTTCGGACTTTATATTAGTAGAAGGACACAACATGTGCGTCTGTATAAAGTAGAGCTGTGTGCTTAGAAGTGCTGTGTGTGTACGCATGCATATGTACACATTTCAGACGCAGAATTTAATCATCCAGCATCCCTGTTAACTGGAAGGCTTATTAAGTTAATCTCCACTATAAGCAAGTGGCTGAACAGTCAGCCTTTTAAACTCGGCTGCGACTGCTGTGGCTTTGTGTCCATTTCCATGCCAGAGAACTTCCTTCGGCAAGGCTAGGATTGGCATCCCAAGTGGGTCTATGGATGTAGCCAGTGCAGCGAGGGCTATTGGGATAGTGAGTGACTACAACATCTTATGCCTTCTTTTTTCTGGTTTTCCCTTCTAGTCACTTGCACACGGCAGTACGAAGATGCACAGCCCAGCACTTATCTGACCTGGTGGAGCGCATGGGACCAGGGCGTATGCTGTCCGGAATTAAGGATGTTACTGACAGGATTTTACCTGCTCTCGCCAAATTCACCCAAGATGGCTCTCAAGAAACAAGGTTAGTAGATAGTAGCTATAATTACTAACCGATAGCAAATAATTGAAACCTGAAATTAAAGACTCTTTTTGTTGTTTAACTTTATTAATTTCACTGTTACCTTTTCAGTTACTGAAACCAGCTAAACTTGAGTATGGCTTTTGAACAAGTAGGAATGGGTTTGGTGCAGGGTTTCTTTCTGTACTTAGTTCAATGTTAAGACCTGTTTTTATGCTAAATTAGGCAGAAATGGATCTTGTTACCTTAGTGTTTCTCAGCGATGTAAAGAGTTTTGCTACCTTCTAGGTATTACGGTCGAAAGATGCTCTTCACGCTGATGACTCATCCGGACTTTGACAGAATGCTTGAAAAGTATGTGCCGTCAAAGGATTTGCCTTATATTAAGGAGACTGTTGGCAGTCTACGTCAAAAGGTAACCTTGGATAACTTTTATGCAACTAGTAGGTTAGAACAATTAATACAAAGGGACTAAAGTAGCCCAGGTGTTATAAACGAATGCAGAACCTTTAGTCATCTCGGCACAACCAGGCTACGTATATTTTACTACAACCAAACACCGTCTCCTCTCTTGACATAAAGGTCACAAACCACTTACTCCGGTTTAGTCCCATTGAAACCCAGAGTATGCAAGTAGTTGGTGCATCGTGACCAAAGAACATAAACTCTACATGAAGAATGAGGGAGTGTTTCTTGAAGGCGTGCTAACTAACTGAACATGAGCTCCCAAGCTGATGCCCTGGCTACATCGGCTAATGTATCCTTGGAAGTATCAACAGAAGGGGATACTGCATAGGAGTAGAGAGAGATAAGAACATAGTCAGTTCTTTACAGAGTCAGACCAACAGTCCATCGAACCCAACATCCTATCTCCGAGAGTGGCCAATCTTGGTTGTGTCGGAGAAGTACTCAACCGGTCATAATGGGGCTATACATTCCCTGTTCACTCCCAGCTCCCAACAGTTAGATATTGGATCTCCCAACCTACTTGGCTAATAGCCATTAATGGACCTATCCTTCCAAGAACGTATCCAGTCCTTTTTTAAACCCACCTATGCTAGTGACCTTGACCGCATCCTCTGCCTACAAATTCCACAAATTAGTTGCGTGTTGCATGAAAAAAATACTTCCTTTTATTTATTTTAAATCTGCTGCCAGTTTTATGGAGTGTCCCCTAACTCTAGTACTATTTGAGAGCTTAAAAAACTCCGTTTACTCGTTCTACTTCTCATAATTTAATAAGCTTCTAACCTATCCCCTTCACCAAGCTGAAGAACCCTAATCTATCCAGACTCTTCTCATATGGAAGCTGTGTCCTTGATTATTTTTGTAGGACAACAAATGGCTGTAAATAACAGCTATACCCAACGCTTAAGGAGGCCGCTACTGGACTATGGTGTCCACCTTCTGTGTTCACAGTTGGCCAAGTTGGAAACTGTTCCTAGAATGCTCTGTAGACTTGGAAATGGAGTTAGTTGTGATTAGCTGTAGGTAGCATTGACGACTGCCATTGTACGTTGCTTTGGCAAATAGGGGAAAGAATAGGAAGAGGAGGAGGAGGAAAGTAATTAAAAATGGAAATTAGGAAATGAAATAAAAAATGAGTTTTTTTTTTTCCTGTTAATATTCTAAACCGGTTTAGTCTTGCATCTTAGGCATGTTGGGGCTGATCGTCCCCATAGGGTGCATGCACTGAACGGGGCTTAGGATCGGCCTCATTGTTAGTAAGTTAATAAAATATTATTGCCTTGGAAGCGGTCCCCTGCTATTATAGTGGGTGTGGGTGTGTGGAGGCACTGGAAATCCCACCTGTAATGGAAGGGTTTTACATGCAGGGCCTGGGTGAGATGCCCCTCGATGCACCTTCGGCCAAAGGAAGGCGTTCTCATGCTGGCAGCATTGGCAGTTCCAGATCGTCTTCCACTTCAAGAGATGCTCTCAATGTCGCTGAAAGGTAGAATGATTTATTAGTGATCAGTCTCTAGCGAATGCAAGCTTAATTATCGCTACTGGGAGACAACATGGAAATGTTTGTAACTATGTTTGTCAGCACTAAATGGAGTTTAGTAAAACGTGCATTAAACATTGTCTTAACTGACCATATTAAAGTAGTTGCTGTTACTTGTGCAATTAAAATATAATTTTTTTTTAATTTAAACTTTTATCCTACCTCATCCCAAGGACTCAGGGCAGGGATTATACTCTCTGGGGACCTGATCCAAAGCATGTTGGTGTAGTGGGAATTTTCCATGAAACGTGTTGAACTTTGGATCACGTCCCGGGTTGCTGAAGAACTTATTTTGTGTCTTATGAAGGAATCTCTCTCTGGTGCTTTTTTGAGTATATTGAACAAACAAACACAAAATGTTTTCGTGTTTGCTAAGGTTGCAACAGGATATCCCCACCCACCCCAAGCTTAAAACCCCAGAAAGGCTATATTGAAGGGGAAACCATCTTATTCCATTTCTTGCCATCCTTTTATTACAGAGAATTCTGATAGCACACTTTAAAGCTGAGGTAGGGAACCTTTTCCCTCCCAGGGGCCTCTCTGGAAATCGGTACAAGCATAGAAGTTGGGAGCTGGGATGCTTAAGGAGTGTCCAGATCATGGCTCTGTCCCCTATCCTCGTGTACACGGGGCCATCATCTCTGCTTCCTTACCCCAGAGCTAAGGCTGGGGTAGGAACTGGACCCAGAGGTCACACACGCACTAGCTGTGGGGCACATCTAGCCCGCGGGCCTTAGCTTCTCCACTTCTGCTCAAAAGTATTCAGTTCTATCTTCCAGATATTGAGAAGGGGAAGAGTTGACTTTGTGCCTACCTAGATATCCTTTAAATAACACTTTATATCTCTCTCGATCTATATACAACTGCAGACACACACACTGGACTTGGTGTAGAAACATGATGATTGTGAATAACAAATCTTGTTTTTCAACAGAGAGGTTATGGAAACACGTGAAGTTACAAGGAAGCCAGTTCCTCGCAATTCATTGGAAAGTGCAGAATACGTAAGGGTCATAACAGGTTTACTAAATGCAAAGGATTTCCGTGACCGGATCAATGGAATTAAGCAGCTCTTAGCAGACACAGAGAACAATCAAGAACTTGTCGTTGCAAACATTGTGAAGGTAACGTCGTGTGAAAACCTCTTTCCTCAAAGGCTCATTAGAGTTTTGTCTCCGATCTACAGAGCACTGACTTCAGTCTCTGCCTCATTCTCTTCAGTGGATTATTCTGGTGAAGGGCTTTGAAGGCTGGGCTGCCCAGCTTGATTTTCTCTGTGGGGAGGAAAAGCCTTTAAACTTTATTACTTCAAAGGGTCTATTTTACTGCTAAAAACAGGTTTGCTTTTTCCTGTGAAAATATGTGTGTAAGCGAGGGGCACGTGTGAAGTCAGTCGTCGCTAAAGAGGAGGCGGGAGAGCAACCGAACGTTTGGGAGCAAGTGTGACATGAGAGGTTCAGCATTGGGAGGCAGTTATACCCAGCTGCACCCCAAGCCTTTCTTGTAGGCAACACGGAGGAAGTGAGAATTATCCTCAGGCCTCTTGGATAGCCCTCTTCATTACTCTGGGGATAAATCCCCACCCTGAGCAGCAGGAGGCAGACACTTCATTTTGATGGAGTGTGCACAGTGGGGATCTGACCCCTAACACTCCAGTTTGGATGTCTGCCTCCAAACCAAGCAGGAGCAGATTCCTCTTCTCCCAGGAACAGGGGACGAACCCTAGAAAAAAGGGAAAGGAAAATCAACAAAATTTAGAAAAGGTGAGGTCTTCCTCTCCTTCCTCCCCTCACAGCTGATGAGGGAGCGGGGAAGAAGAGGCGCAGAGGAGCTCCCCGCAGGTGGCACTCCTGCAAACCGAGTCCGTTGCTGCAGCAGCTTAGAGCCAGCAAGGAATCTAGCTGGGAAGGAGCTGCGAGCCCGCCTGCGGCAGTTTGTGCACCAAAACAAAAGGGTGGTCGCTAAGCCCTGCAAGCCGGAGGTCAGGGGGCAGCAGGAAGTGGGGGAAGAAGACCTGGTTCCCAGTGCGCCGGATGCAGTAAGATGTGCGCGCGCGCGCGCGCGCTTGGCCACAGTGACCTCTTACTTCTCTCGGGCCCTCAGGAGATGGCTTAAAAAGGGAAGGGACCCGCGGCTTCTATCTAAAAAGACCAAGATCCTGGCAGCACAGATCCAGCTGGGCACATTGTTTATTGCCGGTTCCTCCACGGACACCCTCTTCTGGCAGCCAGAGCAGTAGCAGCAAATGTAGCAGCTCTTAGGAGGCTTTGACTCTCTGTTACTCTCAGGAGCCTATCAGGGCTCTGAACTATTCAGTGTGTGTCTGGATAAGGTTCTTGTAGAAGCATCTGATAAAACAAAAAAGCAAACTCAGCAATGCTTCAGTAACCCTCAAAGGTTTTTTTTATCTCTACAGAAGAGGCGGGTATTTCGGCTCGAGTTTCAGGAAATCCTTCCCTTCCTTTCAGGGCAGGGAATCCAGGGGTAGAGCAGGCTGGCAACAACAGTGTGGATTCATGGATCCCAACCACTCCAAACAGGGATCAGCCTCTGTTCAGCGTGACTACGTATCCTTTCCGCCCAGGGAGGTTCCAAGCATAGGGAGACATTTTGCCATTTTTGGCAACAAACGGGACCTAACTTCAGACCTCTGGGTAAAAGAGACCCTAATCCTGGGGCTACACTGTAGAATTCCACAGATGCCCCACAGAATCCTTCTTGGTTTCCCAAGTCACAAAAATGTATTTGTGAGCCGCCCCGAGCTGTGTGAGGCAGGAGGGGAGGGATATAAACGTATAAATAAATAAACAAATAGAAATAAAAACTGCAGACAAACACAAAGTCATGATAAACAGGATCAGTTGCCTTCTATCAGTAGGTGCCGTAGAACCAGTCCTGGAAAGGGAATAGGGTTCAAGACTCTTCCATTTTATTTTTAGTCCCCCAAAAGTCAGGGGAGTGGCAGGCAGTTCTAGATCTGAAAAAGCCCAACTGCTTCATGCAACTAAAAGAAATTTCAAATGGAAACCCTTCAATCTACATGTCTTGCAATTTCGCATGTAGACCGGATGATATCGCTAGAGCCGAAGGAGGCCTATTTACACATCCCTTTCAGGCCAGGTCATTTCACGTGGCTCAGGTTCAGCTACGCTTGTCACCGCTACCAGTCACCCTTTGGCCAGTCTGAGGATGAAAGGAATCCACATCCACCTGTACTTCGACAACCTTTTCATCTGGTCGCACTCCAAGGAGTGAGCACGCAAGGACCTAGCCAGGATGGTCAAATTCCTAGTCACACAGTTTTGTCATCGAAAAGTCATCTCCGGCCTGCACAGAAATTAGAACGCTTGGGGGTGATCCTGGCAACTCGAATGAACAAGGGATTTATTTCCCTTCAGTGATGCGGCAAGATACACCAACTGATCTTGCAGGTCCAGAACAGCACAAAGTCTCAGCTGAAGGGACTGGTGAGCCTACAGGGCTTGATGATATCGTGTATCCCTCACCTGTACTGGGGCAGTTTTCACTCGAGATCCCTTCAACACCTTCTGAAGCTTTACCAGTAAATGAGAGGCCTTAATCTATGAATCGAGGTTTCCCCATTGGGTAAAAACGTCACTGGAGTGGCGGCTAAGCATAAGCGAACAAGCACGAGGGACTGAGATCGGAATTCCTCAACAACCAGACAAAATTGTTGCTCAAGTGGGCAGAGGGCAATCTAATGTCAATCTGGCCCTTGCACATTCAAGGGAAGGACGATATCCAGGCGGACTGACTCAGTCAACAAAGCGAGGATCCAGGCAAGTGGTCTCTCAATGCAATAGTATTCCAGATGATTGTCCGCAGGTTTGGCCGTCGAGTTCTGGGCTTGTTCACATCTCGAAAGAACACAAAGGTCGGCACCTTAATGTCCCGATTTAAAGAGGAGGGAGCTTTAGCCCAGGATGCCTTGAATCAGATGTGTCAGGTAGCCTACTTCATGCTTTCCCTTTATTTCCACTTCTCAGCAGGATGATCAGAAAGACGAAAGCGGAAGGGGAGCAATGATTCTCATAACACCATTCTGGCTGAGGGAGGCCCTGGTTCTCTGGCCTAATGGAGCTTCCGACAGCTCCACCATTCCAGCTGCCTCTGTTCAACGACTTGCTATCACAGGGTCCGATAGCATATGAGAACCTCAGTCTTGGATACCTCCATGTCGGCTACATGTCAGTTGGCCAAGAGGCTCTATCCGTGCACGTGGAGGGCCATTGTATGGTGCTGTATGACCAAAAAGATTTAAACAGCAGAGGGTAGATGTTTGCACAGCTTCTGAATTTCTGCACGCAGGTCTCGATAAGGGGTTGAAACCCAATATGCTTTTGAGATGGGTGGCAGCGTTAGATAATGTACTGAGTGGTTCTATAGGACTAAAAGTCTCCACCCATACTCATAGTGGGCATTTCTTGAAAGCAACCAGACTAATCTCTCCCCCGGTAGTCCATTGTTTTCATTCATGGGATTTTACTTTAGTACTGAAGGCCTTGTTGAGGTCTCCATTTGAGCTGTTGAGGGAGGCTTCCTTATATTTTCTTTCTTTACAGGTAGCTTTTCTTGTAGCCATTACTTCTGCATGAAGGGTTTCTGAGTTGTGCCCTATCCACTGAGCCCTCCTTTTGTGTTTTTAGAAGAGACTTGCTTCTTTTTAAGGCTGGACCCAGCATTTAACCAAAGATGAATTCATTTATTCACAGAGCCCACTAAGTTATTCTTTCTTCCTTTTTGCCCCAAACCAATACATCCACAGGACAAGGCATGACATACCTTGGATGTCTGTAGGGCGGTAAAGGTGTATTGCGAGAGGACAGCCCCCTTTAGACAGCCTACCTCTCTTGGTTCATTATCTTCCCTCCAGGAAAGGTAAAAGAGCCTCTAAGACTACCATTTCTAAATGGATTTCATCTGGTATTGCTGAGGCTTACATGATAGGATGGAGTCTCTTATCTCTGCAGTGCATTCCCTAAGGGGCATTGTGACTTCGTGGGCGTTTCAGTTTTGCGCTCCTTACGAAGAGAGATACCAAGTGGCTTACATGGCCGTCATTGCATACGTTTGTGTATAAAACTCAGGCACAAGAGTCCACCAAGGCAGCTTTTGGCAGAAGGGTCCTTCAAGCTGTGTTGTAAAGCTATTTCTCTCTACAAATAGTCTTACGCTGCTGAGAGTTTGTTCCTCTCCAAGTATTACTAATGAAGGGCACTGCTTTGAAACGCCCCCAGGGTAATGAAGATGGCTGTCCAGGGAGCCTGAAGAGAGAGGAAAATGGGGAATTTTCCTTCCATTCAGGCCTCTTGGACAGCCATCTAACCCTCCCTGTGTTGGTTTGTGTGGGCAGGCATTCACGTTTGTGTTTGCCACTCTGCTCGAGGACAGTTAACTGTGATTGGCTAATAGACATTTTGCAGTATTTGGTTAGTTATAGGCTTTAAAACAACTGGAGCATTAGGGGTCCCATCCCCACTGCGCACAGTCGACGTTAAGAGTGTGTGGAGTCCTGCAAGGTTCCATCTTATCCCCTCTCTTGTCCAACGTGTACATGCAGCCTTTGGGGGAGGTCGTTGGAGGGTTCGGCGTAAGGTGTCATCAGTACGCTGATGACACCCAACTCTACCTCTTTTTCATCAGACCCGGGCCCGGCAGTCTCGGTGCTTACCCGGTGTTTGGCGGCTGTGGGAGACTGGATGAGGGCAAGCCATCTGAAGTTGAATCCCGACAAGACGGAGTTGATGCTTGTGGGGAGTGCTGAGGGAGTGGTGGCCCCTGTCATAGATGGTGGCCATCCTCCGCTGGTACCCCAGGTCTGGGGGTGCACCTGGACCCACAGCTCCAACTGGATGTCCAGGTGGCAGCTGTGGCAAAGGGCGCATTTCGCCGATTAGATCTGGTGTGATAGCTTAAACCGTATGTCTCTGATGCGGACCTGGTCACTTCATCCATGCTTTTATCACCTTTCATTTGTTTTATGGCCTAGGCAATTGCCAGTGCCAAATAAATAACTTACTGTTACCTCAAGATTAGTTTATTGTAACGCTTTCTACGTGGGGCTACCCCTGGTGACGGTCTGGAGATTGCAGCTGGTGCAGAATGCAGCAGTCCGGCTCCTTAGGGGGACAGGTCGTCACGAACACGTCGCACCAGTGCTCCGTTCTCTACACTGGCTGCCAATAGTCTTCCGGGCCCAACTCAGTGTTGGGTTTGACCTTTTAAAGCCCTAAACGGCCTGGGCCCCACTTATCTGTAGGACAGCCTCATCCTCCGGGTTCTGGATCGGCCTCTGCAGTTGGCCAGGGGTGCCCTTCTTGAGGTCCCCTGGGTTTCCCTGGTGTCGACCATAAGGAGGACGTTCTCAGTGGCCTCACTGTGACACTGAAACTCCCGCCCGCTGGAGGTTCACCTCTCCTCGGACCTTTCCTGTTTCCGTAGACAGTGTAAGACCTGGCTGTTCCGCCGGGTCCTTTGGTGAGGGTGAGGGGGGGATGGTCTGCTGCTCTGCCAGGGCTCTTTTAAAGTTTTATGGTTTTAATTGTTAATGGATTGTTTTTATGTTGTGAGCCGCCCTGAAATGTGAGAGCAGGAGGGGGCGACATAGAAATATAAGAAAATAACTAAGAATAAGAGTCTGCCTCCTGCTGGTTAGGGTGATCTATCCCCAGAGTAATGAAGAGGGCTGTCCCGGAGGCTCTCATAGCAATAGAATGGGTTGGGCTAAATAATAGCAATGCCTTTCGAAGCCTTTTTGTGTTCTGTAGAAATCGATGGCACATTTGGCTCCCATGACCAAACTGAACTTTTAAGTACTCCTACTCCTGATTTCTACAGCGCTACTAGGGCGTGCGTAGCACTTTACAGTCACAGATTTTCAGAGACAAGTCCCTGCCCAGTGGGCTTACAATCTACAATGGACAAGGGTGAGGGGAACACACACTCGCACTCTTTCTTCCCCCCCCATTTTACAAATGGGGAACTGAGGCTGAGAGATTATGACTTGTCCAAGGCCACCCAGTGAGTTCAAGGCTAGGGCAGGATTCAAACCCTGGCTTCCCAGGACCAAGTCCAGCACCTTTATCCACTACACCCCACTGGCTCTCTCGATGCATTGTAACATTATCCAGCACTTCCATCTGTGGGAGAACTGAATAAAATCCAAATTTATGGCATACCGAAACCTTGCTTTGACAGAAGCCCAGAAATCCAATTATTCAAGTGATGTAACCTAAGATAGCATTATCAAATGTCTCTAACACCCCTGGGGGTTTGTGCACTCTTTCAGATTTTTGATGCTTTCAAGTCTCGCTTACACGACTCCAACAGCAAAGTAAACCAGGTGGCTCTGGAGACGATGCACAGGATGATTCCTCTGCTGAAAGATAACTTGTCGCCTGTCATCAACATGCTGATTCCTGCCATGGTGGACAACAATCTGAACTCCAAGAATCCCGGCATCTATGCTGCTGCCGCCAATGTTATTCAAGCTCTTTGTCAACACTTAGGTAATTAACAGCAAGAAAAAGGCAGATTTTAATATGGAATTGGTGGTTTCCTTTCCTAACCTAAAACAATCCTATCTGTTAAGCTGACCAGCGCACACGCACAGTGCAAACCGTGCTGTTTTAAATGAGCTTTGGTACGTTACGCAGGACCCAGACCAACGAGGTGAACCGCTCCCATCCCCCAAGAAAGGAGTTGAGTGCCCTCGGCTGCAAAGCCCGCCGGAGCATTTATCAATAAGTCACTTTACATGCTGGGGCCCTCGTGGCCTTGCTGTGTTCTCTCCTAGCTCTCATGGGCGTTTCAGATGCCAAACGTACTAAGCAGTCAGAGTCCTTACAAGAAAACAAGCAGCAAACCCTTACAAATTATTGGGAAATAAAAGGGAGGCTATCCTAATGCCACTCTCTAACAATCTCAGCGCACCCACACCTTTCCCACCCTGTCCCGTTCTGGTCTCCCGTTTCAAAACGGACAGAGCAGAACTGGAAAAGGTGCGGAGAAGGGGAACAAAGATGATCAAAGGCATGTGATGGCTTTCATGGGAGGGAAGGCTCCATAAGAACGTAGTTGGTGCCAGCCTGGGTCAGAGCAATGGTCCATCGAGCCCAGCATCCTGTCTCCGTCAATGATTGCTTTGGAGAAGTCCCCAACAGGTCACAACGAGGCGATCCATTCTCTGTTGTTCACTCCCACCTCTTGGACACTCAGAGGTTACGTCTTCCAATTGGTTACGGCTCTTCGTCTTTGAGAAAAGAGCTGACTGAGGTGACAGTGAGAGAAGTTACAAAATCATGAGTAGTGTGGATCATGTAAATGGGGCACTGCTACCTACGTTTTCTAAAGGTATTAAAACTAGGGCACACCTGATGAAATTAACTGGCAGCAGATTTAAAGCAAACAAGAGGAAGTACTTTTTAAAAAAAATAACCTGTGGAACTCCTTGCCAGAGAATGTTGTGACGGCCAAGAGCACAGCTGGGTTTTGAGATTAGAGGATAGGTCCATAAATGGTTATTAGTCGAGTCGACCATGGAGAACGAGATTCTGCTGAGGCCGGGAATCCATAGCAGGGAACAGATAATTCTAGTGGATGAAGTCCGGTAAGTCGGACTCAGGGTAATGTCCCGCATCATCCACTAGGAGGCAGCACTAAGCTGTAAGCATCTCGTTAGGGAAGCCCTCCAGTGGCTGCCTCCGAACTAGGAGGAGCGTCGCATGTGGGCTCCGCTTCTCTTTCTTTAAGAGGGACTGAGGCGGGCCCATTAACCTGAAGTTAGAAAAATACAGAGCGCCCTGAAGTTTCCCAGGCGCGCAAAAGAGACCCGCTGCTGTTTTTAGCCAGGGTCAGCCTCCGGGTACGGACCCTTGAGCGCGGCCGCCGGGGGACGATCCAAGATGGCGGAAACCACCAAAACTCGGCGCACGGCCCGTGCAGGCACCACAGCAGCGCTACCAGGAAGTCAGACAGGGGCTGCCCGAGCAGCTGAGGTTGCTGATTCGGTGCAGGAAGCCCAGGCAGAGTCACAGAATGGCTTAGACTCTGAGGGGGAGCAATCTTCAGCATCCCACCAACCGGAGACCCCCCGCAGAGCCAGACCCAGCCAAGCGTCTCCAAATGGAGATGATGGATCGCATGATCCAAGCCATCCAGGGCCTGGAAAGGCTACAGCCCCGCTCGCGCTGCCGCAGGAGGCACAGATCCCCCTCGGAGCCCTAGCCCAAAAAGGTTGAAGGACAATCCAGGATGGTGGGGAAAGGAAAACAGAAAGCCACCTCAGGGGCTAAGAGGCGCAAGGAGTCCCTCAGGGAACTCATGGGCTCCTCTTCGGAGGATACCGCGGACTCCGGATCCCCTCTAGAGGAGGTCAGCGAAGATTCAGAAAGGAGCCATTCCCCTCCCCTGGTACAAAAAGGGGGCAAGAGTCAATCCATAGGCACAGATCCAGCAGAGCCTCATCCAGGGACGATGAGATTTCATCCCAGGCAGATCTCTCCCTGCTACAGGATTCCACCCAAGACTCAGAGCAGCCAGTGGAGGGGAAGGAGATGGGAAGAGAGCTTCCCTCGGGACTGGGCCTCAAACTCTTGAGAAGGGCGTCCCGAGTACTATGCATAACCCCCAAGGTACGGGACAAAAAGGCCTCAGAGTCCTCCTTGGAAGATTCAGACTCAGACAGAGAATATATCCCCAAGCTGGACGGTAGCGGTAAAGGGGTTCAGGTGGATAAGGCCTTTGAGAAAATTATCAGGGCACAGTGGAAACTGCCTACAAGGCATTTTAAACTGTCGAAGGCACAGCAGACGCTCAATGCCTTCCGCAAAGACTGTGACGACATATTCGCCATGCCCAGGGTAGATGCAGCCGCCTCCTCCCTGGCCAGGCAGTCAGTCTTCCTAGCAGAAGGCGACCTTCTCCCCAAGATCCAACGGGATAGACGTGGGACTTAGACGCAGCTATGAGGCCCTCTCCCACCTGCTTAGAATCTCCACCACAGCTATGCCTCGAGAGCAGTGCTACAGTGGTTTAAGCTAAGCAAGGGCCCGGATGTGAGCCCCTCCATGTCTGATAAAGCGGCTGCCAACATCATAATGGCTAATGTCTTTCTAGCTGCCATGGACTCCCTAACATGGGCAGCTAAAGGGATGGCAGCTAATGTAGCCGCCCGTCGAAGGCTTTGGCTCCGTTTGTGGAAGGCGGATAACCACGCTAAGAATCTGCTAGTTCACGGGAGGTATAAGGGTCCCAAACTATTTGGATCAGCTTTGGACAAAGCCTTGGCAGAGGCATCCACCAAAGATAAGTAGCACTCGTTGCAGCAGTGCCAATCTCAACGATCCTTTTTTCATCCCTTCAATAGGTATGCTAACCATCGAAGAGAGACCTCTTACTCCAGACAATGGCAGTCCGCCTCCTTTAGATCTAGAGGCAATAAAGGAAGAGGATTCAGACAGAGCGGCGTCAGGAGCCTCGCAAGCTAGGCGATCCCCTCCGCCCACCAGTCAGCGCCCCTGACTACTCCGGGTCCTCCTATCCAGGGGCCATACCAGTAGGAGGTCGTCTTCAACAGTTCACACACAAGTGGAGGAAGGCGACCACAGACCAGTGGGTTCTAGACATTGTGGCCCTAGGTTACCTAACAGAACTGTGAAAAAGACCCAGAGAATTCATACACAGTTCTCCTACTTCCACCATCTACGCAAAGCACTCCGCCATGACCAAGGAAATGCAACGACTGGCAAACACATGAGCTATAGAGCCAGTACCAACTGGGGAGCAAGGATCAGGTCTGTATTCCATCTTCTTTTTGGTCCAAAAGAAGGAGGGATCGTGGCGAGCGGTTCTAGACCTGAAATATTTGAACAAGCACCTCAGAACACAGAGGTTCCGGATGGAGACACTGGCATCGATAACCCTCTCCCTACAATCCGGAAGCTGGTTGGCGTCAATAGATCTGAAAGACGCATATCTGCACATCTTGATTCATCCAGCCCACAGACGATGGCTATGATTCCTGTATCACAGACGCCACTGGCAGTTCCGTGCTCTCCTGTTCGGTTTGGCCACGGCACCGAGAACCTTCATGAAGATCCTGATTTCCCCTAATTGCCAATCTCCGCCTCCGAGGAACAGCCGTATTTCCATACTTAGACAACCTTCTCATCAAGGCTGGCGATAAGGACCTTTGCCAGGACCACGTCGACAAGACAGTCTCGTATCTCGAGGAGCATGGATCCGTCATCATCCATGCCAAAAAACACCTCTCACCAAATCAATGGTTGGAGCACTTAGGGATTATAGTGGACACGTCGCTCGGGAGACGGTTCATCCCTACGGGACACAAAGACAAGGTCAGGAGTCTAATCCTGGAAATATTGGACCTCCCAAAGGTACCCATTCAGAAGCTCGCCCACCTTTTGGGGCTCCTGGTCTCTTGTTTCACTCACCTGCACTGGAGCAGATTTCACGCCAGACCGCTTCAAGCATTCCTGAGGCCGTTCCAATTACAATTGGCAGCCAACATGAGAATATCCACCCGCCTGGACCAGGACACCATCAGTTTGTTCCATTAGTGGCTGGATCCCAACCACTTTTCCACAGTGGTGGAGCTGGATCCTCCAGTCAAGGTCATCATATCCACAGATGCCTGCCTGACGGGCTGGGGTGCCATCCTCAAACACAAGGCAGTGCAGGGGCGTTGGTCGAGTGCCGATCAAAGGAACAGCATCAATTGGCTGGAATTGTCGGTGATTCTCAGGGCGTTGCTGGGCTTTGTGAACGAGGTGCCGGATGCCACGTTCAGATTCTATTGGACAATGTAACGGCAGTTGCCTATGTAAACCACCAAGGAGAGGGTCAAGATAAGTTCCTCTCCACAGGAAAGCAGTTCGGATGTTCAAGTGGGCCGAAAGCTTGGTCCTGTCTCTCTCAGCCCGACACATACGGGGCATAGTGAATGTGGAAGCCGACTGGCTCAGCCAAGAGACCATACAACCAGGGGAATGGTCGCTGAACACAGCAGTATTCAGGGAGCTGATAGCCAGATTTGGGGAACCCTCCTTCGACCTCTTTGCATCCCCACTCAATGCAAAGCTACCAAGTTTCTTCATAAGGCACTGGTGCACAAAAGCGGTGGCGGCAGACGCCCTCTCCCAGATGTGGCCGGCAGGAATGTTGTACGCCTTCCCTCCATTCCCCCTGATCCAGCGGACCATCCTCAAAGCCAGATCGGAAGAAGCCCATCTGGTACTAATCGCTCCGTTTTGGCCACGCAGAATGTGGTTCACGGATCTCCTTCGACTAGCGAAAGGAGTCTTCTGGAGACTACCATTGCTCGACGATCTCTTAACACAGGGCCCGATACGACACGAGAATCCCAGCATGCTCAACCTAACTGCGTGGCTCTTGAATCTGAAACCCTCGCAAGATTCGGATACCCTGATTCAGCAGTAAATACAATGCTGGCTTCAAAACGGGCGTCCACCAAATGGATCTACCAGAGCTCTTTGAAGTCGTTCACGGCCTGGTGTGTCCTGAAAAAAGTAGCAGCCTATTCCCCGTCGGTGGCCGATATCGTAGCCTTTATGCAGTGTGGTTTAGACAAAGGCCTCTGACCCAACACCCTAGCCAGACAGCGAGGAGCAATCGATAGCACGCTCTCTAGAGAGAGACAGGTTCTTCTCTCACCCTCACCTCAAGAGATTTTTGAAGGGAGCTAGGCAACTGGCCCCGCCCGTAGTCCATAGGTTTCCCTCTTGGAACTTAAGGCTCTCACGGGTCTGCCATTCGAGCCCCTGCGGGAGGTTTCACTTTACTTTCTATTAAGGTGGTATTTCTTGTAGCCATTACTTCGGCCCAGAGAGTGTCGGAATTAAGTGCTCTCTCCATGGACCTTTGTAGATTCAGGAAGGAGTTGGTCTCTTTGAGACTGGTCCCAGCCTTCGTCCCAAAGGTGGACTCCTCCTTTCACAGGGAGCAGGAACTTGCTCTTCCATCTTTCTGTCCCAACCCGAGTCACCCTTTAGAAAAGTTATGGCACTCGTTAGATGTCAGGAGGGCATTAAAATTCTACCTTGATAGAACTAAGCAGTTCAGAAAGACTTCAGCCCTATTTGTTAATTACAGACCCAGGATGAGAGGCAGAAAAGCTTCTAAGACAGTCATTTCTCACTGGGTTGCCAGTTGCGTACAGGAGGCTTACAGAGCCTTACGGGTCTTACGCCACCCACAAATATTCTGCCTCCTTCTACCAGGGCAGCTGCTGCCTCTTGGGCCTTCAGGCATAGGGCATCCTACTCCAAGATCTGCCGGGCCGCTACCTGGAAAGCCATGCACACGTTTACCAGGCATTATAAAATAGACCTCTTGGAATTGGCAAAAGCGACGTTTGGACACCACGTCCTCCAAGGAGTCCTCAGTTAGTACAGAGGAACGAGAAGTACACCCTATTTCTGTCCCTCGCACAGCCGACTCTACTGCTTGTTACCTCCCTGAGTCCAACTTACCGGACTTACCTCTTCCGCTCTGCTCTGTCTGACTCTTTATCCTGCTGAGCCACTATTCCTATACCTACGATCTGTTTACCCTTATCCTTGCCACATGGACCTGCCTGCTGTCATTCTCATCGTAACCAAGCCAAGTACGTGCACTTGAGACCTCGCATCTTCATGAATGTTAGACCCCTTGTCTCTCCCTCTGTTCCCCTTCCTATGTCTCTCCCCCAGCTCCTGTCGCTCAGATTGTAAGCCCTAGGGGCAGGGACCGTGTCTATTTTATTACTTTGTAAAGTGCCATGTACACTGCTGGCGCTATATAAATGTTTGTTAATAATAATAATAATAATAACTTTATCCACTAGAATGCCCAATTGGGTCACTTACCTGGGAATTGGGATTCTAGTTGATGAGTAGGGAGGTAAGTCGGCCCTCCCTGTTAACGGGCATTGAAATAGGGTGTAGCATTAATAGTTCTGTGCCAGGAGTTTTCCAGAAGTAAGGTTTTGGTTTACAACTCTTATTTTATAGGCCCGATAGGGGTGTTAAGGTTCACTATAAATAGGGAGGTTCTCTGTTTATTCCCTCAATTAGTTTAGGCTCTGTTCTTTGGCTTGATACAACTGGAGCGTGAGGGGAGAGCTTCCCTAACAAGACGCTTACAGCTTAGTGCTGCCTCCTAGTGGATGATGCAGGACATTACCCCGAGTCCAACTTACCTCCCTATTCATCAACTAGAATCCCGATTCCCAGGTAAGTGACCCAATTGGGCACTCCATTAGGACCTGTTGGGCACTTCTTTGAGGCAACAACAGCTGCCACTGTCTGAGACAGGATACTGGGCTAGAGGGATCTGTGGTCTGACCCAGCCTGGTGGCACCTATGTTCTTATGGTAAATTAAAAAGAGATTTTTGATCTTCGGGGGTTGGGGTGGAGAAGCCTTTCCTCCTTGAACTGGTTTGGTTTATTAAAGCTAAATTCTTTTCTCAAGGATATAAAAATGTGTATAGATGCTGCTGAACCTATCCTGGCAAAGACAGAGTTGTAACCTATTTGATTTGTAACCTATCGCTAAAATCTGCCACTGTACCAGAAGACGGGAGGGTAGCAAATGTAAGGCCAATATTAAAAAGGGCTCCAGAGGAGATCCTGGAAACTAGAGACTGGCGAGCCTGATGTCGGAGCCAGGCAAACTGGTGGAAGCCGTGAAGAACAGAATGACTGACCATATTGATAAAAACGGCATCATGGGGAAGAGTGAACATGAATTTAGGAAAGGGAAGTCATGCCTCTAATCTATTGGGATTTGTTGAGGGTGTAAATAAGTATGTGGATAAGGGTGAGCTGGTCGATTATAGTGTGTCTGTATTTTCAGGAGGCATTTGATAAGGTCCCTCATGAGGGACTCTTGAGGAAATTAAAGAGTCATGGAACAAGAGGTGGATCAACAACTTGTTAAAAGATAGGAAGCAAAGAGTAGGACTAAATGGTCAGTTTTCACACTGGAGAGAGGTAACTGGTGGAGAGCCTCAGGGATCTGTACTGGGACCGGTGGTGTTTAATACATTCATTAATGATCTGGAGAAGGGAGTAAAGGTGACAAAATTATTCAAGGTAGTTAAAACCCGAGTGGACTGTGAAGAATTGCAGGGGGATCTTACGAGACTGGGTGACTGGGCATCCAAATGGCAGACGAAATTTAATGTGGACAAGGGCAAAAGGGATGCACATAGGGGGGAAATAATCCAAACCTGTATGTACACAATGCTGGGTTCTAAATTCGGAGTTACTACTCCGGGAAAGGACCTTGGAGTCATTGTGGACAATACATTGAAATCCTCAGCTCAGCGTGCGGTGGCCATCAAAAAATCAAACCATATTAGGAATCCTTCCGAAAGGAATAGAGAATAAAACTGAGAATATCGTAATGCCTCTCTTTCTAGATCTATGGTACGACCGCACCTAGAGTATTGTGTGCAGTTCTGGTCGCCCCATCTCAAAAAAGACATAATAGAACTAGAAACAGTACAGAGAAGGGCAACAGAAATGATCAAGGGCATGGAACGGTTCCCATATGAGGAGAGGCTGGATAGGTTGGGGCTCTTCAGCTTGGAGAAGAGACGACTGACATGGGTTATGATAGAAGTTATGTGTGGTGCGGGACACGTAAATAGGGAACTATTTCTTTATCCTCTCTTAACAGGATTAGAACAAGGGGACACTCCGTGAAATTAACTGGCAGCAGATTTAAAACAAATGAGAGAGTATTTTTTTCACTTGGCGCAAAATTAACTTGTTGAACTCACTGCCAGAGGAAGTGGTCAAGGCCGGTAGTGTAACTAGTCTTAAAAAGGGATTGGATAAAATACATTCTTGGAGGATCGGTCCCTTAATGGCTATTAGCCAAGTAGGTTTTGGGGATGTAACCTCTTACTCTTGGGGGCTGAAACAACAGGGAATGGATTGTCCATTGTGACCTGTTGGGTACTTCTCTCAAGAGACAGATTGTCGGAGACAGGATGCTGGGCTTGATGGACCATTGGTCTGACCCAGTATGACGCTACTATTGTCCTTATGTAGAGCTGAGCTGGCAAATTTAGAGGACTCTTAATCACCTTTGCCTGGTGAAAGCCCCACAGGGAACAGTTGCTCTATCTCGAAGCTCTGGCTATTTGTGACTGTAGTGAGAGACAGACCATAGAACGACTCTGGAGGAGGAGCTTGCTGGGGCTACAGATCGTGCCCAGCACTGGGGAGAGAGACGTGGTAGTGGGGAAGGGGCGGGGGGAGACTGAAGCTTGTCTATTGAGTATGATTAAACGCTTTTTTTTTTTTTTGAAGCTAGCAGCCCTGTCCTCAACGCGCTTCCCCAGTTGCAAGCCTTGCTGCTTTGAGGGTTGGGCTGCAAGATTTTAATATTTTATACAATAATTTATAGTTGCAAATATGTTGGATAGCTGTGGAAATATGTGGTTCTCTTTTTGTCTTCTATTCTTTTAATCTAGATAATTACTTGCTTCTCCAACCATTCTGCACAAAGGCCCAGTTTCTGAATGGAAAAGCAAAGCAAGACATGATTGAGAAGCTGGCTGGTAAGATTCTGTTTTGCCTTGCAAGATCAGGGCTGCTTCTGGTCCCTCCTCCGTGAGCCAATCTTTCCTCAAAGCGCTAGCCGTTGTGATGGATTTCTTGGGAGAGTTTAGAAGCCTAGAATAATAATTTTGAAAGAACTCCTGTTTAATGTATCTGTTTCTTAAACGAATATTTATGAGTATTAACTTTGTAACAGATGGCTGCATCTCCGCAACTTCCAGAGTGAAATCTGTGCTGGGTCTCCGAGGAGGGTGTGGGAGGGGTTTGAGTGACATGCCACATTATCTTTGCAATGTGGTAATTGCCATCTTCTCTTTTCTTTGGCTGCTTTCAGAGCTTGCTGTGGAGCTCTACCCACGGAAGCCTCACGCTGTAGAACAAAAGGTCCTGGCTGTCCTCTGGCATCTCTTGGGGAACATGACAAACAGCGGCTCTCTGCCTGGAGCCGGCGGGAACATTCGGACAGCGACAGCTAAACTATCGAAAGCACTTTTTGCACAAATGGGTCAAAGTCTGCTAATCCAGGCTGCTTCTCAGCCGCCCCATATCCGAAAAAACTTAGAAGAATTTCTTGATATAGCTACCTAAAAAGATTCCCCCCCTCCCCCTCTTTTTTTACATGTCCACGTGTATAAATCAGTCAGTCAAGGTACTGTCTGACTCACCGAAACCTGTTTACATGAAGATGAGTGGAATAATCCTAACGTTGTTTTTTCACAGTGCCTGCACTTTCCATGTAGAAGCTAGCTAGAATGGCTGCTTTTATCGACAGCCTGTAAAGCACGTTGCTGTCCTGTCCCGTCCCAGCGCTACGCATACACCAAATCAGTAGGACACTCACAAACTCTCCTCCCCGATGTTGCTTGCAGGCCGTGTGGAAATGATCTCCGATGTCCTTACAGAGAAGTCAGTCTTGCTCATTTGCACTTTCTTTTAGAAACTAGAGCACAGCGCCCTGTACGTACTAGTAGATACAAGATTTGTAACAAATATACTTTTTATTATGTAATCATGTTCTGACATGTCTTCTCACTTAGCCTTATTTTATGTAAGTGGGGGGAAAATATCCTTGGGAGATGTATATGGTACTAAGAACAGGGTTCTGTGTGATGTTTGTGAAAAATATGTATTCCTTAAATCAGTCCACGTACACGATTTGTGCAGTATTAGCTTGCTATTGCTGCGGTTACGTTGAAATTATAGATTTGCTTGACAGTTGGGCATAATCTCCACGCTACTGTAAAAAAATGAACAGGTTATAATGAAGCATGATGACCAAAATTTTTAGGAAAGGAATTAATTTTTACAGATTTTGAAGTATACATTTGTGTTTAAGGGGGAAAAAAATTCCACATGTTGAATGTAAGTTCCATATTTTTGTGTGGAAACCTTAAATTTTATCTTTTCTGTCCCAACCTTTCTAAAGGTATTACTCCTCCTCCTCCGCCCAACTATGTAATTCTGAACGATACAGTGCCAGGCCTTTTAGAGCTTCTCTCGGGACTCTCCAGCGACAAATACTGTATTCATTTTACAAAGAAAAGAGTCATGTTGTTAAAAATAAATGGATTTATTTCTGTAGAAGTGCCATATGGCAGATGCTTTTTTTCTCAAACTCTTCCCCTTGGTTGGAGTTGAACAGGTTCTTTAAAAAAGTTTGTGGAAACCCCTGAAGCAGGCTAATTATACCTATCCAGTTAAAGTTCACTCTAGATATCAGGAGCTGGAAGTCAACATGAAATGGGGCTCTATTTTATCTCCTGCTGAATTAAAAAGTAACATGCTTAAATTTGGCATTTTACATTAATGGAAGGGATGGTCAGGCCTTTTGGAGTCAAAGGGAGAGGGCGTTCATCACTCTACACATGTGAAATGTTGGGAGACGTTAGGCATGGGTAGGACAGGGTTGGTAGGGATGTGCGAACGCGGTTCGGAGTTCTGACCAAACTCGGTCTGTTCGGACGACCAAACCGAACTCAAAAACGACCGAACAGTTCGGTCATGTTCGGGTGAGTTCGGGGCGGGAAAAATGTGACTGCCAGGCTCGGGGGGGGGGGGG
>QEPC01009638.1:3376237-3406038 GCA_003113815.1 Sphenodon punctatus | reverse complement strand
AGGCATGGGGGGCAGCAAGGGAGAAGGGCCAAACGCGGTTAGGTGAGCAGGAGAAACGAGGGAGAGTGAGGGAGGGGACAGAGGAAGAGCTGTCCCAGAGCTAATTTCCCCCATAGTTAATGCAACATGTCGAGCCACCCAGAGTTTGTGTGAACAAAAGCAGTGTTAATGCGGATTAAGGGAGTAATGTAATGTGTGAACAACCCAGGGGAAAGGCGTTTGCCACTCCTTGGCTTGCCCTGTGCTCTGGGTGCTGCCCGGCAGGAAGTCATTACATGAGGCGTCTGGACAATAGCCATGGGCGAGGCTGGGAGCTCCTGGACGCTCTTCCGATCAAGGTCCTCAGCAGAGGCAGCTCCCCACTTGGGTTCCTGGAGTTTGCCTTGTGCATTCATTTACTAGACGCAAAGGGGGGGCTGTTCCAGAAGGGTGCGGTGCGCTGGTGGTCTCCATAGCCGTGTGCTCGGAGAGCTTTCCTGAGACCCCTGGCCTAGGCCAACGCTGAGCCCCCAGGGCAGCAGCTCTGGAGGCAGGGGAGCTTTTGGAACACTCCTGCCGCAATTGCTGTTTGAGACTTGGATCTGCTCAGAATTGGAATTTCGGATTAAATGTTCCCAAATGCCTGTGATTGAGACCCCTAAATCTCATGCATGTACCTTTTGATTATCTGACCCGTATAAATCAGGGCATTAACTAGCAAGTCTGACACTGCAGTGTTGGGTCATTTGTCCAGTCTGTCACAATTGCTGTCAGGAGGCAAATGTTTTTAGAGGACTGCGGAGTCCTACCAAATCCTCTGTGCTGGGAGAGGGTTTTTGAGAGTCCTCCTGAAATTATATTTCCAGAGCAGATGAATCAGAGGCAACATCCCATGAGCATCTCTTCCTCTTGGACTCCTCTGTGCCCTGATGGATTATTCCGGAGAATGCTAAAACACGCCAGACAGTATCAGTTTCATCGCTGCATAGCCTTAACCTGGGGACAGATTGTCACGATAATCTGGTCTAACCTCCCATATACATAGACCCAAGAATTGATTCTATCTAGATTAAAGCTCAGCTCTAAGGGGGTAACCAATCTTGAAGGAACGACTCCAGATAATGGTGACTGCGTCGGTTCCCCCTAGTTAGTGTTTAACGACCCTCACTTCTAGGGTAACTATTCCTGCTATATTATCACTGGGCAGTGCCAACTGGCACACAGCATGCTGTAGGTTCTGTGCCATGAATTTCCCCCTCAGAAAGTCCAGGAGCTGCGTCTCAGCCCATTAAATATATATATATATATTTATTCAAATTTATACCCCAACCTTCCCCTAAGCCTGAGGGTGGCTGACAACGTAAAAAGCATGTAAAAACTTGTATTTAAAAAATCCCCTAAAAGCTACCCCCTCCCCATTCTGTATAATGGCAGCTTGGTCATTATATCAAGAAGCATTAGGCAGAATGCTTCTAGAAGCCAGCAAACTCCAAATCGCATCACCTTGTCATTAAGCCGAGTAACCCTGGGGCTGGCTTTGTCCTGATGGTTGGATAAGTCAGTGGTGCCAGCTACGCTGTGTTGTGGTGCATTCTGGTACGCTCATTGTCGTCGTACAGCTGCCAGAATTTTCTTTCAGAACAGCCAATTGGGGGGCCTTCCTCTTCCTTATTTGCCCAAACATTTTCCTCCTTATTGTGGTGTGTGTGTGTTTGTTAAAAAAAATTAGGTATGTGCTCAGATGCCAGTGCGCTTTAAATATTTCTTTAAGTGCTATGTTTAATCGAAGCAGCGTGAATTCTGGGATGTTCCTGAACAGTCCGCTGTTAGAAGGCTTGGGTAGCCTCGCCTGGCAGGCTGATTCATTTCCTAATGTTAAACTGAAGGAACATCCCAGATGCCACGCCAAGACTGGGCTGCATCTCCCAAGAACTAGTCTTCTGCCAGGGGCTTCCGTGTCCTGTCTCCCCATGTGTGTGGCTGTCTAACGTCCCGGCTCCGTACGGCTGATGGGGCCTGCATCAATCTCGGAGAGCCCCAGGCTGCTTCATGGCTTGCAAGCAATTGGGATGCCTTTTGGCCTCCTGTCGGATGATGGTATCAGGAATTAAACTGTGGAGGAGTGTTTGGGGCCATCTTTAGAGCAGGGGGTGAGGAACCAAATGCGGCCCAGGGGTAGTTTTTATGGAGCCACTTTTTGGATCTGGCCTCGGATCCCGTTTCTGCCCCCAAGCCCCGACAGACTGAGCTCAGGGGAAGGGAGCAGAGATGAGGGCAGGCACTCGAGGCGCGGGGACAGATCCATAGTACACATCCATGATCTGGACTTTCCCTTCCTGAGCACTCCCCCTAAGCACACCCTCCCCTCAGAGCTTGTACTGCGTTTCTAGGAGGAAAAGGGTTCCGCCCCGCTGCTTTAGAGCATGTCTCCGTCTGGGTAGTAGCCTTTAGAGCCACCTTGCTAGGCTCCAGACCGATTTGTTTGTAAACCTGGCTGTAACACGAGTGCCATTGTCTTCATGATCTATTAGCATTTTGGGTTGTGATTTGCAGGGGGAGAAGCACTGCTTTCGAGTATCCGACAGATAACCAGTTTCAGTAGATTTTTGTCGTTGTTGGTGTGCACTTGGAAGGATGGACCAAGAGAGTTTGGAAATGGGCAAACAGTACATTCCGTGTGGAGACAAATTGCATCTACAGTTCATCTTTTTTCTTGTCATCGGGTGCTGGTGCAGACAGTGCACACACAGGGTTTTAGGGCCATGATTATTTTGACAACTGAAAAGAGGCTCAAATTAAACAGAGACTTCCTGTTCTAGTCAGACATTAGATATTTTGAAACTCCAGGAACGTGAGTGTGATTGTAACTGTCCAGTGACAGGCACGTTGCTGGCAGTATGTGACTAACAGCCGGTGAAGAGGCTTGCTTTAACATGATTCTGTATTTGAGATAATTTCGCTTCCAAATAAGCCTGCTTGTATTTTGTGGGGTCATCTTTAACACTTCATGTTTTCATGCATTTGGGTGCCATTTCTTCTGCTTTTTCCGACTTGCAGTTCCAATAACTGAAACACCCTTCCTGACAGTAGGACTGCTTCTTGCATACTACTTGTGACAATCTATGAAATAGTAATCACTGGTTGTGTCTTCCCCTCATCAGCCCCGTTTAAACCGTATTGGCAGAGTTATTTGAACATCACTGGCTTTTTAAAAAAAAAAATGCTTTTTCCCCCTTTTGTCTATAACAAAAAGGGGCATTCATTTGCTTTAAATTAGGCTTTTTAATGGCATGTTTTCTTATTACCAAAACCCTGAACTGATATCAGAGTATTTAAAAATCTCCTAAGACTGCCCTTTAGATACCATGTGTCTTGGAGTGCAACGTACTGTCTTCTGTCAGCACAAAGCTCAACAAGTTAAAACTTACCATAAAACGCTCCCAACTGATATGGCTCTTTTGATCTTATCAGTCAGGCCAGTGAACATTTGTTTGGTCTGAATATAGGGGGAAACGTTACTGCATACAGCAAAGAAATGTTAACGAGATTGCGTTTACGCCCTGGCAAAAATACTACATGCAACTGAATAATCAGTAATGACTTCTGGAACAAATAAAGCTCAAGGGCGGGCAGTTGGTAAAGAAAAGCTGGAAGTAGTGCGCTCATTCACTTATTTGGGAGTCACCTTCAACAAATCTCTTAACATGGACAGACAGTGTACGTAGGACAGAAGGCGGCACAGGCCACTGTCGGGATTTTGGCCTTCTATAGTCGCTGTGGGAAACGCCCATGTATGGAAGCTCTGAAGGTGGCTGAAGTAAAGTTAGATACAATCCTTTTGTATGGGGCTGAATTGTGGAGGTTGGACCCGGTGGCCCGCAAATCCGCAGAGATATCACAGGTTTCTTTCCTGAAGAAAATATTAGCGATCCAAAGCTCCATCCCTCGTGCGCTTTTCAGGATGGAAGGGGGTGTCGCACATGTAGGGACCAAAGCAAGCTTTCCCTGATCTGCACCCCTAAGAGAATATATTTGGAAATGCTGGAACTTCGAAAGGGCGGAAAACTTGAGTGGAAGAAGTAAAAGGTGAAATACAAAGAATAGGGTTAGGCTTTCTTTGTGACGCCCCAGACCAGATATTTTCAACAGATAAAGTTCTTATAATAAACTGCTTGGCCGATATCTCCCTGCAGTAGGACAGGGCAAAGGTGGAAAAACTGAGACACATCTTCTTAAACCAATATATTTTCCCCTTAGAAGCTCCAGCACTACCTGGGAATGCCACAGCACTACCTGAGACAGGGTTCTCTCAATTATTTTTTTATTTATTTAAAATTTATATCCCGCCCCTCCTGCCCTCAGGGCAGCCTGGGGCGACGAACAACATTAAATAAAAATATAAAAAATTTAAAACAATTTAAGATTACAATATGTGGGGGAAAACCCCACCCCCTACCCTTCGCCAGAAGCCTGACGGAACAGCCAGGTCTTGCATACGCGCCGAAACAGCAGGAGAGTGGGAGCCAGCTGAGCCTCCTCTGGGAGCGAATTCCACAGCACGGGGGCGGCCACCGAAAAAGATCTAACATCGGTGGCCACCCACGTTGCCCGGGGAACCTCCAAAAAGTCTCCCACGGACGATCTCAAGAGTCGCACGGGCACATGGGGAGTGAGGCAATCCCACAGATAAACAGGGCCCAGGCCGTGAAGGGCTTTAAAGGTTAGAATCAAAGATGCAGGAAGGAAGGTGGACTAAGATACCACTGGCTCAAAGGTGGTGTCCCTGTGATATGGGAAGAGTAGAAGACATTTCCCACATATTATGGGAATGGCCTCTCTTCAAAGAAGAAAGGAGGAAGTGGCTGACCCCCTTGGAAGTGGTAAACGGTGGGAGGCCGGAACAGGAGAAAACGGCCAGTGTTGTGTATGATTCATGAATGGACACAGGAACAGCACTTGCCAGGTTTCTTTGCACAGCGCAGGGGAAGAGAAGGAGATTTGTTGGCGATCAGAAAAAGTACTAGGCCCTGGGATTGATTGGTTTGTAACCAAGAATCGAACATTATACGTAACCTCGATATCCAATTAGTTGGTGTCTAGCAGCGAAATGGATTTTAAGGTATAAATGGTGTTTATCTATCCCACAGTGGTCCAAACCTGTATATGTTGGACTGAGAATATTGCTGGCCTAACCTTCAAATGGAAAATACACACTTACGCACCTACAAATAGGGACCAAGTTCTGTTGAAGCAAGTTTTGGAAAGAGCAAGGCATCCGTGCCGTTTAGCAAGAGAGAGTAAGACCCGGTTATGACCTAATCACTGTCGAAGCAACGTCTAGCTGGACTTCCTTTCTTTAAATAAGATGATAATGTTTATTGGTAGAAAATTAAGACTCGTATCTATTCTTTATATATATATATATATATATATATATAAAAAAAATATTAGGTGGTTTTTTTGTATTCTTATTTTGTGAATTGTTTGTATGTTATGCTTAAACGCTGATTTTTGGCCAACGACCATAAATAAAATTACTTGCGTACTTACTGAGTAATCTTTAAATAAAATAAAAATTTTAAAAAGCTACATGAAGGAGATCAAAGACTTGAAGCTCAATAAAATGTTTCAGCATTAAAAGCAGGTTTTGTTCCCTTCAGCACAGGAATCTTTGAAACCTTTAGTTTCCCAAAGTCAGCAGAGCATTAGCAGCTGCAGCTGTCATCAGGAGTGGACTCTGTATATCTTCTTAGAGAGAGCAATGCCCCACAGGAAAAATCACATCTGTTGAACACTCCCTAAAGCCAAGAGTCTGCTCCTCTAATTGGGAAAAGCAGGTTTGGGGAATCTCTTTCAGAATACAAACATATTCAAGGGTATTCCAGAGATCAAAGCTGTGCTTAAACATTGGTTTGAGTCAGCATCTTAAAGCTGCACTGTAGCCCAAGTCCACTTGCTCTGTGCTGTAATTATTTCAGAGAGTAAGTCATACGGTTTAAATAGTTTGAAATAAATTGGAGCGTAACTGACTATGCCAAGTTCTGACTAATGTGGAGCCAAACTAGTCCTAACTCCCTGTAATGCAGTTCTGGATTTCAAGAGGAGAATCTGAGTCTGCTACAGAGTTGAGAGGGAGGGGGACGGAGAACCATTGTTAAATACATAGAACGGGGTTGACTAAGCACCTTGCCACCGCTGATTTGTAACTGAGTAGACAAGGGGATTTGAAGCAGCGACAAAAATAAATGATGGTTCAGTTCCTAG
The DNA here is from genome assembly GCA_003113815.1 of Sphenodon punctatus. Classification (NCBI taxonomy): domain Eukaryota; kingdom Metazoa; phylum Chordata; class Lepidosauria; order Sphenodontia; family Sphenodontidae; genus Sphenodon; species Sphenodon punctatus. The sequence goes on along the minus strand of QEPC01009638.1, from coordinate 3,399,795 downwards.
CTCTCTCTCTCATATCTCGGGGTATCCGAGGCCTTTGTGCAGAGACGTTGACGTGCACTTTTAAGCAGACATTTAAATACCATTCAAGTGCAGAACTAATTGTCCATTGACAGAGCAGCTGTTTATGCGACAGTGCTTCTAGTAGTCTAGTGTGTCGTGCGGACTTCTGGTGCTTTCTGGGGGAATCCAGTTTGTAAAGTGCCACGTGGTTGAGTGCTTTGTGATTCCTGAGTTGTTGTACTAGGGCTGTTTTTACACGGATGGCCCCACCCACCCACCCACCCACCGCTGGGTGTTCCGGCGGGGGGTGGTAATGGTGGGGCGCCCGTGCTAACGGGTGGGGGGATGGGGGTGCACCCGTGTAAACACCATGGGTAGTGGCCGTTTGTGCGTTCACACTCCTGGCGCACACCCACTTCCACCCATCTCCAGCCACAGGGCCATCTGGAAAACCGGGGGAGGCCCCGTGGATGGAGGTGAGTGTGTGTCCGTGTCAAAAGACACCTACCCACCGCAGGAGCACCCTCTCCCACCCCCATCTGTGTCTGTGGTAACTGTTCTGCAAGGGGAGATTTCATGTGTTCACTGTGGATGCCACCTGGTAAAAGCCATCTCCACTCTGGTACCCTCTTCCCCCCGACACCAGCACAGGGTTAGCATGCAGCGGGGTTTCGACCGTGGATCTGCCATGCGGTAATCCTCAGGTGAGACCTCTATTTTGGATCATTGTTGGGTCACCGCATGGTGAATTTCATAAACAATGCCACTGCAGCGTAACTCTGGCCAAGGCAACACCAGGGTGCTTTTGTGTGGGGCATTGTTACAACATCTCAAGGCAAAGCGTAGATGTTGTAAAGCACCCAGTAGAAACTCGTGAGGAGTTCATCCTGTGGTACTTTCTGTGCTCTCACAATGTCTAAAAGCACCACCCTTCCTTCGATAAAGAGACTGCTGTGTGTTTGATCAAAGCACGTTCCGTGCTGTTCTGACGCGCATTACAAGCTTTACAAATAGCATGGAAGCACGCAGGCACATCTCATTACTGAAGCAACACTTTCTAGTTATGTCGCTAGTACTGTGAGTGCTGCTTATCAAATGATACTTATCCACCGGGCTGCAAAATTATATCAAATGAGAGACCGTCTGTCCTGTAGTTAAGGGTACGTAAGTTAAGAGTGAAAAATATTTTTCTAGTTCTGTCAAGGAAAAAAAAATATGACTATTTTTTAGAAAAATTGCTTTACACCTGAAATGGGTCAGTGGGTGGGGGAAATTGAAAACTAGCATTGAATCAGTCCTTTTTTGGAGACATGTTAGCTTTGTTTTGGAGGAAGCTGGTTTTGATTTCACTGAGTTCGACCCAGCTCCAGGGAGGTGCTCTACATGGTGTGGGAATGTTCTGCTCGTAGGTAATGGGGCTGTGTTGTCTGTGCAGTCTGGGTTAACTTAGCAATGCAGAATGAAGCTTGCATGTACTGAGTCAGGAAATGGGCTCAGTCCTTGCTGATCTTGGCAGGGGGGGCGGGCAGTCTAACTCCCCATAAACATCCCTGAGTTAATAAAAGAGAGGAAACACCCCAGTTAATTTAGGTTGCAATCTTAGCTGTATAATGCAATAACAATAACTGCGTCTTGTGCATACATACTAGCCTTTAATTAGCTTGTGCTATCATAATCATGATGCTGTAGTATTTCTCAATTACAGCCTAGTGTCCTGTTCCTCTGACTTGTGAGCATCACTCTGGGTTCACTGCAAGGTATTGTGCCATTTCCTCTAGTGCACCCAGAACTACTAAATTCCCCCGCCATTCTGCAGGAATCACTTCTGGCATGCTGCTCTGGAAGTCTGTATGTGATTTCAAATTGTGCCTTGGAGAGCAGATGCTTCTTAACTTTAAAAAAACAAAAACAAAACCATCTTTCCTCTCCCTCCCTTTATATCCTTGCACTCCTGTTCCCTGGTGCACTCTTGGTGTTTTGGTATACGGAAGGATTCCAGACGGAGCAGAAAAAGCTTGGCTAGGAGTTTGTTCATTCGGCTGGTGTACCTGACGGTTAGTGTCTTTCCAGTATGGCTTCTAGGAGAGGCGGAAAGCCAAGGAAGAATAGGCTTGGTCTCTAGAACCCCAAAGAAGGCCACTCGGGTAGAGCTCTTTTTCGCCTCCTTAATGGAAGATGTTAATGGAGAAATATTCCAGACCAATAGTCCCTTCTTGGCATCATTTTTGGATGGACAGTGGGTGGCATGCCACTGTTTCATGTGGAAATCATTAATGAATTTATTTAAATGTATACCCCATCTCTCATGCCTCAGGGTGGCTTACAACATATAAAAACATCTTTAAAAAACCCCTTAAAAACGACACCCCACCCCCCACCTTCTAAACCCAGTCCCACTCGGCCCTATCCCTACCTGCCAGATGCTTGGCCAAATACTTTTGGAAGATGACTGGGCTCAACCAGTCTCCAAGGGGCGTGAGAGTGAATGCCCCAGAATTGTGTGTCTCTGCGTGCCGTTGCTGCAGAAACTTGGCGAGCAGGTAGATGGCACTCCCATCTTACCTCGGAGCCCACGCCAGGGCATGAGGGTTAAGGTGCACAAGAAAACATGAAGTTTTTCAGAAAACAGATGGGGAGTTTTAAATTAGACTTCTCTGTCTTTATTATAGATGTAACCATTGTGACTCTACCCAGCTTTTTCTAGGTTCTTTTTATCTGTCAAGAGTAGGGTTCAGATCAAGCCCGCAGTAGCATTTTCTTAGTACAGTCATGCTGGCTACTCGACGCGTTCATATTTTTAACGGGAATTTGAGTGGCTGACAGGTTGCCTCAGCTGCTGGCCCCGTAAACAGAGAGCTGGGGCTGTGGTCTCTACCCTTTCAGGTTTGTAAGCCACCTTCGCTCTGGTGGGAAAGATGAGCATGGAAGTCCAGGACCGAGGCCATCCAAATCCCCTTTTTGAAGTACGTGATGTTTGGCAGTTCTGTTTGTCCCTCCCCAACTCTTCTCCCTCGGACTGCAGTCATTGTCTAAGGGGTGGGTCTTAGCGTTTGCTCTGAGTGCAGTTAAGACAGTTTAGAACGTTTCCCCACGGAGAGATGCTGGGACCTAGGAGGACTTGCTAACTTAATAAGACATGCACAGTTTACCAGCCTGCGTAGAATCGGGTTACTTGGTACCACCTTGCACACAAGGACGCTCCGTGCTGGAAGGAACGGCCTTAGTCATGTTACTGCCTGGTTTAGCCGCCCCAAGCTGCATTGCAGGATGGGGCGGGATAAAAATCTATAAAATAAATAAATGAGTAAATTTGCAGTCAGCCCTCCTGCTCCCTGTCATTTGAGCCTACCAAGTTAGGAGCATTGTAGACATGATGCTTGGCCCTCAGGGATGGGGTAGTGCTTATGCCACTCCTTAATTACAGGCTGTAGAGTCAGTTTGCTGACGCAGGCTGCCTTTCATCCTAGCATCAGGCTGGTATAAAGCCACTGCTGCTTGGAAGGGTTGGCGACGCGCGTGAAGGAAGACTAGAATGGACGGCTTAAATAAAGAGAACTGAGCCTGGCGGGTCATCGTTGAGAGCTCCTGTCTGAGGTGAGCCATATCTCACCCTTGCTGGGGAGGGAAACCGGTGAGGCGTGCATCTGTTATTGCTTGGGAATTGATGGGATTTCCCCAATTCTGAATGCCGAGAAATATCCATGCAAGATCCTTTCTTGTCCAGCCAAGTCACAACCTCTCAGCCTCAGTTTCCCATCTGTAAAATGGGAATGTGTGAGAGGTTGTGACTTGCCCAAGGCCACCCAGTGAATTCATTGGCTAGGGTGAGATTCGAACCCTAGTCTCCCAAGTCCAAGTCTTGGGCCCCAGGTTTCTGAAGGACCGCCTCCACCTTCATGTCCTTCCCAGCCCCTGGGCTCAGCTGAGGACGCCCTTGCAGATGCCATCTCTTTGAGATGTTTTTACAGCTAGGGTGCGGTGCGCAGGGGGGCGTTTTTGGTGCCTGCCCTGCTGCCCTCGGGGGGTCCACCTAAATCCAAGAGTGCTCATTTCCGGAAACAATGCGAGACCTTCTATTTGTCCAGGCAGGGACACGGTTGGATTGGGGGGGGGGGGGGGGGGGGGGAGAGTTGGGGGTTTATTGGGGTTGATTTTATGATTGTAAACCGCCCTGAGCCTGTGTGGGAAGGGCGGCATATAAATAGGAGTAAATCAATAAAAGCCCAGCACCCACTCATGACCTCTCCCGGAGCACTGCCGGGAAATCCAGAGTGCTCGATGCGGGGCAGTGAGCCCCTGCTTGTATGAACGGCGGCAGCCAGCCATGCCAGCAAACCGTTCTGCCACTCCCAGGCACTGGGGGCAGGGGAGCGGCCATTGCAAGTCACAAGAACAGCCCAGACTCCCCGGGGCTTCCGCCAGGGACTCATCAATTGCAAAGGCCAGCCCAGCGCGCCCCGCCCCGCCCCCATGGTCCATGTGCGTGGGGGTTGCCTCTGTGGCTGGAGTAGCCACGCTGGGAGCTCCCCACACACTCCGCCGGAGTGGGTGCTCCATGATAGAGCCACGCTGTGACCACGCGCCCCCTCCCCATCACCTTGCTCGGTTATAAACTCCCAGAGGGGGAGGAAGGGCGAGTCTGTCCGAGGTCTGGGCAGAAGCACTGACTCTAAGTTCTGGCTGCAAGTAGGAGTCTCTGCAGGAAGGTCTAGGGCAGGGGTGAGGAACCTTTTCCCTCCTGGGGGCCACTTTAAAATGAGTACAAGCTCCTAGAGGTGGGGGGCCGAGATGCTGAAGGGGTGCCCTCAATAAAAGGAGGGTCCAAATCGTGGCTCTGTGCCATGGAACCATCCCTTCCCCTGAGCGCAGTTTTCTAGTGCTTGTGGGCCAGATCCGGGAACTGGGAGAAGGGGCTGCATAAAGGCTTGTGGCAGGCTGCATTTGGCCCCTGGGCCGGAGTTTCCCGACCCCTGTTCTAGGCCATCACTTTCTGCTGCTCTGGAGAGGCCTGTTTTATCATCTCCTGTGCTGAATGAGCGGGCTTTTCTTTGCAGGTGTCTTAGGGTAATTTCCCACGTTACGGGACCACGGTCAACCACAGTGAATCCCCTGTGGTGACCGAAAGCCCCGTACTGAAGGGCCATTACCTTCCGCCTGGACCGTGGTCCCGATCACGGGACGGAATCGGGTGCGGCGGCCGGATTGGCCGCTGCACCGGCCTGTTCCCCGGAGGGCAGGTGGCCAGGGGAGCGTGGGGGGCGGGGCTGTGCAGCCCCACCCCCTCCCCAGTCGGAATCAGGCTGGCACGTCTGATGGACAGCCGGACTGATTCGTGACCAGGATCCGAAATGGGTCCCGGTCCGTGGTTGAGCGTGGCGGGCCTGCGGGCCCGTCACGTCTAAAATTGCCCTTAGTCTGAGCCAGTTCATGTAGGCATTTCAGTTGAGAGCTTCTTTGAGGAATGCTACTGGAACAAGCAGCTGTAAATTGACCTAAATACTTATTTTCATCCCCCACGAATTGGACCCAGGAATATATATATGCTAATGTATGCAGATGAGACTGTTCTTGTGTCCCTTAGTAAGTGTGGTTTGGAAAGATCTTTGAGTGATTTGGGGGACAGATTTTTGAACAAGAACCTGCGTATAAACTATGAGAAAACTAAAACTATGGTTTTTGCGAAATGGTTCACAAAAAGTGCATGGGTTCTACAGGGACACAGACTAGAGCAGGTATGCTCATACAAATATCTGGGCATTACGTTTGCGGACAATGGGGCATGGCAAGCCCATTCGCTGGCCACTAAGATGGTGGCACAAATGGACGCGCTGGCTAGTCAGCGTTTCTTTTTTCGCTCTGGGCAGCGGTGCATGGGGGCAGTAAGGAAAGTTGTGTCCGCGAAGGTAACGGCCAGATTGCTCTATGAAGTTCAGGTCTGGGGTTATGAGCATCGGGCCCTAGCCAGATTACTCCCTGTGATTAATGGGTTGTGGAAACGGATCTTGAGGATGCCTACGCCATGTAACTCAGTGGGTAGTCAATCTTTAACTGCTTTAGCAGAGATGCGTATTTTGAAATTCTGGGCGAAGAGCAAAGATGCCCCTGATATCGCATGCGTTAGAGCTGCTCTGGTAGAAAAACAAGATCATGAATGTGGCGATGATGCGTGGTGGGCCGACCTGAAGCACTGTCTTGCCTCATTGGGTTTTTCAGTGTCCTTTTTTCAGGGTTACACTAGTGCCCAAATGGTTAAAACAGCGTGTCTCAGGTATTGATAGATAAAAACAGAGATCTTTAGCTACTGGTTCCCTTATTTCCCCTTGTTTATAACTATTGGATACCACCTGGGGGGGAGGGGGGCTGCATGTATACATTCTGTAGTGGACCCAAGGCGGCTCGGACAAGTAGGCTGAGGACACAGCTGATGTGCACTGCAGTGCTGCTGGGGAGGTATCACGGTATCCCTAGCACGTTACACATTGGTATGCCCTTTATAGAATACACCTGGGAGTCAGTAACAAGCAGCTATTGGATGGGATTGCTCTTGGGAGCAGGTGGTTAAAATACTGCAGCAAAGTGTCTCCTGCATTCATTTGCCAGACTTCTGTACTTAATGGAGTTTTTACTTGAACAGAACTTACATTGGTTCCTCTGTCCTTGGATTCACCCACAGTCGTGTTGCCCAAGCAGCTGCTGTGCCGTAACAGCCGGATCTCAGATTCAGTTTTCATCGTATCTGTACCGCCTTGGAAAGTTGTGATTTTTTTTCACATTAAAATGGAGTAAGGTTTGCTCATATTCAAGCAATTAAATTAAATTGCTAATAGATGTTCATCTCAGTTCCTCCCTTCTCACCTTTAAAAAGCACCCGAAGACTTATTTATTCTCCAGCTGCTTTTAGGATCTGCTGCTGGTTCCCCTTAATGTATTCTGTCCTCCCTCGTTACCGTCCCTGTTTGAAAATGGATGTCACCTTGTTTCCTTGTACTGGTTGTGAAGCACTCTCAGTGTTACTTAGCGGTGAGGGCAGGGACTATTATAAATTGTGCTTTAAAACTATGGCTGGGATCCACTTCAGAGTAGCTCCTGGGGTTTCGATGGAGCTACTCTGGAGAAAATGATTTCTGGATCGTAGCCTATGTCTCTAGTATTTGTTTTGCAGTCGGATGCTGAACAGTCCTGTCCTTTTTACTGTTACCAGAGGCAGCACGGCAGCTTGCTAGTCATCTGATGAATTGCACTTTTAAATAACCCCCCGTTTCATAAATAAAGAGACGTGATTGATAATCTTCAGAAATTGCTGCCATCCTGCAGATCAGCTGAACTAAACGGATAATTTCTACACTAGCTAACTCACCTGTGCTGCTATCTGGAAGAGGGTAACCTTTCGTTTATCTACCTGCAGGGTATTGTCTAACAGCAGCTATGCAGAATTCAGATTCTACAGAAGATAAGAGTGATTTAAGCGCTGGCAGCATGGGCAACGCATCTGAAGCAAAGACTGAGCAGCTTGCTGACTTCAGCAGCGAGATTCTGAGTGTCACCGAGATGGAACAATCTCCTGACAACTCCCCTGATCTAAACGAGAATACCCAAGAGAGTGAAATGCTGACTACGGAAGGCTCAGAAGCTACAGATCTCGAGGGTCAGTTCCCTCCAGAGCACGAGAAATTCTGGAAGGTTGTAGAGGAGAATCCCCAGGATTTCACGGTCTGGGTCTATCTCCTGCAGTATGTGGATCAGGAGGTCAGTGAACTCTTCTTTGAATCTCGAACTAGAGCTCCGCTATGGGCTGTACCAGTGTTTCCCAATTTTTCTATACCCGGGACACACTTTTTTCTGGATTAAAATGAGTGGCACACTTCACTCTTACACCCCAAAAGGGCCTTTTATCCATTGTTAAAATGTAGCCACAGTTTAACTCAAAAAGTGATGATCCTATAACAATTATTTGGGAACATTAACTATTTAGCTGGACTAATATGTACATCACGTGGGCTTACTTAAGCAAGTTCTCACGGTGACTGCACTTTTGTACGGTCGTACAACAAAGACATCCCTTCCCTCTCGACCCCACCAAATCGCCTGCACAGGCACGTAGAAGCTGTGCCACGATTGTTCTGTGCAGTGACGTGCTGTGGCAGATTACAGATGTTGTGTGGGGTGAATAATCTTACGAACTGTGACGCGTTAAAATGTCCAAACATAAAAATGGTTAAATTAAAAAAAAAAAAAAAAAAGTACAATTTTTACTTCCCCCACACTCGCAGCACAGTAGTGTGCCTTGGCACACCGTTTGGGAATCACTGGGCTTATAGCTTTAGAATATCGGCCTTGGATTTACTCAGCGCAGCTAGGCCAGTTTTTGTCCTGATTTTAACTTGGTTGTCTGTGGAATTCCAGTGTGTTGTCTTCAGCACTCAGCCCTTGAAAATACGAATTCTATGGGACTTCCCTGATTGTAGCTTAGCATTGCTGTAGCTTGTGAAATCCTTCGTAAGAGCAGCCCTTCCCAGCTGCATAAGCACACTGGCTCCTTTTCCTGTTCCATGCACCGCGTCTAGCAGATGAATGGCCCGGCATTACTGTTTAAAGTGCAGTGGCTACTTGCAGTCATAGAAAGCTTCTTACAGATTTGAAATGCCAACATACCATGCAAACTTTACTCTAGAGAGAGTTGTTTCCAGAGCTTGTGCTGCGTTTCATGCACCGTAGTCTGGGGTATTCACATTTATAATTTAATTTCTGAAATTTCAGAGCCTTGTGGACAAGCTAATTGAAGTTAGAAACGATAAATACAGACGGCCGGGGACTGATGCTGAGATAAGCACTTCCTGCTAAAATATTCTTGAGCACCAATAGTTATAAATTACATGAACTAACTTGGTGCTGTCACCTGGCCTTCCATGGTTTATTTAGAATCAGTTGAGGGTTGGACTCAAGGGTCATGGAGCCCGAATTTGCTGCCTACATCATTGTACGCCAATGCCAATGGCTAGAATGGTTCCCCTCCATGTAAGGCTTGGATGGAGAAAGCTTTTACACGGGACTCTATCTCACCCATTTCTGAAATGGAACTCCTTTCTTTTAGAACCACTTACTGGCCGCCAGGAAAACGTTTGACACATTTTTCACGCACTACCCTTATTGCTATGGTTATTGGAAAAAGTACGCGGACCTTGAGAAACGACACAGCAACCTCAAAGAATCTGACGAGGTACGTGGGTAGCTGGAGACGGCCCATTGCCGCTGAGTTCTGTGAGCCAAACCATGACTAAACCGCTGCCAGTTCTTGCCATTTGTGCTCAGTTTTTTTTTGGTAGGGATTTTATTTGCACTTGTCACTTTTTGTGGCATTTGTAGCTAATATTTTCTCTCTTTGTTGGCAGGTGCGTTAAACCTCTTCCGTTTGTCAAGCTTTGCAGTGCAAGCCTCTGTATTACACTGCAGCTTAACAAGTAGGGCAGGGCTTTTCTGTCACTTATTTATTTCTCAATTTCAAAATCAATACAGTTGGTTTGTTAGTCACAATTGCTACATCTTATTGCATTTTTGGTCAGACGCTGTCATTGATGCTCTAATGGGTCTGTGCCCTATGGTCTGTACCCCAAAGCCTGCCCACACAACCTGGTCAGAATGCAGGGACCGCTGCGCTTTGAAGATCAAGACTCTGCACGTGGAGATCAGAACATTGCCATGTTCTATCCAACCTCCACCCAAATGGTAATGGTAGATTATTTAAACAAAATTCCAGTAATTAGCATTTCTAAGGTTCACCGGATAACACAGTGTTGCCTCTCTGTTTGGACACAATTAAATATTCCAAATACAGTTTGTGGTGTTCTCTTCCTAGGTGTATCGGAGAGGGCTTCAGGCAATTCCTCTTAGTGTTGATCTTTGGATACATTATATAAACTTCCTAAAAGACATTCTGGAGGCTGAGGACTCTGAAACCAATAATACCATAAGAAGGTAAGTGGGCTACGAACTCAACCCTTGGGAGACGTGTGCAGCGTAGAGCTTGCAGCACTCTGTTTTTTGGAAAAGTAGAAGTTTGTCTTCCCCAGTCTCAGGTCTGTGGGGATGTAGAGCTTGATCTGGATAAGCAGAATTCTGAACCCTGATAACTCACATTTTTAAGGTGACTAGAAAATACTCAGCAAACTAAAAATACCAGGACCTTTGTGTGTGTGAAAGTTGTTGGCAGCATGTGGTTAAAATACGGCGGCATATACCCTGCAAGGGCGAGTTGGCCTGTTGAGCAGGCTGGAGATGGATGTTAGGGAATATCTGCTCTCTGTCTCCAGACATACAGACTGACCGATAGCCAGGGGTGTGTCTAGTCCTGGGAATCTCAGCTGTGCTGTTGGGGGGTTTCCCTGTCTCTCTGCCCAAGAGTCAGAACTGACAAGATCATACAGACACCACAGAGAGAGCTCTGCCCTGCTGGAGGGGTGAACCTAAACTTCCTCCTCTTCTGATTGGAATCGGAAAGAATTGTGTCTGTTTCGATCAGAAATTGGAACGGACAAAATTCCTTCTGATTGGGACGGACGAAATAATAAAAATTGCCTTTTGCACATGTGCAGCTGACACCTTTTTGAGTATGGGCTATTTGTGCATGCGTAAATGTGTTTTGTTTTGTTTTTATTTTATTTTTTCCCCAGTTGGAATTCTGATTAAAAACAAAACAAAAAAACTTTGTTCTGTTTTTGTGGAAATATTCCATGAAATAGAAGAGCAGTTTCAATCCAGGTCTACCCTGCTTGAAGTAGTGTCCAGCTGAATAAGCCTCTTCCTGTTTCTGTTGCTACAGCTGAGGGCCAGGATAGGAAACCCTTTAAAAAATGCTGTTGGCAGCTCTAGGTGCGTTTGAGCTTCTTGTTTCTTGGCTGCTGCTTGCCATCCATAACACAGTGACGGGTACGCAGACATTCACTCAACCAGCAGCCCTGCTTGCCCCCCAGATGAGTGAAATGAGTGGGGGCTCCTGCTGGCTCTGCTTTCCCCCTCCCAACCTCCAGCTGCCCAAAGCATCTGGATGTGAGGGTCCCTACTGGGACACTAGGGAAACTCACTGGGGAGCCACCAGCAAAACCAGTTTGTCAAAGTAATTGTTTTCAATCTCCCAAAGCGTCCAGTTACCAATCAACTGCTTTAGAAAACTATATCCATGTTCTTGCTAGCTTAGCTTCTGGGTTCCCAGATGGCTGTTAAATGGCTTCCCTTTTCAGGACCTTTGAGCACGCCATCGTAGCTGCCGGCACCGACTTCCGCTCGGACAGGCTGTGGGAAATGTATATCAACTGGGAAAATGAACAAGGGAACCTTAAAGAAGTGACTGCTGTGTACAGCCGTATCCTGGGGATCCCGACGCAGCTGTACAGCCATCACTTCCAGAGGTAAGGAGAACGCGGCGCTCCGCTAGTCTCATCCCAGCCATCCGGCTAAACTAGCCCGTGAGAACGTAAGAAGGGCCATACCAGGTCAGACCGGCTGTCCCTCTAGCCCAGCATCCTGTCTCCGACATTGGCCAGCTCCTGCTGAACGCTCCCACCAGTCAGGGGGTCGCGCCCCAACTCAGAGGCGTTCAGGGTTCTATCCTCTTAAAAATGGATTCAGTTGCTGCTGGCTTTCACCGCCTCCTCTGGCAATGAGTTCCACAGCTGTATTGTCCGCTGTGTGACAAAGTACTTCCTTTGGTTCATTTTAAATCTGCTGCTATTTCACTTCAGAGAGTGTCCCCTTCTTCTCTTATTGTGAGAGAGGGCAAACAGTTCCCGATTGGCTTTCTCTCTGCCACTCATGATTTTAGAAACTTCCATCACATCCCCCTTAATCATCCCTTTTCCAAGCTAAACAGCCCCAACCTGTTGAGCCTCTCCTCATGGAATACAATCCATCCCTTTTATCATCCTTGTTGCCCCTCTCGGAGTCTTTTCCAGTTCTGTTATATCTTTCCTGAGATGGGGTGACCAGAACTGCACACAATAGTCAAGGTGGGGCCATACCAACGATTTATACAGCAGCAATATGTTATTTTCCCTCTTATTCTCTATTCCTTTTGCAGTAATTCCTAGTCATAAAAATTTGTTCCAGTTACAATATTAATGTATTAAAAAAATAAATAATTCTTATCCATTGGAAATAAATACTTCCAGTGAAGTACAACCCTGGAGTATTCAAACAAGTACGTTGAAAGCTGCATCATCTGGACAAGTAATAAATGATTCATTCTCTTTCCAAAAAAAGAGAAGGGGAAGGCAGAGAGGGCACAACTTCCAGAGTCTTAATTAGAAGTAAATGAGTTTGTGTGGTGTCTCGATGTCCTTTCTGTACTTTAATGCTTCTTTAGTAATTCTGCAGGTCTGGGGTCCAAATGTGGCCCCTGGCTAGTTTATTTGGCCCCTGGATCTAGTTCCTGTCCCCAAGGACTGACAGACTGAGCTCGAGGGAAGGGAGCAGAGATGAGAGCAGGCACACAGGGAGAGGGGACAGATCGCACTGACAGACTGAGCTCAGGGGAAGGGGGCAGAGAGGAGGGCAGGCGCACAGGGAGAGGAGACAGATCGCACTGACAGACTGAGCTCAGGGGAAGGGGGCAGAGAGAAGGCCAGGCACGCAGGGAGAGGGGACAGATCCAGGATCCAGACCCTTCTCTTCTCCCACAACCCTTTGCACCACTTCTAGAAAGCCCTCAGAGCCTTGACTCATTTTCAGAGTAGCCCCTGAGCAGTGATGTGAGTTTTCTGGAAAATTTTGAATCAGAAAATTTTCCCATTCAAATTTTTGTTCCTATTTGCATTGAAATTTGCCTAACAAAACCTTGAATCAGAAAATTTTCCTGTGCAAAATTTCCTATTCAGATTTTCTGGAAGGTTTTCCAATGCCTGCATACCTCAAGCTTGAGGAGCTTAGTATGTTGGTTTTGCTTTCATTTCCAGCTGTCTGATGCAATTGCAGCTTTCGTTTTGGTTTTGCTTTCACTTGCCGTCATTTTTAGAAATCCACAGAAAAATACATTAGTGGAAAGTTCTCCTAAGGCCTGGAAAATTTTTCACAGAAAAATTTGGTGGTAGAAAATTTTCCGCCCCACATCAAGCCCCTGCAGTTATTGTTCCCCCCACAACAGAATTTTAAAGGGAGAAAATGACTAATAGAACTGGAGGTTGAGAATAATCATTTCAGCCCTCTCTCCCTTGAAGGCTGGGCAGCGAGGATGTCTGGGAGTTGGGTGGATGCAGTACGATCACAGGTTTGACACAGGAATGTATCCCCAGCCACATTGCCTGAATGTGTGAACCTGCTGACTGGCTAATACAGGCGTTGGTTGTTTTTATCCTCCTGGGCAGCAGTGAATCCTAATTAAAGAGCTGGCATCGTGTTGAAAAACAAGGATGAATACACTGTGTGGGTGGTGGCCGACGTAGCTGAAGGGCCGCTTGGAAGTTGTAAGTGACGAAAGCACAGGGGGCAAACCATTGTTTTTTCCTAGAAAGCAAGATTGATCAGCTTCTAATTTTAAATCCTGCCCATCTAGCATTCAGTTTATTATAAAAATGCAAACAGATCTTAAGGGGAAAAAAATATTGTTTTAAATTAAACATGTGTGATTAGATTTTTTTTTTTCTTCTTCTTCTCAAAGGCTGCGACCCAGAACTCCATGTTACAGTTTGCACGGCTATTCCTACTACAGCATATGCTGGTAGGAATTCTGACCTCCCTTTAAGAATGATTAACCTGGTCTTGGGCCATTCTGATTTGCAAGGTGGTCAGCTTATCAATATAATCATGTGACTGCATCTCTCCTCAATGTCTGCCGTGCGTTCAGCGTAGAGCTGAAGCGGCTTCATACACTCAGTTAATTGTGAGACGTGGCAGTTCGATCAAACTGAAGTTCATGGAAACAAACCCACACCAATAACCAGTTAGTTGTCACTTTTAGAATTTGTTCCAGCCTGTGCCTACTTGCTGTTTTTCTGCAGGTTTAAAGAGCACATACAGAATAACTTGCCCCGAGACTTTCTGACTGCAGAGCGGTTTATTCAGCTGCGAAGGGAACTAGCTTCTGTTAACGGCCACTCCGGGGATGAGGCCTCCCCTGGAGGTGACTTTCCTTTGGGAATTGAAGACATTACGGACCCTGCCAAGGTATGTGTGCGGGAGAAGCTCAAGCACCACCCTGGGCATGTGCTTTACGCTGCTACTGCCAGACGGGCAGCATTGTTTGCTTGACATGCGCTGGGCAGTTTGCTTACGCTGGGAGCACTTCCGAGCAGCTCAGCTCCCGACTGACACTGGACCGCTCTGGAAGCAAGGTAGTTCACATTCCCAATCTAACCAATCACCAGAGCTTGAGCAGATAGAGGACAAGACTTGAGGGCTCCTTTTGTCAGTTCTTCAATTATTTTGCCAGCTTACCCACTCCTTGCTGCGCTGTCTGTCTGTATTTTCCTGTATGTTAGTTTTAAATGAGGATGCCCATGGCATTTACGATTTGCTTTATCACTGTGTCCAAGGTGTTGCACGTCATCGCACATCCAGTGAGAGAGCCCCATTTCCATAAGAGTAGTGCTGAAACGAAGTCTTTGGAAATCGCTGAAGATTGGGGTCTTCCACCTGGAAATGGCAGTTTCCGAAGTTCCGGGGAGCGCAGCCGTTCCCCTGGAAACTTTGGAATCCTTTAGAAACTTCCATCATCTAGACCTCCGCCTCAGAATCAGAAGACTCCTCCACTGCCCTGGCCTGCTCCTCTGACTGCTCCCTACACCCTAACTCTAGAATACCCTACTCCTATAACTATATAGCATGATGATATAATTTATATTCCTAAGCTATAACTATAGGATATCCTAACTATTTGTCTGGGCTGCATGTGTTGTGCACCCTGATTGGCTAGGGAATTAAGGCTGGGGGGAGGGAGGATGAGGGGATGGATGTGGTGGTGTGCACATTCTGCACACCCTGATTGGCTAGGGAATTAAGGCTGGGGGGAGGGAGGATGTGCTGGTGTGCACATTCTGCACACCCTGATTGGCTAGGGAATTAGGGCTGCAACTGCTGTACGTGGCAACATGCTGAGGCGCCAACTTGGTGCAGATCATTTCCGAAGTTCCGTTGTTCCGAAGTTTCCAGGGATTTCCGATAGCTGTCGCATCGCTGGTGAAGCCTGAAGCTCACCGGCAATGCCGAAGTGCTGCCGGGTACTTTGAAATTTGGCCGAGTCCCCAGAAGCACTATTCGGTTCAGCTCTAGAGAGGAGTCCACTGGTTCAGTAGTGATTGGTGGCCCGTCAGCTGTAAGCCCTTCAGAGATGGGTTGCTTTGCTGCGGAGCAAGCACCCAGCCTCCTTACCTTGTTTGCTCACGACTGCAGCTGAAGGGGATGAGGAGCTTTCCTAGTCTTACACAGAACATTTCAGAACGACCAGTTGTAACTTTGGTACTTGATATGTAACTGCCTGGATTTTTGTTGAATACCTTCTTTCTAATGTATCTTTTAGCTAATCACCGAAATAGAAAACATGAGACACAGATTCATTGAGATTCATCAAGAAATGTTCAACCACAATGAGCACGAAGTCAGCAAGAGGTGGACCTTTGAAGAAGGAGTAAGTCTGCTTGGTTAGCTTTAGTAAAAGGCTACCTGGGTTTAGAGGCATGAACACGGATGGGGCTAGGAGCCAGGAAATCGGGGGTGGGGTTCTAAGGCTAAACAAGGCTACGCTGCTGTCAAGTCTTGGACTAATTTCTCATCTTCACAATGAAAATACCTGGGGTGATTCGGCAGTTTGGCAACCCTTACCCATGCAGCAGTATTGGCATAGGCTGTATAAGGGACATGATGCAAAGAGCAGGGCAACCTAAGCTAATCAAGGTCCCTCAAGACTCCTTTCCCACTGTCACAAGTGGAAACATCCCTAGGAAAGTTCCCTCCTGTTGCAGCTGCTGGTCAGTGCGAGCCCAGAGCGCCTGTACTCTGGCTGCCCAGAAGAGGAGGAGGAGAGGGATTTAAACAGTGCTTCTCAGAAGTAATCTTGTGTGACGTCTTGAGAGTTGGATAGACTCCCGTTACCCCCAGGCAGTAACATAAGACTTGCAAGATGTACCCAGTATTGATTGCATTACAACGCCAGCAGCATATGTTGTTGATTTCATTCAGATGTATACCCCGCCCTTCCCTTAAGGCTCAGGACGGCTTGCAACATATTAAAAACATAAAAGTGTATAAAAACCCATGGCCAAACAGAAAGGTGTTCTATCACTTCGGGAGTTCCATAATTGTAGGGCAGCCAATTGTTGTGCCCTTGTAGAAACTTGGCGAGCGACAGTATCCGCAAGAGGCGACCTTGGCCGACCCCTGAGGCTGTGGCGGGACATCGGGGAAGAGGCGGATCTTTCATTTACCTGGGGCCCAAGCCATTCAGCGCTTTATAGGTCAAACCGAGCCTGGGTTACTCTATTGTATACCGGGTGCCTGGCTGGTGGGGCCTGCCCACAGGCTCAGGGTCTGACCGATCGCCTTAGTAGGGGTGGGGAAGGAATTCCCTCGGTTAGGGCAGATTGGTAGTTGAGACTGAGGGGCTTTCTCCTTTCCCTGTAGCATGGGTGCAGCTCACCTCTTTGGGACATCTGGAGCCTTCTTTTTCTAAAATGATTTCCTGTTGTTTCGGGCATCCGTGTAGAGCACAGAGCGGTTAGTCCCGGTCTCTACTTGAGCTGTTGGTGAGATTTCTTTGTGTGGATGGTTCTGCTGGGGGCTGGACTAGATTACCCTTGATGTCCCTTCCAGCCTTGTGACTCTGCCTCTAGCACCTTGAATTGTGCCCGGAAAGCTTATTGGCAGCCAGCCCAGACTCTGTGTCATGTGCTCCCGGTGACCCAGCCCCAAGAGAAGATGGGCCTCCGCGTTCTTCACCAGCTGCATCTTCTACTTGGGCCTGCTGGACAGCCATCCAGATTACTCTGGCCCCACCTCAACCAGCAGGAGGCAGGCATTGAAAACGTTGATGGTGCTTGCTCGGTGGGAATCTAACCTCCCCATTCTGAAGTTGGATGTCTGCTTCGGATCAAGCAGGAGCAGATTCCAATTTTCGCGGGCACAGTGGCCGAATCCGGCAACAAAGAAATAGAAGAGACTCTCTAGTGGAGAGTCCGTGGGCACGCACGTGCTTTCCTGCTTCCTGTCCTAGCTGGCGCAGGAGCAGGGACAAACAGGTGCAGAGGAGCTCCCTGTGGGCACATCTTCTGCAGGAAAAAAGCCCATTACCAGCCACTCACATCAAGAAAAGGGGCCGGCAAGCCCGGACAGGGGCAGGCAAGAGACCCAGCCAGGAAGGAAGGCGCTGTGGATCCACCTGTGGCCGTTTTGCACCAAAACAAAATGGTGCCCAGCAACCAAATGAGGAAGGGAGCTCACGCCTCTAACACCGCGGATACAGTAAAATCCCCCCATGGAACCCTCCAGCTGGCGGTCCTAAATAAAATTCTGGAGTTGCTAAATAAATTAAATGAGGAGTGGGGGGTCTGCGAGCTTAGGGCCACTAAGAGAAAGCGCCCCAGTATAAGGGGCTGTTCAAAGCACCTGGCCCCTCAAAGGGACAGAAAGTGTCCTGTGAATGCGCTAGAGTGAAAGGCTCGCTGGGACCTGGTTTTATCCTTTGACTCTGAGGCCACGCTACCTCCTAAGGGGAGGCATGGTACCCACAAACGGATGTGCTCTGAGGGGGAAGATAAGGAGCAGATTCTGGACATTGCAGGGAGTGAGGATGGGATTGGATTCCCTCCCTCCCTTGGAAGGAGGACAGATCCCTGAGTTTCCACAAGAGCGGGTTAAAGACCAAGACAGAAAGTTCCCCTTTAAATAGAAGGAGAAAATGTTTTAAGGAGGTTCCGAGAGTCCTCTGGGGAGAATTCCTCAAGGGAATATATCCCAAGACCCCAAAGCCAGGGATAAGGGGCCCTCTCTAGACAGGGCATTCGAGAGACTGATAAGGACCAAATGGCAACATCCTAGCAAGCCCTTAAGGCTGAACAAAATGCAAGAGGCCTTGTATACATTTTCAATGTATACTTCTTCCTTACCCCTAAAGTGGATGCCGTGTTAGCCTCATTATCCCGCCAGTCTGTGTTCCCCTCAGAGTGAGACTTTTACCCAAAAGATCAGGCAGTTGGAATCCAGCCTCCAGAAAAACGTTGAGGTCTCCACAGCGGTGCTTTGTATAGCCACAGCAGCCTTGTAATTCTCACGAGCTCTTCTGGGGTGGTTTAAAAAGGCAAGAGATCCAGAGCTCTTCTCAGATCCTGACAACGAGGATCCAACTGGATTCTGCATTTATTGCAGATTCCCCCTCTGACATGGTCAGCTAAGGCGATAGCAGAAAACATGGCTGCAAGATGAAGGCTCCCTTTGAGATTCTGGAAGGCAGATGCCCATGCCAAGAATTATTGATTTCCGGAGCCTATCAGGGAGCCAAGCTGTTTGGAGTGTGTCTCAATAAAATTCTTGCAGATGCCTCCAATAAAACTAAAAAGCAGACCATGCAGAGTTTCAATAATTCACAAAAAAACTTTCAACATAACCAGCTACTTGGGACCGAGTTTTAGGAGAATCGCTGCCCTCTCCCAGGGTAGAGGGTCCAGGGGCCGATCATGTTGGCAGTGACAATGTAGATTTGGTGGCCCCAACTGCTCTAAACAAGGGCAAAATTTTAGTCTCACAAAATTGTAGGCATATGACTGTTCCTTATCCAAGCATGTGGATAAGGGGGAGCCAGTTGATATAGTGTGTCTGGATTCTCAGAAAGTGTTTGATAAGGTTCCTCATGAAGAGACACTTGAGGAAATTAAAAAGTCATGGGATAGGAGGTAGTGTCCTGTTGTGAATCGGTAACTGGCCTAAATGACAGGAACCAAAAAGTAGGAGTAAAAGATCAGTTTTCACAATGGAGAAAAGTAACTAGTGCAGCGCCCAGGGATCTGGACTGGGACCGGCGCTGTTTAATGGCTTCATTAATGATCTGGAAAGGGAGGAAAGAGTAAGGGGATCAAATTTGCAGATGACACCAAGTTTTTCACGGTAGTTAAAACACAAGTGAACTGTGAAGAACTGTAGGGGGGTCTTGTGAGACTGGGGGCCTGGGCATCTAAATGGCAGATGAGATTTAATGTGGACAAGTGCAAAGTGATGCACATAAGGAAAAATAATCCAAACCTTATGTACACAATGCTGGGCTCTAAATGAGGAGTCACCACTCAGGAAAAGGACCGCGGAGTCATTGTGGACAATACACTGACATCCTCAGCTCAGTGTGGGGCAGTGGCCGTCAAAAAGGCAAACCGAACGTTAGGAATTATTCATAAAGGGATAGAGACTAAAACTGAAAATATCCTAATGCCACTCTCTAAATCTTGACACTTGTGTGCAGTCCTGGTCCACATAGTAGAATTAGAGAAATTAGAAGGGGTCTGGAACGACTGCCCTGGTAAGAGACGCTGGATAGGTTGGGACGCAGAGATGAAAGAGGGGATATGGTAGAAGTTTATTAAATCATGAGTGGTGTGGAAAACATTACTAGGGAATGGTTATTTACCCTCTTAAGTAGTACTAGAACTAGGGAACACTCCATGAAACTTATGGGTAGCAGATTTAAAACAAATGAAAGCATTTTTTCACTCAATGCACAATTAAGTGGTGGAATTCATTGACAGAAGTGTCCCTAACCTCAAAAAAATACATTGATACCGCTTCCTGAAAATAGGTGCCATAGAAACGGCGCCAGAAGGGGAACAGGGGTCAGGACTCTACTCCATCTTATTTCTAGTACAGAAAAAATCAGGGGGATAGCACCTGGTACTAGATCTAAAGGAACTCAACCGTTCTGTTCAGATAAAGAGATTTCAGATGGAAACCCTTCACGCTGTTTGTCTTGCGTCTTCACAGGGAGGCTGACATCCTCAAACCTAAAGAAGACCTACTTACATGTGCTCATCAGACCAGGACATCACAAATGGCTCGAGTTTTACTATGCGCATCAGCACTGGTAGTATCAAGCTTTACCCTTCCGCATCGCATTCACGGACCTTTACAAAAGTCCTGATACCGCTGATAGCCGTCCTAGAGATGGATGGGATCCATGCTCACCCATATTTGGACGATCTCCTGACTCGGTTCTCCTTCAAGGAGCGTGCAAACAAGAACCTGGCCAGGACAACTGAATACCTGCAATTTCATGGTTTTGCCATCAGTTTAGACAAGAGCCACCTACAACCATCACAACGGTTGGAATGCTTAGGATTGTTCCTGGATTAATTCCTCTCCTGCGGCAGGACAAAATCCACCAATTGATTTTCCAGGTCCAAACTTGGCCACAGTTGAGGTAAAGGGTATTAGCGAGCCTGCTGGGCCTCCTGATAGCCTGTATCCATCATGTGCAATGGCCATATTCCATTTGAGACCCCTGCAAGAACTAGTGAAACCCTGCCAGTTTGAAATAATACGAGTTCTCAATCCTTGGATCAAGGTTCTTCATCAAGTGAAAAGTGTTGGATTGGTGGCTTGTGGAACATCGTTTTGTCCTGGGGGTTCTCCTCTCTGAACCTTCTCGACTGGTCCTGACAACTAACGCCAGTCTATACAGCTAATGGGGGGGGGGGGGGAGAGAAACGGGCATTCGGGATGCAAATCAGTGAAGGGACTTGGGATACGAGGGCAATGTGTCTGGCTCCAATGGAATTTGCTTCAAAAATACAAAATCAGCAGCCGCTCATCTACATGGATAAGTCTTCGCTGTCATATTACGTGACCAGCCGGTGGGATCAAGGTCAGCATCTCTCAACAAACAAGCCAAGCTGCTTTTCAACTGGGCAGAGACCAACCTGTCACCACTCAGAGCCGTACATGTTCAAGGCAAGGACATCTGATTTTGTACCGGTTTGCATCTCGAACAAACACAAAAGTGGTCAGCTTCATGTCCTGCTATCAGGAGATGGGGACAGTAGCCTACAGTACCTTGAACCAGAAGTGACTGAAAGGTCTTCTCTACACATTCCCTCCATTTCCACTCATCAGCAGGGCGATCCACAAAATGAGGTTGAAGGGGGCAACAATGATTCTGGTGGACCCCATTTTGGCTAAGGAGGCCTTGGTTCTCTGACCTAATGGAACTTCTGATGTCACCTCCCTTCCAACTACCATTGTTCAACAATCTGCTATCACAGGGTCCAGTGAGAATGAAAATCCAGGACTCCTCAGGTTAGCAGCATGGAGGTTTAGCACTGGGCTCTAAGACAGGCTACTCGGACGCGGTACTGGACGCAATGTCGGCTAGAAGGCAGTTGACTAAAAGACTACCAGTGCACATATAGAATATTTGCGCAATTGTGTACAGACAGAGGTTTACGGCCACAGGACGGATGTTCGCATAATGTTGGAGTTCTTGCAGGCGGATCTTGAAAAGGGATTGGAGCTACATATGTTATTTAGGTAGGTGGCAGTGCTAGATAATGTCCCGATTTGCTCAACGGGGCTAAGGATTTCCACTCCTCATATTAAAAGGTTTTTGAGGGCGTTCTCCCCCCGTAGTCCACCGCTTCCCTTGTGGAATTTAAATTTCGTACTGAGAGTTCTACTAAAGCCTCCATTTGAACCTTTGTGGGAGGTCTCCCTGTATTTTCTCTCAAAGTGGCTTTCCTGCTAGCCATTCCTTCGGCAAGAAGAGTTTCTGAGTTAGGAGCTCTATCTATAGAGCTGTAGTTTTTGTGTATTTCATAGGGACTCAGTAATGTTTAAGACTTTTGTTCCCAAAGTTAACTCCTATTTCACAGAGCACAGGAGCGTGTGCTTCCATCCTTTTGTCCCAAACCGGTTCATCCACAAGAGAAGATATAGCATACTTTGATGTCTGCAGAGCGTTAAAAAGTTATTTGTGGAGGACATCATCTTTTCCACAGACTTTATCCTTCCTTGTCTATTATCATCCAGCGAGGAAAGGGAAAAGAGCTTCTAAGACAGCTATTTCCAAATGGATGACATCTGGTATAACAGATGCTAATCAGGCAGAAGGGTATCCCCCCCTTGAACTGTAGCTGTTCATTCGTCAAGCGGGGTTGCGACTTCATGGGCTTTCAGGTCTTGGGCATCCTAGGATCCGAACTGTCAAGTGGTGACTTGGTCATCGCTCCATACGTTCACCAGACACTATAAAACACACAAGACTTGGCTGAACCAGCCTTTGGTAGAAGAGTCCTGCAAGCAGTGTCTTTTAGATGAGACTATACTTTTTGGTTATGAGAGTGTAGTCCCACCCAAGAGAGGATGGGACACTGCTTTGGAACATCCTCAGAGTAATCAGGGTGACTCCGAGACGTCGTCTTCCTCCATCTCGTCACCGCAGGGTCCCTTGGTTTACTGAGGGGCTGCAGTGAATGAAACAGGTAGGTAGGAGACTAGAGCGACGCTGGCGTCAGACTCGCTCTGAATCTGACCGACTTCTCCATAGGACCCACTTGCGGTCTTATGTTGAGGCTGTGAGGACAGCAAAGAAGGAGTTCTTTGCTGTCCTCATAGTGTCTGCAAAGTCGCGTCCAGCAGAGCTGATCCGGGTAGTGGGGGGGGGGGGTGGTCAGTCTGGCTTCCCTCAGCCTGGACGGGGACTTGTTCCAGTCCCAGTGTGAGGAGTTTGCCACCTACTTTGCAGACAAGATCGCTCAGATCCAGAGTAATTTTGACACCGGATTGGAAGCAGTAAGCGAGGGGCATGAGGTTATGGAGGGCCCGTCTGGTCGATCTTTCTGGGATGAGTTTCAGGAAGTGACGCCGGCTGATGCGGTGAATGTCCTGGGGTCTGTTAGAGCCACTAGTTGTGAACTAGATCCATGCCCGTCCTGGTTGGTGAAAGCCTCCAGGGAGACTTTGGGGACGGTGCTGGTGAGGGTAGTGAACGCGTCCCTTTGGCAGGGGAGACTGTCACCCAGTCTCAAGGAGGCGGTGGTGCGCCCCCTGCTGAAGAAGCCATCTTTGGATGTGGACGCACTCGACAGCTACCGACCCGTCTCTAATCTTCCCTTTTTAGGGAAGGTTATTGAACGGGCAGTGGCGCTGCAGCTCCAGGCACATTTGGACAGCATCGGTTTCCTTGACCCTTTTAAATCTGGGTTCCACCCCGGCTATGGTACGGAGACGGCGTTGGTGGCCTTGGTGGATGATCTCCGCTGGGAGATGGACGCAGGATGTTCAACATTCTTGATCCTGCTAGATCTCTTGGCTGCATTTGACACCGTGGACCATGGGCTACTGCTGAGACGGCTGCGAGACCTGGGGGGGGTATGTCCTAGGGTAGTTCTGCTAATTTCTCTCGGGGAGAAGCCAGCGGGTGGTGCTGGGGGCTGAAACATCAAGCCCCCAGGCCGTGACCTGTGGCGTTCCGCAGGGTTCGATCTGGTCTCCGCTATTATTTAATGTGTATATGCAGCCCCTGGGGGAGATTGTGAGAGGGTTCGGGGTGCGATGTCACCAATATGCTGATGATACTCAGCTGTACCTCTCATTTTCAACTGACC
>QEPC01009638.1:3362310-3376137 GCA_003113815.1 Sphenodon punctatus | reverse complement strand
TGTTGGACTCGGGGCTCCGGCTGGATCGGCAGGTGGAGATGGTGGCTAAGGCCACCTTCCGCCAGCTGTATCTGGTACGGAGGCTGCGCCTATACATCTCCAGGCCCGACCTGGCCACCCTCATTCATGCCTTCATCACCTCAAGGCTAGACTACTGCAATGCGCTCTACGTGGGGCTTCCCTTGTTTCTGGTTCGGAGGCTGCAGCTGGTGCAGAATGCGGCGGCCCGTCTCCTTATGGGGACGGGAAGGCGGGAGCACATAACACCGGTGCTCCGCGCTCTGCACTGGCTGCCTATAGCGTACCGAGCCAGATTCAAGGTGTTGGTATTGATCTATAAAGCCCTGCACGGTCTGGGCCCCTCATACCTCGGGGACCGCCTCGCCCTCCGCGCCTCAGAGCGATCCCTGCGGTCCACCAGGGGCACCTTTTTGGAGGTCCCCCATGTAAAGCAGGGGGCCACAATGGAGAGGGCATTCTTGGTGGCCGGGCTGAGGCTCTGGAATTCTCTCCTGGAGGAAGCCCGTCTGGCCCCAGGTCTGTTGGCGTTTCGGCGAGTCTGCAAGACCTGGCTGTTCGCCCAGGCCTTCGGTGGGGTGGGGTGGGGGATTGTATTTTTAAAACATTGTTTTAATGAATTTTATTGTGTGTTTTTATGCTGTAAGCCGCCCCGAGATGCTGTAGGCATGAGGGGGCGGCTAACAAATATTTATAAATAAATAAATAATTAAATAATCTGGATGGCTGTCCAGGAGGCCCAAGGAGAGGAAAAAATTGGGTACTTAACTTGTAGATTTTCCTCGTGGACAGCCATTCATCCTTTCCTATGTCTTGGTTCTGGTAAGATGTTGGCTTTTGTCTTATGTTTGCCACTCTGCTCGAGGAGAACGTTCAGAAAAGTTAGCAGTTCACAACATAGGAGGTTCTTGACCTATATTTATACCCGGTGCTAAGAATTTGGTTGCAGTAGTCCGCTTTTGAACAATGGAAGCATAGGGGATCACATCCCCACTGAGCATGCTCCATCAACATTGTCCGTATCTGCCTCCTGCTGGTTAGGGTGGAGATCTATCCCTAGCATAATCTGGCTGGCTGTCCAGGAGACATGTATAGAAGGAAAATTCACAAGGTAAGTGAAATGTGCCCCAGTTTTCCTTTCTGAACAGTCACCAGTGGCAGTTCCACGTAGAGCACATTGCAGTAGTCTAGTCTTGAGGTTACGAAGGCACGGATGATGGTGGCCAGGTCCGAATCTGATTTAAAAAAAGGTTACAGCCTTCTCACCAAGTTGGTGAAATGTGCTCCTGGCCACCGCCACAAGCTGGTGATCCAGGCACAGCAGGGAGTTCAGGAGCACCCACATCTGAACCTGAGAGACCAAAGGAGACTGAACCCCCCTCTGACAGCTCAGCAACCCTGGCATAGAATCACCCTGAAACCATGTCAGAAGTGTAACCTAGCGTAATGATTCCTGTGTGTTTGCTGTTTTGTGACTCTCCCAAGCAGTTCTTGGTGTTCCCGTTTTGCGAATGTGTCTTGGGAATGAAAGATGTTGGGAAAACAGGTTTTCTCTTGCCGGCTGGCTGACACGAGAGCTTGGGCTGTGCTGAGCATTGGAGAACGGGGCTGCCTTAAATTTCCAGTTGCAGCAGCTCTGTGTGCTGTTCCCCCCTGAGGGGATTGGTACGGGACAGGGACATGTCGTGTTGGGTTAGATTAACGTGTGCTAGGATACAGAATAACAAATGCAATGTGAAAATGGCCGATGGGCGGCACTGGTGGAGCTTCTCTCACTGTGTTCACTTCTAGAACTCTTTGGTTGCGCGAAGACTGATTCACGTTTTGTGGAATAGCCTTATGCATCTTTCCAAAGGCTTTTACACAAACCCCCAAATGTACAGCTGCTCTCTATGGTTAGGTTCCTGCTGGAGTTGCTCTTGTCCTTTTGCTTTGCCAGCAAAGGATGTTCCTGTGTTGTAGAAGCACACAGCATTAACCCATAGCAGACCTGCACAAAGGCAGCTTGAGCTTGCTTTGCTGACAGGCAGAATGAATGTAGATGAGCTGGCCTGCAGGAGTTTGGCTCGTCCTATTGGAAAGCAAAAGGTGGTTAAGTGCGTGGTGTTACCTGTAGTAGCTAACCTGCCTTAATTCTCCCCACGATAGCAGGAAGTAGCTTTGGACTCCCACTAGCTCTCGAGAGGGCCAAGTCCTGCCTCTCTCAAAGCGCATCGTAGAGCGCAATGCTCAGCGCAGCTTGCTCCCAATTGGGGATGAGTGTCTGCAAGAGTTGCAGAAGCGCAGCAAAGGTTTCCAGGGGAAGCTTGAGATGGTGCGATAGAACGAGGCTGCCCCACACAGACATTTCTGAGTAACCAGGGTGTGGCCAGGAAGCCTTTGTGCTCTTATTTGATCCAACTTGTCCAGCACTCGACATTTTGAAACTAATTACTTTGTATTTCATGCTGACAAGCAATTTTACTTGCTCTTTGAAATTGAATTTAAATGTAAATTCAAATGTTGGAATGCATTTAAGTGCATTAGTTATCTTCCATCCAAATGGCGCCCTCGGAGATCTGCAGAGTTAACCAGAGTTCTACCAGAGGGCAGTATGACTGCAGACGGGGGACGGTGTGATTTATTCCTGCATGAACATGCAGCTGGGGCAGTGAAAATCAGCACAGTCAGTTTGGGGCTAAAATGCTCTGCTGACTCATTAGGAGCTAGAATTTCAGTGTTTCATTGTCGTCTTTAAAAAGAAATCAGAATATTTCTGTTCTTTGGTTCTGTAAACATGGTTTTACAGGATGCAAGCTTTCACCCAACTTTTTTAATGAATCCAGTCCTAAATCCATTAAAACTGGGTGTTAATCACTTACCAAAGGGTATTTATTATTCAGAAGAGTCAGATGAGCTGTATAAATTACCATTTGAAAAGCATAAATCTTTATCAGAGTCGTTGCATTGTTAAACTTAGGCTTCCTTGTTCTGCTTGTGGTGTAGATAAAGCGGCCTTATTTTCACGTGAAACCTTTGGAGAAAGCCCAGCTAAAAAACTGGAAAGAGTACTTGGACTTTGAGATAGAGAATGGGACTCACGAGCGTGTTGTTGTCCTCTTTGAAAGATGCGTCATTTCCTGTGCCCTATATGAGGACTTCTGGATTAAGGTAAGAGCGGCGATTTACTGCTAGCCTTACTGATTGCAAACATTGATCTAGTGACTAACCTTTTGTACTCTTTGCTGAACGTTGTTCATCTATAACTATATCTGTTGCATTAGGAGATGGTCTGCTTGCAACCAGATTTGACTGCTGCATATGCCAACTTCGTTGCCTCTCTACGTCCTTCCTTACAGAAACTAGTCTAGTGGTTCAATAAAGGTGCTGAATGGGTTTAAACAAAAGAATTTCATTGTTCTATAAGTATTTAGCAACCACCTCAAATGAGCTGTCAATTGTTCAATCTATGCTCTGTTTCCAACTGTAGTATGCCAAGTACATGGAGAACCACAGCATTGAAGGGGTGCGTCACGTCTACAGCAGAGCCTGTACCAGTCACCTTCCAAAGAAGCCACTAGTGCACGTGCTCTGGGCTGCCTTCGAAGAACAGCAAGGTAACCATCATGGGAAGGAGGAATGTGGGTTTGATTTTGTTTTGGGGTGGGCACATTAGTGGCTAGGATGGATCTCCATTGACCGTTTCCTTTTTTCCTTTAGGGAACATTGATGAAGCCAGGAGAATCCTGAAAGCCTTTGAAGAGGGCAGTGCTGGGTTACCCATGATTTGCTTGCGAAGGGTGAGCTTGGAACGCCGGCATGGGAACATGGAAGAAGCCGAACATCTGCTTCAGGAAGCGGTGAAAAATGCCAAGTCAAGCAGTGAATCCTCATTTTACACCATCAAACTAGCACGGCATCTTTTCAAAGTGCAGAAGAGTCTTCCAAGAGCCAGAAAAGTGCTGCTGGAAGCTGTTGAGAAAGACAAAGTATGTGTTTCACGTGGGCATTTGAAATGGTCCTTCCTCTCATTGTCTTGTCTTTTAAAAAGGGTTTTGAAACAATGGCAACAATGATGATGTCTTGACACTGTACGTAATGCATTGCATTGCATTGCATTGCTCTATGGAGACACCAGTCCCTCTAAACTGACGTTGCCAGACATGCAATCCCTAGTATTCTGAAGCTACGTCCTCGCCGCCAGTCTAAGAAAATGGCAAGCAGTTACTGTGCATGAAAACACTATTGGTTTTGGAGTTAGATGGTTGATTTGTGTGGGGGCCAGAATTACCTGAGTGCCCAGCGTTTGCAGCTTGCTGATCTCAGGATAATATTTAGCTGTGAACAGCAGACTGCAGGCTTTGTTTTTGAAAAATGGCATGATTCAGGAATCTTCTCCTTTTTGAGAGTCTCTTTATACTGATACATGTTCGATGTAGAGGAGCCAGGGATCTAATTGCCAGCTCTGTCAGGGGTGCTTTAAGTGTAGGTTGGGGTTGGGTTGGATTAGATGACCCGTGATGAGGTCCTTTCCAGCTCTCCATCTGGGTTCCGGAAACCAGCCCGAGAACAATCACACTGCTTTCTCTTGTGCAGGAGAACACCAAATTGTATCTCAACTTGCTGCAAATGGAGTACAGTGGCGACCTCAAGCAAAATGAAGAGAACATCCTCATGTGTTTTGACAAAGCCGTCAATGGAACGCTGTCAATAAAAATGAGGATTACCTTTTCTCAACGGAAAGTGGAGTTCCTTGAAGATTTTGGTTCTGACGTGAACAAGTAAGATTCAGCATTTGCCGTCGTGGTATTAGGGAGAGGTGTGACCCAAAGAGGTCCTGTGGAACATGTTGGTAGTGATTCTGTTCAAGCTGTGAATAGACACTCATGCAAAGTCCTTATTTTCTAGTGCTTTGAAAATTTAAGGTTCTCAAGCCTAGCAGCACATCTGCTTCTGAATGAAAATTTTGTAAGAAGAGTTTTGTAGAGGGATGTGCTTTAGCGATGAAACATTTTCTTTAGTTGAATCACAAGTCAAACCCATTGAGTTCTAAAACTTGGTTGAAATTGGTTACTCTCTATTAGCTCATGAAGTTCAGCATTCTAATAGGAAGCAGCGCACTGAGACGCACGTATATCTAAACGATTACTGCAGAAATACCTTTGCTGGTATTTATTCTGTGCGCATTGGAAACCTCCGCTAAGGATCCAGGTCTGTCATTTGCTGTGTATTGGGTTCGGAGGGACTGTGCTTGCAAATCCCAAGATAGATTTGGTTAATGGAAGGGAGCAGGATTTTTTCGTAATGCATGGAGCAGGTTGTGTCGCAAGTTGCAGTGAAAGGAATTGGCTAGCCACTGAATTCAGCTGCATGTAAACCACCGAAACTCTCTCGTGTGGCTCCTGTTGAAAGATTAAATGCTTTATACACTGACGTTTCTGTCCTGAATCTGCTTACTCACACGTCGTTCCATTAGATTTTGTGGAACTGCTCACAAGTCAATGACTTGGGGATTGCAGCTTAAGGGGGAAATCCTGGCTCTCTGGAAGTCGGTAATTTTACCATCAACTTAGCAGAGTAGGATTCTCTCATTAATATGTTACTTGGTGGTTCTATATGGTGTTTCCATGCTGCGTTAAATCCCCCCTTTTATTATACCACTTGTACAAGATCTCTAGTTGGTATTTGAGCCTTAGCTAGAGGTTTAAAGGAATACTTGCACGAGGCCAGACCATGAAGAGATGCCTCTGACCTGTGGGTTTCTCTCGGTTTCTCTTTTTATTATTATCATTGTCATTAATTATTATTATTTATATAGCACTTGTGATGTAGCAGGCAGTGTACAATCAATAGACGGGTTCCTATCCCCAAGGGGTTTACAGTCTAAGAGAGACAAGGGACGGGGAGACAAGATCTATTCATGCACGGGCTTCACTTAGTTACAGGGAACTAGATTCTGACTCTGAGGGGGGAGTTTCACTCATGACAAGCCAGGGAAGGCCTGGCAGAAGAGGTGGGTTTTCAGGAGGGATCTGAAGGGAGGGAGCAGAACGACTGTATCCAGGAGGGAGGGAGTTCCAGGCCTGGGGGCAGCAAGAGAGAAGGGGTGAAGACGTTTAGAGGAGCAAGGGGGTTGCAAGCAGGTGAGGGTGGGGGCAGAGGAGGAACGAAACTCCCGGGCAGGAGTGGAGCCTCTGGGCGGGTTGGGGGACCATTTATAATAGCGGCTTTCCTGTATAACAGGGCAGCACCCTATTTGGGTTAAGTCCCTGCAGGATCTCTGCCCCAGATCAGCCCACACAGCACTTTCTCACGAGTGTGCCATTTATTTGTATCCCATATCCAAGCCATAGATACAGGATCAATCTAACAATTGCTTGACCTTCACCACAAGGGTTTTTCTGGGCATCTGTTATGCTGACCGCCTGGCATGGCGCATTACCTGCCAGCCCATTCCCCTTCTGCACCAAGACCCCATGCCTGGTCCCAGGGATAGCTCCCTCGGCCCCTTTCAGGCAGAATCCTCTTGACTTGCTGCCTCTCCATGTCCCCATTTTAGCTTTCCCATTCCTTTTTGTAGCTGAGGCTCAGCTGATATGTGGAGCCACTTGACTGTCCTACCTTAGCTAGCGAAAGGGCCAGATACGGTTTTGGAGCTGGGGTTGCACCCCTGCAGCCCCTCACCCCAGCCCCATGGTCCTGGTCCTTGAAGGACACAAGTGACTGTCACGCCCTGCTATTGAAATAGCTGGTCCTAGCCATGCTATGAATGTCCATCGAGGACGTGCTGTGTCGAATGTAAAGAATTTGCCAACTTGTCCAGTAGTCGCTCTGCAGACATGTTGACATTTTCTGAAGAGGCACCAAATAGGGGTGTTTTTGTAGACTCACTCTTTAACATTGTCAGTTGGGGACTTTATATTTGCATGCAAACACTGCACCCCACTCCCATGATACTCCCACTAGCAAGTTCTTTTATGTTCCTGCTTTTGAGAATAGCTTTATTATTTCTTCCGCTGCTAGAATGTTTGTTACAGTCCGAGATAGAGATACTTGGAAGTCCAACCTCTTCCTTTTAAAACACATTTCCCTGGTAGAGGATAGCTGGGAATTGCAGAGGGATTGTGGTCTAACTATTGATGTTTTTGTGAAAATACCGCATAAGCAAAGTTGTCTCCTCTCCCCCCCACCCCGCTCCCAGGCTTTTGGATGCATACGATGAACATCAAACCCTTCTAAAAGAACAGGACTCTTTTAAAAGAAAAGCAGAAAATGGGTAAGAACTCTGTTCAGTGTTCCTAATTTAGCTTTTATGGCTTTTGCTGCCCTGCAGGACTGGGCACTGCTTGGGCGCTTGTGTTTGGGGAAGCAGAGAGTCAAGTGTGTAGAGATCTGGTTTAGTGTGTCTGGACTAGAGGATGTGGATGATGACTGCTGGAACATAGAGAGATCACCCCTGTTCTTAAAACCCAGCCTCTCTTCGTAGCCCCCGGCTTTAAGCGGCTCCTGGGCAGCATAAGAGAAATGAATGAGCCTAATGTCTCCTTCACAGGACACTCCAAGCAAATCATGGCACAAAGCCACATTGTGAGTGTGCTGCGAAATCCTCGTTCCTTCTCTCGTATTCCGACATTTGATGCAAAGGGAATGCATGCAGCAATCTGACTAGCAACAGGAAGGCTGCTGTTTGATTTGATTATCCTTCATTTCCTATGCATGAATGCCCACATAAGTGTGGCTAGAGCCCTGGGACTCTCTCCCCTGCTTCATTCTACCTCTAGATCATTGCATGCAGGGATATCACGAGCGCTCTCCTCCATGCCCTTGTAGGAAGTAGCCCAGTGAAATAGGGAAGGGGGGCAGGGCATTGTCAGCAGTCCTATTGCTACGGGGCAAGGGCTGACACAGATTGAGCAATGTGTGGTAAGGTTGCAAGGGGGCAGGATATTGTGTGAACGAGGCACAAGCTGCAAGAAAGCCAAGAGAAGTGGCTGGATAATAAACCAAGGAGCAAAACATTAGAGTCCCAGAGCTGGAAGTGATCTCGAGTGTCATCTCGTCCTGCACCAATGCAGAGTCCCCAAACCCAACCACCAGCTTGGAAACCTCTCCCCGTGTTGTACACGGGTGTCCTCTGCAGCTCTGAATCGCCTCAGCAGTAGCGCCGCACAACCAGGTCCCGTCTAAGAGTCCCTGACCTCCAGAATCCAGACTCGGAACCATGGGCCTTGATTCTTAGCCACTATGAGGACATGTTCCAGCATGTTCAAAGAGGCTTTATGGACTGGGTTAAAAACTGAAATACACAATATATTGGTCTAATCTTCCAGATCCGATGAGCCAGATGAGAAGAAAGCCCACACCGATGATGCAACCTTGTCCTCCATCCAGATGATGTCTGGGGATCTGCAAGCTAATCCGGCTGTGTATAATTACAATACCTGGTATCAGGTGAGTGGGGCCTCTTAACCCCACCCAGGGAGTGAATGTTGGGATGCACTTCCACATAAATTGTAACGGTACTTCCTTATGTCCTGGTTACCCCTTTAAGTGACAATGTAATAGAAGCAAGTGGTGCAAACTCTGAGCTGGCTGGCATTGTAATCCTGATTTAAGGGGGAAATCCTTGGCAAAACTCTCATTGGCTTCCATTGAGCTCAGCATCCTGTCTCTCTCACTTTGGAGACGTACCCAACAGGGCACAGTGGGGCGATGCATTCCCTGCCGTTTTCTCCCAACTCTGCTTGGCAGTTGGAGGGCTCCGGAGCCACTCGGTGTCAGACAGGTTCATTGTTTCAATACGATTTCCATTTTCTGGTGTTGTGTGGAGATAGAATTAATAGCGGGGGTAAGGACCTTATCTCCAAAAGGAGGATTCTGGAAACTATAGACCAGTCAGCCTGACATCGATACCTGGAGAGATACTAGAACACATTATAAAGCAGTCAATCTCTCAGCATCTAGAAAACAATGCTGTGATTACTAGGAGCCAGCACAGAATTGTCAAGAATAAGACTAATCTTATCTCCTTTGTTGATCAAGTTAGTAGTTTAGTAGATCATGGAAATTGCATGGACGTAGTATATCTAGTTTTAAGCAAAGCATTTGACAAAGTCTCCGTGATATCCTTGTCGACAAGCTGGTTAAATATGGACTGGATGATAATACCATTAGGTGGATTTACAGCTGGTTAAAGAACCGTACTCAGAGTGCTCATCAATGGCTCCTCATCAGTCTGTTCAACTTCTTCATTAATGTCGTAATTAATGTCTTGGATGAGGGAGGAGAGGGAATGCTAATTACATTTGCAGATAACACAAGATGAAGTTTAACAGAGATAAATGTAAAGTTCTGCATTTAGGTGAGAAAAATCAAATGTACAAATACAGGTAAAAAAGCTAATGTAATTTTAGGCTGCATTAACAGAAGCATCATTTCTAAGTCACAAGAAGTCCTAGTTCTACTCTATTCTGCGCCGGTCAGAGCTCATCTGGAGAACTGTGTCCAGTTCCGGGCACCGCACTTGAAGGAGGACATCAACAAATTGGAACAGGTTCAGAGGAGGATCTGTCGGGGATGCTGTAGTTCTGGATTTTCTGGATTGAGCAGGGGGTTGAACTAGATTTCCTCCAAAGTCCCTTCCAACGCTATGATTTCCTCCTGGGGGCCACTTGTATAATTAGTATAAGCTCCGAGGGTCACATACAATTGTAGAACGTTTGAAATTGGAAGAGACCTCAAGGGCCCTCTAGTCTGACCCCCAGCTTGGGAGGCAGGATGACGACAGCTACAATATCCTGGACAGATGGCCGTCCAGTATCTTTCTGAAAACCCCCAGCGATGGAGAGCCTAGGACCTCCCTAGGCAGCTTTCTCCGTTGCCGCTGCACAGCTCTTACAAAGTTTTTTCCCCTGACAGCTTCCTGTAACTTCCTCATTACTTCTAGTTTTGCTGCCTTCTAGCCCTGAAGAACAGCCCCTTGCCCACTTCTTGGGGGCAGCCCTTGAGAAAGACTCCTCTTAGTCTTTGCTTCGCGAGCCTAAACCTGTCCGGTTCCTTCAACCTTTCCTCATCAGACTTGCTTTCCAAACGCTTTGTCATCATTGCCACCCTCCTCTGTACCAGCTCCAAATTATCAGCGTCCTTAAAATGAGGCGCCCCAGACTGGACATGCTCCTCCAGTGCTGAATAGAGTGGAGTCATTACTTCTACCAATTTGGAGACAATGAAGTTGGCGGGGGGGGGGCGTTTAAGGAGTGTGCTCAGGAAGACGAGGGGTCCAGTTAACAGATCTTTCCCCTGTCCTTCGGTGCACGCCCTCGTCTCTGCTCCCTTCCCCTGAACTCAGCTTTTCAATGTTTGGGAGGTAGGAACTGGAAAGGGGCTACATGTAAACTAGCTGTGGGCCACAGTCCACCCCCAACCCCCCGGCCTGAAGTTCCCCATCTCTGAATGGGGGTGGGGAAAAAGACCTACCACGTAGGCAACATGGTTTTCTTGTAATTGATCTTGGTTTGTTTTTTTTCCAGTACAACTACCAGAACGCATGGAATTATGAGCAATATTATCCTCCCCCTCCAACCTGATCCGAAGGACCGATGCTTCAGCAGAAATGGAGTGTCGAAATACCAGTCTTGTTTTGTTTTTTTTACATTAGGGATGTGAACACATGAACTCTTCTGATCCTGCCGCTTTGTCTTTGCACGTGGAAAGAGGAGCTGATGCTCCCAAGGTCTGTGTGAAACAGGGTCTCTGTGTTAATGGGTACATCAGTATCTTGCTGCGCACTAGTTGACCAGGAAGGCAATTTTATTTCCCCTGCTAATTTATCAAGACGCTCTATGGAGAGAAGTGGATTTCAGTTGAGTTACTGTTTGATTTGGATCGTTAACTCCTTCAATTTGTAGCCTTTTTTTAAGCAGTGAAGAAACTGACCAAAGTTTTTCACTAACTGCAACAGAAGATGGCTGAGAAACGCTTCCAAATCTAACCAGAGCCCCCTTTTTGCTGCCATCGCTACCCCAAAACTTAATCTCCTAACGTAGTTTTTGGACTGTGTCTGTGGCCCAGCCAGTGCCCGTTTGTGTTGTGTTCGCATCACATTGCACAGAATGGCAACATTGGAAAGCTGCAATATGCATTTTATATTGCAAACCTGTTTCTGTCCCTCCTCTAGAGGGGGGGAAAAAGGACTCTGATGAAGAGAGTGGGAATGAAACCCGAGTATGTTTGGGGCGGCTTTTGTATTTAGAATTTTCATGTACAAGTTGTGAGATTTTTTTTTCCCCATTTGATGAAACCAATGGTCACTTTTGTAATAAAACCAAGGAATTCTCCACTTTGCCTGTTTTCTTTAATTTTGTCTAGCCTTTAAATCAGTAATAATTTGCAAAGTACACTGCAGTTCAAACTACTGACACTATATCTACCGCTGCCCAGTGTAGTCAGTGTTTCCTCAAATTCATTTCATTTATTAGATTTTTACCCCACCCCTCCTAGAAACAGCTCGGGGCGGCTTACAATAAATACATATAAAATATATCTAAAAACATATCAATACAATTCAAATATTAAAACAGGGCCCAGGAACTCACTAAAACAAATAGGGATGGGGAGATAAACCCTCTACCCCCTTCCCCCTCCCCCCCCCCCCGAAGGCCTGGGCGAACAGCCAGGTTTTACTTCGTCGGAAGTCTTGGGGCCAGGCGAGCTTCCTCCGGGACGGAGTTCCAAGGGCACGGTGCAACCACTGAGAACGCCCTCTCCAGGGAGCCTCCAGGAAGGCACCCCCGGCAGACCGAAGGAGCCGCTCTGGGGCGCGGCAGTCCCTGAGGTGCGAGGGGCCCAGACCATGAAGGGCCTTACAGATCAACACCAAAACCTTGAGCCTGGCTCGGCACGCTATCGGCAACCAGTGCAGTCCGGAGCACAGGTGTAATGTGCTCCCGATGACCCGTCCCCGAAAGGAGACGAGCCGCCGCATTCTGCACTAGCTGCAGCCTCCGGACCAGGAACAAGGGAAGCCCCACGTAGAGCGCGTTACAGTAGTCCAGCCTCGAGGTGACGAAGGCATGGATGAGGGAGGCCAGGTCCGGGCCAGAGACGAACGGACGCAGCCTACGCACCAGATACAACTGGCGGAAGGCAGCCTTAGCGACTGCCTCCACCTGCCGCTCCAGCCGCAGGTCTGCGTCCAGTATGACCCCCAGACTCCGGACCTGCTGAGCTACAGGGGGGCAAACCCCCCCAACCAGGGGGGCCACCACCCCCTTCGCCCTCCCCACCACCATCACCTCCGTCTTATCTGGGTTGAGCTTCAGTCTGCTCCGCCGCATCCAATCCGCCACGGCCTCCAAACATTGGGATAGCACCGAGACAGCAGGGTCTGGGTCAGTAGAAAACGAGAGGTACAGCTGAGTATCATCAGCATACTGGTGACATCGCACCCCGAACCCTCTCACGACCTCCCTCAAGGGCTGCATATATACATTAAATAATAATGGAGACAGAATGGAACCCTGCGGAATGCCGCAAAATAAAGCGCGGGGGCAAGATGTCTCATCGCCCAGCACCACCCAGCTTCTCCCCGAGAGGAATGAACAGAACCATTCAAGAACAGTTCCATCCAGACCCCCCAGGTCATGCAGCCGTCTCAAAAGCAGCCGAGAGATCTAGCAGGATGAGAAATGTTGAACATCCTGCATCCATCTCCCAGCGGAGATTGTCAACCAAGGCCACCAACGCCGTCTCAGTGCCATAGCCAGTGCGGAACCCAGATTGAAAAGGGTCCAGGAAACTGATGCTGTCCAAATGTGCCTGGAGCTGCAGCGCCACTGCCCGTTCAATAACCTTCCCTAAAAAGGGAAGATTAGAGACGGGTCGGTAACTGGCGAGTGCATCCACGTCCAAAGATCGTTTCTTCAGCAGGGGGCGCACCACAGTCTGCTTGAGACTGGGCGACAACCTCCCCTGTCACAAGGATGCATTCACCACCCTCACCAGCACCGTCCCCAACGTCTCCCTGGAGGCTTTCACCAACCAGGACGGGCATGGATCAAGTTCGCAACAGGTGGCGCTCACAGACCCCAAGACATCTGCCGCATTGGCCGGCGTCACTTTCCGAAACTCCCCCCACAAAGCTGGACCGGACGGGGCCTCCGTTACCTCGTGCTCTCCCCTTACTGCCCCTAATCCAGCGTCAAAGTCGCTCTGAATCCGAGCGATCTTGTCTGCGAAGTAGATGACAAGTCCCCGTCCAGGCGGAGGGAGGCCGAACTGACCAGCCCCCGCACCACCTGAAACAGCTCCGCCAGGCATGACTTTGCAGATGCTATGAGGACAGCAAGGAACTCCTTCCTCGCTGTCTTCACAGCCTCAACATAGGACCACAAATGGGCCCTATGGAGAAGTCGTTCGGAGTCAGATCGAGTCCAACGCCAGCGTCGCTCTAGCCTCCTGCCTACTCATTTCATACAACGCAGCCCCTCGCTAAACAAAGGGGCCCTGCGATGACGAGACAGAGGCAGAGGGTGTCTCGGAGCCACCCTGTCAGTGGCCTCCTCCAGCAAGCTGTTCCAATGCTGGACCAGCTCATCAACAGAGTGGCCGTCCAGGTCCAAGGTTAACTCCCTCAGGACTTCCTGGAACCGCTGGGGTTCCATCAGCCTCCGAGGGCGGACCATTCTAACTGGTCCCTTCCCCTGCTGGAGGGGGTGTGCTAGAAGACTGGCCTGAAGGAGATAATGGTCCATCCATGACAAGGGCACTGCCCTAACCTCCCCCACAACCAGACCCCCCACCTCAAGGCCCGAACTGAAGATCAGGTCGAGG
>QEPC01009638.1:3335199-3360878 GCA_003113815.1 Sphenodon punctatus | reverse complement strand
GTAACCAAGCCAAGTACGTGCACTTGAGACCTCGCATCTTCATGAATGTTAGACCCCTTGTCTCTCCCTCTGTTCCCCTTCCTAAGTCTCTCCCCCAGCTCCTGTGTCTCAGATTATAAGCCCTAGGGGCAGGGACCGTGTCTGTTTTATTACTTTGTAAAGTGCCAGGTACACTGCTGGCGCTATATAAATGTTTGTTAATAATAATAATAAGATGAACCTAGTAAAATGGCCAGCACCTAACGATTTCAGGTGACAGCATAAAAGGACGAGTGTTTCTAGCACTCAAAAATGGGATGATTTGGGCTACCAGAAGGACGCTAATGCCTTTTTGATACTTTTGACCTTTTAAATCTGCACAAGGAAATAAGAAGTGCCAGACTGGGTCAGACCAATAGTCCATTGAGCCCAGCATCCTATCTCCCGACTGTGGTCAATCTGTCACTCGGAGAAGTACCCAACAGGTCACAATGGGGCAATCTGGTCCCAGCTCCCAACAGTCAGAGCTTACATTCCCCAAAGCTACCTGGTTAATAGATGCTAATGGACTTATCCTCCAGAAATTCTTTTTTAAACCCAGCTCTACTACTGGCCTTGACTACAACTTCTGGTAACAAATCCCACAACTTTATTCTGCACTGAGTGAAAAAAATACTTGTTTTAAATCTACTACCCATGAGTTTCATGGAGTGTCCCCTAGTTTTAGTGCTATTTGAGGGGGGAAATAACCATTCCGTTTACGTGTGCCGCACCACTCGTGATTTTATGAACTTCTATCACATCCCCCCTGTCGTCTCTTCTCCAAGCTGAAGAGCCCCAGCCTCTCTTCATAGGGGAGCCCTTCCAGATTCCTTCTCATTTGTGTTGCCCTTCTTTGCACCTTTTCTAGTTCTAGTGTATCTGTTTTGAGATGGGGCGACCAGAACTGCACACAATATTCAAGATGAGGTTGCATCATCGATCTATATAGAGGCATTATGATATTTTCAGTTTTATTCTCTATCCCTTTACGAATAATTCCTAACAGTTTGCTTTTTTAAACGGCCACCACCCACTGACTTGAGGATTTCAATGTATTGTCCACAGTGACTCCAAGGTCCTTTTCCTGAGTGGTAACTCTTAATTTAGAACCCAGTATTGTGTATATAAAGTGATTGTTTTCCCCTATGGGCATCACTTAACCCTTGCCACTGCTCCTTTTAGTTTCCTTCTAACTAGTATCCTCATTTCAGCATAGTCTTCCTTTTTGAGGTTAAATGTTACTGCAGTAGTTTTATTTACCATTCTCCCTCCAGTAATTATGTCAAATTTGATTATATTATGATCATTATTGCCAAGCAGCTCCACCACCATTACCACTTGCACCAGGTCCTGTGCTCCACTTAGGACTAGATGTGCCGTTGGAGGCTCCTGAGTCACAAAGGGCTTACTTGCGAGGGTTTCTTACCTGTCAATGGATTCCTATCCTGCAAGCTTTAATGGCTGATGCATCGCTTCCTGTCTCAGCATGACTTGTCGCTCCATTCCATGCAGGGATAGAACAAGGGCATTCCTCAAACCAATTCCTCCACCACAAATCTGCAGGACCGCCTCACCCTCCGGATCCTGGATCGGCCCCTGTGGTCGGCCAGGGGTGCCCTCCTCGAAGTCCCTCAGGTGTCAACCATGAGGACGTTTTCTTTGGCTGTGTAACTCCCTCCTGTTGGAAGTCCACTTGACCACCAACCTCCTCTCTTTCCGTAGACAATGTAAGACCTGGCTCTTCCGCCAGGCTTTTACTGAGGGGGATGGGATGGGTAGGTTGGGTTAGGGGGTTTGGGTATGGGTTATTTTAATCTGGGAATTTTAGGTTGTTTGAATTGTGTTTTAGTTTGTTATGTATTTTTAAATGTTGTTAGCCGTCCCAAGGTGCTTATAGCAGGAGGGGCCAGCATATAAAGTTTAATCCATAAATAATAAATTTCTCCATGCCTACTGCATTGTGGGGAGTCGGGAGAGGAAGAGGACAATGAAGCGCAGAGGGGAAATGTTACTGGAAAAGACAGCTTGAGGAACTTGCAGGGAGTGCGAATGAGACCATAACGCCCTTTTGTGCAGAGCATAGTGCTGAATCTCTGTTCTCTGGTACGTTTCAGTGTCTGGAATGGTGTTTCTGGCTGTGCAACTCGATCTACTTCCTCCCAGGTGTTTGTTACAGAAGCAATGAGCCTTTAAGATAGGGCAGGGCGAAATGTGAGCTTAAACTAATAACTAAAGTTAGTATTAATAGACAAAATATTTTATTGTGCATCAGCTAGGCTTCCTGCTTCTACTTAACTTCAAAACCAGTAAGGCAGAAAATGAAGTTTAGCCACCTACTAACAGCACACACGCTCTTGCGTGTGCACTCAGTTTAATTCCCAGCGGTTGGATTTTAATTCTATGGGTGACCAGAGTTGTGGTCCAGGGGATCTACCGGGACTCCAGGCCTGGACTTTCCCAGATCTAGGGCCCCTTGGCCCCTGATCTCAGGAATGAAGAGAGTACTTCCCTCAATCTGCTACCTTCACCATACTTGGGGGGGGTCCTAGCCCTCATCTCTGTGGGGCTCCATGGACGGAAACAGTAACTGCTTTAATTGTTTCTTGTCTTAATTTCTAGCTGGTGGAGGCTTTCATCAGCCGAACAATCAATAGTCAAGGAAGCCTGCCCGGGCTTTGTCTCCTCGCATAGCCAATAGGCTGGGAACCCTGCAGAGAACTGACTACGGTTACAGCACTCTGCTCAGCTAGGCAGCTACACAATACAGTCACTGTCGAACGTTTCAGCCACAGCTAGGTGTTACTTTTAAAAACAAAAACCCTTCGCACTAGCATGTCTTTTGCTTTTAGCCCCACTTTTTATAGCAATACTAGGATAATGGTTCCAGTGGATAAAGGTGAACAGTACTGCAACCCTTTGTGCAAGTTTTAAAAGGCCCACAAAACCCTATCAGTGTGACAGGAAAATTGGGTCCCTTACCATGGGAACTTTCCTTCTAGCTCCATCTACTGAGCATCAATTTTACACTCTGGGGAATGCCTCAAGCAGTAGAGGCAGAAGATAAAAATCCAGTGGAGCATACTCAGTGGGGATCACTCCCTTGCTGCTCCAGTAGTTGCTGCTGGATCTTGAACGATAAGTTCTTACTATCCAAACATTATTGAGAAGTTTAAAACTGACAGATGAGGAATCCTACCTTTGTATTATTTTGTTTAAATACATAATTTAACCACTACAAACCAATAGGCAGGGATGAATAAATATTGAGTAGATTTAGAAGGAAAATTCCCAAGGGAAGAGAGCCAATGTCCCTTCCTCAGATCTACTGGACATCAATTCTGCACTCTGGGGAAGTACCAAAGCAGTACCCATTCAAATTCCAGGGTGGGATAGCAAATAAGTTATAACTCAACTCTGCATCATTAACATTACTTGAAGCACTTTTCTACTAAAGATGCTTCCTCTGAGTGGGTATTAGTAGCGTCTAGTGAAAGTGTGCAGAAAAGGCTACGTGGCCAACCTGCAAGACTGCCAAAACAGCTGTCCCATTTATATAAATGTTCGAGGCTCTGCTTACATCCAATTAATGCCATAACTTCTCCTGGGGGTTGAGAGGCCTGGGACAAAAAGGAAAGTAACACACACTCTAATGATGCAGAGTTAATTTTTGGTAATTAGGCTTGACTTGGCCTCGTTACAGCAGATTCCTTTTGAAAGATGCAATAAGCTTGGGTGTATGGATAACGCACCCAACTCTGAAATTTACCGAGCTGAAGAAATCACTCCCATAAACCCCACCTTAATAGAAATAAAGTAAAAGGACCCTTCATTTAAGTGTTGACATGGGGCCTAGAGAATGGCCTTCAAAGCTAAATTTAGTTCCCAAGACGGAAACCGGTGGCTGACTGAAGGGAAAAGTCTCATCACTTTCAGAAGTCTTTTCACGTGCATTTGGAATGACAACCTAGATCCTGAAAAAGAATGGACAACATGAAGCAAAGCTGCCACCTGCTTGGAGAGACAATTAGGATTTATCCCTTGTCTAGACCATCTTGTAAAAAATACCAAACCAGTACGGACCCTACCTGTCCTGGATGTTTGAGCACCATATGTTCACTTTCCTGGCCGTTAGCTTCAAAGGCCCCGGGTTCTCATAAAACATTGACCCTTGTGACAGTTGATTTGGGAGCAGTGGTAAGAACAGTGAGGGCACTTCAACTCAGGTCTGACAACAATGGATTCTGGGCCACAAGGATTAAAGAGGCTCCCTCTTCAGTCCTGCTCACAAGAGGAAAGCGAGGGAGAGAATACAGGAGATCCCAAGGACAGATCTGACTCGGATTACTGCAAGTCTGCTCACCAATGAGAGTTACAATGTCCAGATCCATCATGGGTTCCCCAAACCTCTGAATTAACATTTGAAACACTCCATCACACAGCAATGCCCTGTATCAGATTTCTGCTAGAAGCAGCTGCACATCCAGGGGCAGGATGGCTGCCCCCGCCACTCCCATGCAGGTTAGGCAGGGGACGGAACCAAACGTTCCCCCAGCCTAACCTGGGTGGGGGAATGGAGAGCAACGCGCTGTAGCCTGCGCCTAGCCCCACTGTCAGTAACAGAAGCTAGAGCTGGCTGCCATGACGACTCCCCACGCTGGGCCGGGTGGGCACGAAAACAGGCCCGCCCTTCCAGTTCACCCCACTCTAGCCCGCCTGGGCAGCTCACAGGACCAGACCGTGGGCCCGGTTTGTTTCAGGCCCACGTTTCCGGCCCAGCCGCCAACCCCGCCGGGGCTTGAACCAGGCCCACATCTGGCGGGTCTGGAACAGACATGTGGGGTTTGCCTTTGGCCCAGGTGGGTGAACCAGGCCAGCGACATGTTAACACCCCTTGTTTAGACATACCCCAAGTAGTTTGTCTCCCTGATAAGCCCTCAGGATCAGTAGATTATGGACTTGTCCCAGGTGGTCAACTGCCCGACCCATGTGGTCTTCTGCTCTAGCCTTGAGGCAGGCGATCCGTTAGTGGGGGATGTGAGGGTCACGCCCTTGTCATGGACGGACCATTATCTCCTACAGGCGAGCCTCTCAGCGCAGCCCCTCCAGGAGGGGGATGGACCAGTTAGGATGGTCCGCTCTTGGAGGCTGATGGAACCGCAGTGGTTCCAGGAGGCTCTGAGGGAGATAACCCTGGACCCTGACGGTCACACGGCCGATGAGCTGGTCCAGCATTGGAACATCTTGCTGGGGGAATCCATTGACAGGGTGACTCCAAGACGTCTACTGCCTCCGTCTCGTCACCGCAGGGCCCCTTGGTTTACTGAGGGGCAACGGTGTATGAAACAGGGAGGCAGGAGACTAGAGCAATACTGGCGTCGGACTCGCTCTGAATCTGACAGACTTCTCCATAGGACCCACTTGCGGTCCTATGTTGAGGCTGTGAGGATGGCAAAGAAGTTCTTTGCTGCCCTCATAGTGTCTGCGAAGTCGTGTCCAGCAGAGCTGTTCCGGGTGGTGCGGGGGCTGGTCGGGGACTTGTCCCAGGCCTGCTGCGAGGAGTTGGTCACCTACTTCGCAGAAAAAATAGCTCAGATCCAGAGTAACTTTGACACTGGATTGGAAGCAGTAAGCGAGGGCCACGAGGTTATGGAGGCCCCGTCTGGTCAATCTTTCTGGGATGAGTTTCAGGAAGTGACGCCGACTGATGCGGTGAATGTCCTGGGGTCTGTTAGAGCCATAAGTTGTGAATTAGATCCGTGCCCGTCCTGGTTGGTGAAAGCCTTCAGGGACACTTTGGGGACGGTGCTGATGAGGGTAGTGAACGATGCGGAAAGGTTGTCGCCCAGTCTCAAGGAGGCGGTGGTGCGCCCTCTGCTGAAGAGGCCATCTTTGGATGTGGACGCACTCGCCAGCTACCGCCCCATCTCTAATCTTCCCTTTTTAGGGAAGGTTATTGAACGGGCAGTGGCGCTGCAGCTCCAGGCACATTTGGACAGCATCGGTTTCCTTGACCCTTTTAAATCTGGGTTCCGCCCCGGCTATGGTACTGAGACGGCGTTGGTGGCCTTGGTGGATGATCCTGCCGGGAGATGGATGCAGGATGTTCGACCTTTTTGATCCTGCTAGATCTCTCGGCCGCTTTAGATACCGTGGACTGCTGTTGAAATGGCTGCGAGACGTGGGGGGTCTGGACGGGACTGTCCTCGGATGGTTCCGCTCATTCCTCTCAGGTAGAAGCCAGCGGGTCGTGCTGGGGGCTGAAAATCAAGCCCCCGGGCCTTGACCTGCAGCGTTCCATTCTGTCTCCACTATTATTTAATGTGTATATGCAGCCCCTGGGGGAGATCGTGAGAGGGTTCGGGGTGCGTTGTCACCAATATGCTGATGATACTCAGCTGTACCTCATTTTCAACTGACCCAGGTCCTGCTGTCTCGTTACTCTCCCAATTTTGGAGGCCGTGGCGGATTGGATGCGGCAGAGCAGACTGAAGCTCAATCCCAATAAGACGGAGCTGATGGTGGTGGGAAGGGCAGGGGAGGTGCTGGCCCCCCTGATAGGGGGGTTCACCTGCCTGTTGCTCTTCAGGTTTGGAGTCTGGGG
Organism: Sphenodon punctatus; assembly: GCA_003113815.1. Taxonomy (NCBI): domain Eukaryota; kingdom Metazoa; phylum Chordata; class Lepidosauria; order Sphenodontia; family Sphenodontidae; genus Sphenodon; species Sphenodon punctatus. The sequence continues at coordinate 3,354,256 of QEPC01009638.1, read as the reverse complement.
GTGGTTTTGGATTCAGGCCTCCGTCTGGATCGGCAGGTGGAGGCGGTGGCTAAAGCCGCCTTTCGCCAGCTGTATCTGGTACGGAGGCTTCGACCTTACCTCTCCCAGCCCGATTAGGCCACTCTCGTCCATGCCTTCATCACCTCAAGGCTAGACTACTGCAACACGCACTATGTCGGGCTTCCCTTGTTTCTGTTTCGGAGGCTGCAGCTAATGCAGAATGCGGTGGCCCGTCTCCTGATGGGGACAGGGCGGCGTGAGCACATAACACCGGTGCTCCGCGCTCTGCACTGGCTGCCTATAGCGTACTGAGCCAGATTCAAGGTGTTAGTATTGATTTACAAAGCCCTGCACGGTCTGGGCCCCTCATATCTCGGGGACCGCCTCGCCTTCTGCACCTCAGAGCGATCCCTTCGGTCCCCCGGGGGCGCCTTTCTGGAGGTCCCTCCGTGTAAGACCTGGAGGGGAGGGTGGAAGGGTAGGGGAGGGAGGGGAACGTTTCAGCGTGGGGTAGTTTTAATTATTTATATTGTTTTTATGTATTTTATTGTTTTAACTGTGAGCTGCCCCCGAGATGCCATAGGCATGGGGGGGTGGCCACTAAATAAATAAATAAATAATAAATATTATTTGTGTCAGTCCACCAGCATCGTAACCAATCTGCTTCTAGCAGCTAGTTTAGCTGCTGTAACATCCGCTATGTAACGTGTGGCTGAATGGCTCCTTGATGCGATGAGCCCTTTTGCACATTTAGTGGAGAGGTCTGGTTCCCTTGCCTGTCTGAGCCATCTAAGGAGAGCTCAGCAGGGTATGATGTTGGCGTGGATAGGCAGAGCACCGCTGTAGTGGCTTCAAAGTTATTCTGCTGGCAAGACTCTAACTCCATCAAATTGAGTCTTTTGGATATAAATCCCCTTCTGAGGGGGAATACCAATTTTTTCACTATTGAGGCTGCAGATGCGTCCACTTTTGGAGTGCACAAGAGCACCTCCTTGTGATTTGAGAAGTGAGTCGGGCTTCCTGCGTCTTGCCAAGTCTCAGGGATTGCCCAGCTGTTTCCACTCTGCTCTAATGATCCTTTTAAAGGCTCTGGAAAGGACTAGGCTTCAAACCGCAGGCCTGTAAGGAGGACACAGATCGGCTCCCTGGGGTCCCGGGCCCGGCCTCGGTTCTTCCAAGGAAAGTCCTCTCATCAGATCTACTGGAAAGTCATTCTGGACTCGGGATTATCCCCAGCAACACCAGTAGAAGGCAGAAGTGAAACCAACTGAGCATGCCCTACAGCAATCATCCCCTCTCGGCTCATCAGCTGGATTTCTGCTTTAGGACTGGTGGAAAGCAGTTCTTCGTGCTCGTACACGCAGCAGGCTCCTTCAACTGGGTCCCACGCATGACCTTGCAGCCTGAGGATAGTACTTTGGCAGCTGCAGCCACACCTTAGGGCGACTGCTGGCAACAGTGAAAGCCTGCCAGTAGGAAAGTCTTGCCCCTCCCCACTAGGCATGGGAGAAGGGAAGAATGAGCATGGGGGAGAACTAGCAGGCTCTTCCGCTGCCCAATGTCCTGGCAGCTTTGGCAGAGCACAATCAGGCCGGCACTCCCAATGATGAAGAGGAGGAGTGGTCCTGCCTGTTGAACAAGGATTTGCATATAAATCATATTGCGAAAGTACTATATCTGGCCCCTGGGAACTGGCAGTATCGTATTCGTCTACACTTTGCATCCGAACTATAAGTAAGGAATATCTTTAAAGCTAGAAAATCCCTCAGATATAGAGGCATATCGATCGACAGAGTTTTGACTTATTTCCGGAGGACTCCGAATATAAGGAAGTCGTCCTTGGGCCAAAATTTTCCAATTTCTTCTCCGAACTCTGTACCCATGAGACATCAGTATCAGACTTCCCTCTCTAAACCTGCATAAACAGGGATCTCAGACTCAAGAAGTGGTTATCGGACCACGGGAGACGGGGTAGTGAACTAGGTTGGTTACTGGGAGCTCCCAGGAACAAACCCCTGGAGGAAAACGTAGGAGCAGTACATCGGGATTTGGGTGGTGCAGGAGAGATTGATCAACCTGACTTGATGGATGTTATGACAGGATCACAGTACTCAGATGAGATAGATACTTCTCAGCCTCTGAGTTCCACTTCAGGTAACAAAAGGGAGAATATCCCTCAGTCCCCGGGCACAGCAAACGCAACCCAGATTGCTAATCTTGGGTGGAATAAAGAAGAAATTAGTGGGAACCCAAGGCGAAGGTCTGAGATCAGTCTCTGGCCAGTAAGGTAGGGGAATTCCTACTGACTAATTTCAACATATGGACTGCCCCGACGGCTCAAGATATGTTTAAAAATCTTCCCCCCCATAGATCAGAACATCTTTTTGCATAGGTTAGCTCAACTTAGGGAGGACGTTCAGTTAACTGACCTGAATTATACGCCCACCCCCACATTGCCCATGCAATGGTACCATACAAGCCAGTTAACGACTGGAGTCCCTAACTGCAGCTCGATGCCTGGATAAGGCAGAATAGGGGAGCCCTGGCCATGAAAAGGTAATTGTTGCAGCCATATCCTAGCCGACTGACTGCCCTCAAGATTTACAAAGACCCCTGGCAGAAGTTCAGCCCCGAGGACCCAAGTCTGGGAATAATGTAGTCATTTCGGATCCAAGCCAATAGGATTATTCTCCTATTAATAGAATCAGACTCATGCATCCACTGACATGAAATACGAGCTGGACTCTGTCCACTCCACCAGGTAACATATCCTAAGAAATCTAGTAAACCGAAGGATCGAGCCCTAGCCTATGTCAAGTGGAGACCAAAAGGCCCTTTTCGCTAGCCTCATGGAATATTGCGGGCTTAAAATCAAAAGGACTGGGTGGAGTTTCTTTCCAAATTTGATATAGTGTGTCTTCAGGAAACTTGGTTGAAAAGGGATGAAGAGTTAACTATAGCCAATTTTTCATTGGAATTGCAGGGAGGACCGAAAAAGGGAGACAAGGGTCGTGTTTCTGGCGGCTTGGCCTTCCTTGTATCCAACCTATGGGGTCAGCATTTCCGCCCTCTGATTTCTCCCAGACCTGAATTTCAGGTACTGGACAAACTTAGCTGTTTTGCCCTGTTTAATGTATATGTCCCGTCCTGCTCATCAAGATGATATGATGAGAAAGTATGGGGGAAGTTAGAACAAGAAATCATACTAATTGAAGACCAATTCTCCAGGGCTTCTATTATTTTAGGTGGGAATTGGAATGCCCATATTGGATTAGGCCCTGAGGATTATGTACCCGAATGTCCTGGTCTTACATCCGAAGCCTTATCTGACAGCTCAGATAGGGAGGTGACAAATCACTCTGGCTGGCTTCTGATAAAGCTGATACGCAAGTTTAACCTGATAGCCTTCCATGAGGGGCCCTTTTAGTGGCCCAGGAGAGGGTTTCACTTTTTCAGGCCCACGTGGAAGAAGCAGGGTAGATTATATTTTCATAGAAAGGAATTCCTACAATAAATTTAGCAATCTTTTCCTGACCCATAGGCCTGAGAGTGACCATGCGTTGCTTAATGCTCAGATTGAAAGTCACAATTCATCCAGAAACGACACTCTGAAAGAGTCCAAACAAATTCCCCCGAGTCTCGTGAAATTATCCTCAGTAGAACTAATATGCAAAGTGCAGGATCTCTGCTGCTCCGAGGAACTCTCTGATTTAAGTAATTCAGTCTTGCATATGCATAATTTGGATGGCTTGTTTGATGACTTTGGGGCTGTTTTGGACTATTTTAGGGCTGCGTTTACAGTGAGGCCTAAACAGGGCTTGAAGCAAGGGTGCCTATGGTACGATCATCATTGTAAGTTAGTTAAGGTTCAGTTAACATGTAAAAAGTGGGCGAAGGTATTATCCCAGGATCTATGGGACCAATTTTTGTACCTGAGGAACCAATACAATCAGTTGCTGAAAAGAAGAGAACATTGTATTATACTAAATGGGCGGAATTGATAATAGCTCTGCATATAGGAAATATAAGTCAATTTTGGTCTAGGCTAAATGGCCTCTTAAAACCACGGACCAATGCTACCAAGTATATGATCCCCAATGAGATCTGGGAAGCTTTTTTTGGAAACCTATACGCTGAACCCCAAATGAGGGGGCAAAGCAACATGAACTTAGTCAGAATTTGGACTCCAACTCGCTACTCGAGTTTCTCTGAGACAAAATCGAGGAGTACATCAGAACATTGAAACCCAAAAAGGCTCTGGGCCCGGATTATATAATGGCTAAGATTTTCCTGGCAGCTCCCAGATGGTGGGCTGTAATTCTGTCTAGATTATTTTCGAGAATCAGTGAGGATTGTAAGATTCCCCCAGGTATGGCTGCAAAGCTGGATAGTCCCTATATTTAAAAAAGGAAATAGCAGGGATCCATCCTGCTATAGGCCTATAAGCCAGTTATCTGCGATAGGCAAGTTATATGCAAAATTTCTACTGGCATACCTTGAGAAGTGGGCAGAGGATTTGGCTATTATCCCCACAGAGCAGTTTGGATTCAGGGCTGGGAGATCAACAACGGACGGCTGCTATATCTTAGCACATGCCATGTGTAAGTATCACAAAATTAAACGTGGGAAATTATTCGTGGCCTTCGTAGACCTGACCGAGGCTTTCGACTCGCTTCCTCGTGCAAACCTTTGGAAGAAATTAAAATCACTGGGCTTGAATCGGAACGTGCTGGCCCTATTAGTACAGCTCCACTCAAAAAATGAAGCAGTAGTTAAATGCGGAGGTAAGATTGGGCTGAGCAATTCCATTGCCATCAACAGAGGTGTAAGACAAGGTTGTGCATTATCCCCGATATTATTTAGTTTATATTTATATAACCTTGTGCGCTACTTAGAGGCTGACGATATGCATGCTCCTAAGATTGGGAATTCCACGATTTGTGTGCTGCAGTATGCAGATGATTTAGCTCTTCTGTCTCAAACTGAAATAGGCTTAATTCTGAAATTATGATCTTATTGTAAGATTAATGGTTTGGAGATTAACACTCATAAATCTAAAATTATGATTGTTGGATGGCAATCTGCTTCCACCAGATGGGAAATTAGTGGCAAAAGCTTTTCAGTAGTTAAAGCTCTCTCATATCTTGGAGTCACTTTTACAAACAGGGGAATGTGGAGTGCGCATGCCCAAAATGCTGCACATGCCATTATTAAGACTACAAATATTTTCAAAGGAGTACCTCTCTCCACCTTCCTTCAAACATACCTTGCAAAGGTTCCTGCATCGGCAACCTTTGGTTTAGACATCATACCATTTCCTAACGTGGCCGTACTCGAGAACACCCAAAATTTCTTTTTGCGTCTTCTAAGAGTGGGAACCTTTGTACCGGGTGCAGTCTTAAGAGCAAAGGCTGGTATAATCTCTGTTGAAAGCCTCTCCAAGATCACTTTTGCCCGATTCTGGTTGAGACTCTTGGCCCAACATGAGACAGCTCTCCCCATTCAATGCCTGAAGCAGAAGTTGAGCTATACAGGCCCGAGAGCATATCCGTGACTGCACTACCTTGCTCTTCTTCTAAGCAATATGGGGTTCTCCTTTTAATACTTTACAGGAAAATCTCTGGCAGCTATTAAAAGTGAACTCGCTGCCAGAGTAAGTGACCTAGGGAGACAGGAGGACCTTGCTGCAGTCTCCAATTGGAAAGCGGCTCCTTGGCTTGGCCAAATCAAACATTCTGTATTTTTCGAACCATATTTGGATGGGATCGCTAATAGGAATCTTCATAGATGCTATACGCTTTTGTGGTTTAGCTCACCCAGACTGCAGTTACCGAGGGCCGCTATGCCCACCTTGATTACGACCTTTGGTATTGTTCCTGCAGTCTGGGCGAGATCGAGTCAATTGATCATTTTCTTTTGAGATGCCCTTGCTGCTATAGTTTGAGGACCACATGGTTACTTCCTTTGCTAAAAGAAGATATGGACTTTGGTTCAGACAACTGAAGTTATAAGTTTCTTTCTTTAATTAATACAGAGGATATGGTTAGCATTGCGATATTCCTTTGGTTAGCAACTAAAAGAAGGGTGGAAATTAAAACAAAATTTAAGGCCGTTAAAGCAATGTTAGTCACAGTTTAGGATATGATATATTGGTTTTCTTTTTTTGCCTCTTTAGTGGTTGACAACTGCTCCCGTAAAATTGTCAGTTGAAGTTTATTAGGGAACTTGTGTTCCTTTATATAGTTTCTGAAGCGCTGAGTCAGTATATGGGTTATAAGTGATTGTCTCTCTTGCTAATATGAATGTTATATGAATTATGATATTGGATAGAAGGAGACTGCCGGCTGAGAATTGAGTAGAAACATGCTATTGAAATTATTTAATATGATAATTAAATTTTATTTTGTCTGTTCGTGTATATCTTTGTTTGATTGTTTGCACGGTTTGTGGTGTTCGTTGTTGTAAGTGTGGGCTATGGCGAAAGCGAAAAAGCCATCAATAAATTCAATACTAGTGAAAGCAGTTTCAGTAGCATGAATGGGGTGGAAGTCAGATTGGAGGGGGTCAAGGGAGGAGTTGGCGGAGAGGAAGTTGAGGTAGCAGAAGTAGACAACACGTTCAAGCAGCTTGGAAGCAAAAGGAAGGAGTGAGACAGGACGGTAGCTAGAAAGGGTCAGAGGGGTCAAGAGTGGACTTTTTGAGGATAGGAGAGAATCCACCCACAGAGGGGAACCCAGACAATTTCACTGGGTCCCCTGATAAGACACTCCAAGGTCTCCTTTGAGTGCCTGGAAGAGGGACAGGTCCCGGACTCGCCTCAGGCAGGAGTGACAACTGAGCAGTGGCGAGCATTCCCCCCACTTACAAGGAGATCATGTTCAAACAAGTGCAGAGAGCTCTTAAGCTACAAGAGAAAAGGAGCAATATCTAAAAATTTCCATTTCATATCTGGATTATAATGGCTTCATCATAAAACAGGTCACAAAGCCAAATATTTGGCTGTTCCAGACACACACAATGGAGGGTTGCAATCCTATTACGTAAGCTGCCCTGAGTCACCGTTCAGCAAGAGGGGTGGGGTAAAAGTAAGTACATAAAATTCAATAAATGTCTGAGTTCCACAAGCAGTAAAAGACTCACTCGACTGGTGGACAATGCCACATCGATTCCTGGAGGGAGTTACACTGATGGAACTGGGACACCTGACTGCAGTCACAGATATGCAGCTGGAGGGCACACGTGGATCAGAGGGTCGGCCAAGGAACCTGGTCGAAGTGGGATTTATACCACAGTGTGAATTGAAGGGAACAGAGGGCAAGTCACTTAGTGCTGATTCCCGCGGCCCAGGCAGTGCAGGGCCATCACGTATTAATATTTGCTTCCCACAGCAATAAGCAAACAGCCAGATTCATGACTTGCAAGTTCAACAGGAAGCAGAAGCACATGATGCTCTAAATCAGAGCGGGTCTCGAGGTCTTCTAGACCCCTTCCCTCCATTATCATTCATAAGCAGAATAAACAAACTAGGAAAAGGTGTCAGTAATTCTAGTGACCCCATTTTGGTCCTGGAGCCCAGGGTTTTCAGAACTCATAACTAAGCTCTGCAGATTCACTCCACCCACTGGCATTCCTAGACTTTCTAACCCAAGGCCCAGTAACACTATGAGAACCCATGGTTTCTAAAATTAACTGTGTGGAGGTTGAGCGCTCTGTACTAAAACACAGTACTCAAATTGTCTTTTCCCCATCCAGACTTTTGTGGACACTGCTTTGTTATGTCCCAAGTCCAGAACGACTTTCCAGTAGAGCGGATGAAAAAGGAAAATTGGGGCCCTTACACCAAGACTCTTCCTTCTAGAAGCTCCACTGGAAAAGCCATTCCTACCTCCCTATTTTGGAGAGAACAGAATTTAGTGATCAAAACAGAGGTGAAGTTAGGACAAGTTCTTCGAGGATCTCTGCGATTCTCACTAATGGGATTCACTTCCTGCTCCGCAGGTACCGGAAGAACCTCTTGTCAGCAATTTCCAGGCAGAAAAGTCCTGGAAAGAACTAGAAAGAAAGGTGAGGGCTTCACCCCCCTCCCGAAAGCGTGGGCTTCAGTTCGCGCGAGGCTATAAAGGGGGGTGGAGCCCTCACCGCCTCAGTTCCTTCCAACCGCATTGGAAGACCTATGTGCTTCTCAGCACAGTGTTAGCAAAAAAAAAAAAAAAAAAGGAAGAAAAGAGGATAAATTTCCTCTGCCGTTGCTTCGCCCGCCCTCGGGTCTCCCCGGGGCTCACCGCCTTTTAGGGCGGTGAAGCATGCCCAAACAGCCGGGCTTCAAATGCTGCGCGTCGTGTCCAGCCACGCTGTCGGTGAGTGACCCGCACGAGCTCTGTCTCGCTTGTCTCTGAGAGGGGCATAACACGAGGACCTGCCCCTATTGCGCTAGACTAACTCAGCACCTATGGATCCGCCCGCTGTTGCGGCTGCGCAGGGGCCAGCCCCCCGACGGAGCTCGCCAGAGCTGCGAGCGGTCTCGCCCTCGCCCTCGGCTACCGCCGGTTCCCAATCTGTGACTGCCGACTCCACCGGTTCCACCGGCACCGCCAGATCAGCCACTAGGGATCACCACAGCGACAGGGCGAGCACAAAAAGAAAAAGCGCTCTCGCAGCGCAGATGAGGCGGCTCTGTGCCCACTCCAAGTTGAGACCGTGTTCTCGCAACCGGCTCCGGGACCAGTCTCCCCGACATCTGCCCTGGCTAGGGCACCGTTGATTCCGGTACCGCCGATGATCACACCTCCGGCCCTGGCTAGGGCGGAGATGACTCCAGCACCGCCGGTACCCGAGAGTGCGGTACCGACACCCGCACAACGGGACTCTGCGGAGCAGCACTCCTCTGACCTGTTGGCCTCTCACTCCTTCTTTCAGGGATCCCAGAGGCATCACCGCTCCCCTTCTGTCTCCACTTACAGAGATGAGATGAATCCCAGCGTACCGAACCCCTCCTCCGTGACCGATCACGTCGTCTCTCTCGGGACCGTCGCGCACGCTCCCCATGCTCCTGCTGCTCTCCCCGGAACAACTTCTGGTATCATCAGGAGGACTTCTCCAGGTACCACCGACCCGAGCCAGCCCACTACCACAACTTCGATCACTGTGAATATGGGTACCATGGCCATCCATCGCGCTCTCCTTCCCACTATGAGGGAGACTTCTCTAACTTTGACCAGCATGCCCTCGCATTATCGTTTTCTCAGTTTGTACCTCCGGCACCACCCAGAGCACCTCCGACAGTCACAATATCTAGACCACCGGACTCTTCGAGGCCACTGTGCCACCATAGTGCCAGACAACCATCGGTACCGACGGTACCAGCAGTACCGCATCTACCACTACAGTCGCAACCGCTTCCTATACTGGCCCCTACTACTGCCCTCACGCAGCCAAGGTTAGAGCCTACGAGCGGACCATCTCTTTTGGACTCGCTGCTCGCCCCAGTGAGAGATGCTCCCGTCCCTGTAACAGCGGAACAGGCACACGAGGCCTCCTCTGAGTGTGCTGGTTCTATCTCTTCATCCTCCTCCTTGTAAGACGAGGATGAAACCATCTCTCCCCCACCCCCGGACGCCATAGCGGACCCTATGTCCTCCCTCTCAACTGAGGATAATAAGGCCTTTCAGGGTATGCTCAGGAGGCTAACCTCTGTGCTCCCCAACCTTCCTACCAAGGTTGTAAAGAAATAACAATCAGAACCAGTTTTGGGGATCTTAGGATCCGGCGACTCCAGCCAGATTATGCTCCCTATACTAGATCAACTACTAGAGCCATCCAAATTTGTATGGGCGAAGCCTGCCTCTGCCCTACCCACCAATAAGTTGGCAGATACCCTTTATGCTATCCCGAGAGAGGGGGCGGAAATGTTCTACAGGCACCCTGCCCCAACTCCTTGGTGATAGCAACGGCGTCCCTAAAATCTAGAGCGGGCGGCCTCCAAACTTCCCCCACCGACAAGGAGGGTAGGCGTTTAGATGTAATTGGCCGCAAGATCTTCTAATCAGAGACCCTTTCTCTGAGGGCTGCCAACTATGGTTCAGCCCTGTGTGGCTACCAACATTGGCTGTTGACCCAACTCAGTAGGGCCTCTGAGCCGGCCCAGATTCTAGCTCTCCAAAAGAGGGTATGCAAATTGCCCGTTTTCAATTAACGGCAAATATGCATATCGCTGATGCCAATATCAGAGGTATAGCCTCTGCTGTCACCCTTAGGCGTCATGCTTGGCTCCGCTCAACCGCCTTGGCCCAAGAACAAGGCCCGCATTGAGGACCTCCCCTTTGACGGGGACGGTCTATTTGCGGCCTCTACGGACAACACCTTAAAGAAGGTGAAAGAAATGTGCCAGACGGCCAGATCCACGGGGGTAATCCGCTCAGTGCGGAAACGATCTTTCTATCCCCCTTCCACCCCCTACGCTTACCATCCGTACCAGCCCAGACAACACTATTCGCCCTCTCAGGGCAATCGGAGGTTCTCACCCCAGTTTCAGCAACAACAAACCTCCTCCTCCCAGCCCTGTAGGCGCTTCCAGAAGGAGAGGGTCAGGGGCAAATCTTCCTCTACCTCATCCGCTGGACCCCTCTCCAAACAGTGCTTTTGATTTTAACCTGGTCAAGGGAGTCTCTTTTCAGTCTTACCAAGCCAAGTACGTGCACTTGAGACCTCGCATCTTCATGAATGTTAGACCCCTTGTCTCTCCCTCTGTTCCCCTTCCTAAGTCTCTCCCCCAGCTCCTGTCTCTCAGATTGTAAGCCCTAGGGGCAGGGACCGTGTCTATTTTATTACTTTGTAAAGTGCCAGGTACACTGCTGGCACTATATAAATGTTTGTTAATAATAATAATAATAATAATCTCCTTTCCGTCACCGGCCCTTCTACCATCTCTGGGCCTCACTCACATCAGACCGTTGGGTTAGAGAGATCGCCCGTGGATACTCTATACAATTCCACTCTCTACCACCCAATTTCCCCTACCCTACCCCTTCGGGGGCCCGCCCCCCAAACCTCAAATGCTACTTGAAATTCAGGAGCTTATCTCCAAAGGGGCAATCGAGGAGGTACCACGGTCTCAGCATAATACCGAGTTCTACTCGAACTACTTCCTCGTCCCTAAAAAGGACAAGGGCTTCCAACCTATACTTGACCTGCGCCATCTAAACAAGCATATTCGGAAGTTCCGTTTTCGCATGACCTCCCTCCCCATCTGGGCCTCCAAAAAGGAGATTGGATGGCCTCCCTTGACCTTAAAGATGCCTACTTTCATATTTCCATAAAGCCCCCTCATCGACGCTACTTACTTTTTCTCGTAGGGAATCGTCATTTCCAGTACTCTGTACTCCCCTTTGGCCTGTCTACAGCCCCCAGGGTGTTCACAAAGTGTGTCGCTGTGGTCGCAGCCCACCTCAGAACTCTGGGCATACGAGTGTTCCCGTACTTGGACGACTGGCTCTTTGTGGCCCCATCCGCGCACACACTAACAACCCACCTCAACCTGGCACTCAAGACGTTGCAGGACCTGGGGTTTATCGTAAATTACGAGAAGTCACACCTCGTCCCCACGCAGCACCTTCAATTTATAGGAGCTGTCCTCGACACCAACATGACAAGGGCCTTCCTACCCGACGACAGGTTCCACGATCTGCTGGCAACCATCCTACCCCTTCGCACAAGACCCAGGAGACCAGTACGATTCTTCCTCTGTATCCAGGGCCTTATGGCAGCCACCACTGCAGTGACTCCTTACGTCCGCCTCCATTTCCAGACTCTACAGCAATGGCTTTCGAGAGTATACGACCCCACCCGCCATCCTCTCTCCATGTGCATCACCATCTCACCAGAGGTCTTCCACGACCTCGTCTGGTGGACTTCTCCACGTTACGTACTCACCGGCATGCCCTTCGACCCTCCGCTGATGCACATCTCACTCACTACAGATGCATCACTCACAGGATGGGGGGCTCACATCAATGAACTCACAGTATATGGTCTGTGGTCCCACGAAGAGAAGCGCATGCACATCAACTTATTAGAACTGCGCGCCATCAGATGGGCGCTTGCTGCTCTTCTACACGTCGTCAAAAACCACAATGTTCAAGTCCTCACGGACAACACCACAGCAATGTGGTATATCAACAAACAAGGAGGGGCAAGATCTACCCTCCTCTCCTTAGAGGTGCAAACCATCTGGAAGTGGTGTATCCGCCACAACATTCACCTACACGCGGTACACCTAGCCGGCCAGGACAACTCCCTAGCAGGCCACCTCAGCCACAAGTCCACCAACCAACACGAGTGGACCCTCAACGACCAGGTCCTCTTCGACATCTTTCATCTGTGGGGCACCCCACCATCGACCTTTTCACCTCGCAAGGGAACGCAAAACTCCCTCAGTTTTGCAGCAGGGCAGGAGCCAATCCAGGATCTATCTCCGACGCCTTCACCATTTCCTGGAACAGGCCCTTGCTATATGCTTTTCCACCCATCCCTGTCCTGTACAAAGTCCTCCACAAAATCCAGAAGGACCGGGCTCAAGTCATCCTGTTAGCCCCGGCCTGGCCGCGCCAGCCCTGGTACCAAACTCTCAGGAACATGGCCATCGACGTAGTCGAACTCCCTCTCCGGCCAGACCTCCTCTCCCGAGACCAGGGGTCGATCCTTCATCACGACCTCCGATCGCTCCACCTCTCCGCCTGGCTTATCAGATCTTAGTACAGGATGCCTCCCCCGAAGTGGCTAACATCCTACTTAACTCCCATCGCCCATCCACAAGAGCCTGTTACGCCGCTAAATGGAGATGCTTCACAACTTGGTGCACGGCTCTACCCTGTGAATTACACCATCTATCAATGAACCACGTCTTCCGATATCTTCTGCACCTCTACAATTTGGGTCTCTCTATACCGTCGCTCAAGGTACACTTAGCGGCGCTCTTTTCTCGACTTTGCCCACCAGGCACAGGAACCTTTTTTTCTCACCCCCTCATGAGGACCTTTTGGAGGGGTCTAGTCAACTCCTTCCCCCCAACCTACACAACCGTGGGACTTAAATCTCGTCCTCACCAAGCTAATGGGTCCTCCTTTCGAGCCTATGGCATCTTCCTCTCTGGAAAATGTGTCTATTAAAACTGCATTCCTACTGGCAATCACATCTGCCAGGAGAGTCTCCGAACTTTCTGCACTACGAGCCTCCCCACCTTACACCATTTTCCACCTCGACAGAGTGGATCTCAGAACAGACCCGTCTTTTCTTCCTAAAGTCGTCTCCCCCTTTCACGTCAACCAGACCATCTCCTTGCTTGTTTTTTTCCCTAAGCCGCATTCCTCCCCTACGGACAGACTGTTCCATACGCTAGATGTTAAAAGGGCACTCTATTTCTACCTGTCTCGAACTCGCTCCTTCAGAGCCTCGGATGCCCTGTTTATTTCCTATGGCGGCCAACGTATCGGAGTAAAGCTCTCCTCCCAGAGACTTTCTACGTGGGTTTTACTCTGTATAAAAAGATGTTACGAGCAAGCTGGCAGGCCTCCTCCTTCCCACCTTCGTGCTCATTCTACAAGAGCTATTGCTATTGTGATAAGTCTTCTCTCTGCTTGTTACTCTCCCAGTAGTGAGAATCACGGAGATCCTCGAAGAAGAAATAGAGGTTACTTACCAGTAACTGTTCTTCGAGAGAGCTCCGCAAATTCTCACGACCCGCCCAGCCTTCCCCTCTGTATCGGAGGCGCCTCTCGGTCTTCCTGAGACGCGATTGGAAGGAACTGAGGCGGCGAGGGCTCTGCCCCCCTTTATAGCCTCCCGGCTTTCGGGCGGGGGGGGAGGAGGGGCGGAGCCCTCACTTTTCTTTCTAGTTCTTTCCAGGACTTTTCTACCTAGAAACTGCTGACAAGAGGTTCTTCCGGTACCTGCAGAGCAGGAAGTGAATCCCATTAGTGAGAATTGTGGGGCTCTCTCAAAGAACAGAGTTACTAGTAAGTAACCTCTATTTATTCTTCTCTAGGAGAGGGCTAATACGGTTGTACATATTCAAACAATATTCGTTTTAGCGTTGGTTCACTATTTTTAATTCAAGTTAGGATGTTTCTGTGTTGAGTGTTCTTTCAGATTTTGAGCTTTCGAACAACTCACAAGTGGAGGATCCCTGAAGGGCATTGCTCAGTTGGTTTCATTTCAGCCTCCTCCTGGGGTGGGAGACGATCCTCCTCAGAGTCCAGAATGGCTTTTCCAAGACAGCTTCTAGAAGGAAAATTCCCAAGGGCCCCAATTTTCCTTTCTATCCCCGAGGATTTTGGAATGCATTCCTTCTTGTTTTCTCTTTGAGGATTTTAGGGCTCTCTGAACATGTTTAAATATTTTGTTCCTGTATTTGAGAGGTGATTCTGGGGCCCTGTCCTTTCACTTCCTCTGCCTGAAGGAACTCGGGAATCTGCCCTCTTCTAAGGGGACCATGAAGAAATTATTTGCTTTTGTGCACACCCAAAGTGGAAGCAGCTGCAGCTTCAATAGCAAAACAATTTATTCCCTTCTGATGAGGATATATATTCAAAAGACTCAACCGATAGAGGTATGGAGTCTGGCCTGTGGAGAAGCTGATGCCGCTGCAGTGCTGCTCTGCATATCCACATCATCTCTTGCCAGAGCTCTCCTTAGATGGTTCAAACAAGCACCCCAGTTCCTGCTGATGCATTTTTTTCCAGTTTCTTTTTTTTTTGGGGGGGGAGCTACATGGGTTTATCAGGAGATGAAGGAGGAGCACCCAAGTTCCTCCTTCCTTATTTCATGTCCCCCCACTTCCTCCTCTGGGGTGGGGTTCCAAGCTTCAGAGGACTCTGATACAGTCTCAATCTCTTGGTCGTCTTAGGGGCTGGCAGCTTCTACTTGCTTAGCATGGCCCTTGAACCTTGGTCTCTTCTTGGGGGGAGAAGACTGGGTGATTCATGGCCCAGCTTTTTTCACCACTGCGTCTTCCCCGGCCCATATCCATTTTCTCCAATGGGGCTAGAACTTTCCCCCAACACCTCCCATTTGGAGTGCCTGTCAAGGACATAAAATGGGGTGATCTTCCCAGCGGGCCCTGCTCCTACCAGGTCAGAAATCCAACTGGGTGCTAGGAGGATGCCTATTTCCCTAGGGCAGGCTATTGCATCCCAGCAGCAATGCACGCCATTCCAAACAAACCCAATGCAGATGTTAAATACAGCAGCATTTAGGCTGACGGTGACCATTTATTGTCAACGGAAGATGGTTTAAGATACAAAAAAGCAGATTTGTATTAAATGTCAGGAAGAACTTCCCTAGGGGTAGAATAGCTTGGCAATGAAACGTGTGCTAGGTAGCTGGGATGATTCAAATCTCCTAGTCCTGCCTTAATGCAATGGGGGCAGAGCTAAGGATACATACCGTCTCTGCAGCCCTAGTTAAAGATCAATCCAGCCCTTACAAACACCTTCCTCCTCTAACCTGACAGTACAGCTGCCCGCCGTTACAGGGAAGACAGTAAAATGGTTCTCTCTTACTCTGCTGGAAGAGATTTAATAAACCATAGGAGATATGGAGCCATCTGCTCCTCAGCAGAAGAAAAGATCTTCAACACAATCCTTCTGAAAGGTAAGAAGAAAAACAGCAGTCCCCAGCATCTATAACCTGTATTGTCTTAGTGAGACCATACAGCAGCTGGGGAAACATTCCCTACACGAGGCCACAGTGTTGGGTAGTTCCTGAAGTTGCAAGAGCAGGACGGCGGCAATCTCTCATCTTGCTCATTCACAGCAGAAAAAACAGCACAAGGTTTTCATGTCAGTCAATATCCACCAATTCCACTTCAAAGAAGAGTTTTGCGTTTGGTGGGATTC
Source organism: Sphenodon punctatus (assembly GCA_003113815.1). Taxonomy (NCBI): domain Eukaryota; kingdom Metazoa; phylum Chordata; class Lepidosauria; order Sphenodontia; family Sphenodontidae; genus Sphenodon; species Sphenodon punctatus. The sequence goes on along the minus strand of QEPC01009638.1, from coordinate 3,338,366 downwards.
TGGTTGTGGAAAGGTTAAAGAAATACTTTTAACAGTCTAATTTGATGTTCAAGCTTGGCAGGTATCATTGTTAAAATGATCGACTTCCTCTTGGCAGGTTAATTTCAGTCACTTCCACTTCTTAGTCTTACATGCTAAAATGCCATTTCTTTCTAGCCCCTCAGCAGTCATTGAACCCCTCCCCGCGAGCCCCTCAGCATGTCCCAAGCCCCCACCCTTACGGCATGAGCATTTTAACCAGACAAGCCTGGATGCTTCCTAGTGCCCACATCTGGGTGGATGTAGCTGCAGTCAGAGGGGAAGAACTGGGAAGTTTACGGCTACAGGACAACAGTAAATCATGTTCCGGAAATGCTGTTACTCCCAGTTAATTTCTTTTTTAAGTGCCCCCTAGGTTTGAACTGGGGGCTATTAATATTTTTGGTTACGTAACAACCACACACACACACCCCATTCAGTTTGGTTCCAATATCCACGCAGACTGATCTGGTAAATAAACATCTACACCCACCCCTGCCCCGGAGAGGCCAGTAGTAGGGTGCTAGCCAGCACTTTGCACTAGTCAGCTAGAGCTGGTAAGGAAAAGAGGACTTGTTATGGGGAACAATTGCCCAGGTGCAGCTGCTGGAAGGCGCAAAGCGGGAGCATCTGCTAGAGGTGGGCGACACGCAGCCTTTTTATTTGCCCAGGCCGATAGCAGGCAGAGATAGGGGTGGGGATTGTATGATCTTTATCAGTTACCCACCCTGAGCCTTCGGGATTGGGTGGGATAGAAATGTAAATATATGCAAGCCAGTAGAACACACACACTCCTCCGAGAGGCACAAGGAAAGAGGAAACTGCCCTGGGGGAAGGGCTGTAGGTGGGGCTCCCCAGGAATGCTGTACGGGAAGGCAGGTGCCCTGGGAGCCCCTGGAAGTGACAGGGGGAAGGGGGTGCTATAGTCTCTGCCTGCACAGGATGCCGCCCAGGAGCAGGCAACTCCGTCTGGGACAGGGAGGCAAAGGCCAGTGGGCAGGTTGGCGGAGCGCTTCCAGAAGGGGCGCGTAGGAGCCCAGGGGGGGGCCTTCTGTGCTATCCAGCACCACTAGGCAGAGGGGGCCACGAGTGCCCAGATGCTGGATAGTGACACCACTCCAACTGGATTCTGTCTCGCCGAGGGCTGAGCCATCAGAGTGATGCCCACGGGCTGGGTCGCCAGAGGAGCCAATGGGGGCTGATGACTCCCCAGCAGAGGCCTCGGGGGGGCATTGCCGAGAGCTATTCCCCAGGGAAAGCCCATCTGGAAATATCAGCGCAGTGGTGGGATGAGGCACAGCTGGAAACAGCCCCCAGAGGGGCCCTCATCCTACAGATACTTTGGCCACCGTGCCAGCAGCCAGATACCTCCCTGGGACAGCAGCTCCGAGCTACGCTGGCTCCTGAGTGGGGATACTCCCCAGGCAGCAAGGTGACCCTGCCTCTAGATTCATGGGACTCATGATGAGTCAGGCAGAAGGAACCAGCTTGGCATCCTGTTCTAAAGGCCAAGCATCAGCGTGCCGAGAGATCCATCTCCGCCCTGGTTACTAGCTTCCAGGAGAAGGCTCCAAGGGCTTAAAGCAAATTAAACTTGGCATGGCTGCTGCAAAGCTAACGCCACTTCCTGAAGAGTATTCCTGCTTGGGGAAGTGGCTTCGGGATCCGGGTCCTTGTTTCTGCCGGTTATGACGCCCATGCACTGCCTCTTCCAGACTAAAGGATACTTGGCATCCGGCGCCCCTTTCTTGCCGTACGCCCATTCTGCCTCGATTTCCAGCTGAGCCTTTTCTCCTTTACTCATTGTCAACAGAGCTTCATCCCACTAAGAGGAGGAGAGAAGGAAGTTAGAGGCTGCAATACGTCCATTTCAGACTTAATTCCCACGCCCTGGCCTAGGCTACACGGGGCCTCTGTCTCTCACCAGGCTCAATGACGGCACGCCTGCCTTTGGCCAGGATCTGCTATAGGAATGACACTCCCATCCATTCCGGACAGACTCCCTACAATTCACCACCCCTGCTTCACTACAAATACAGGCGACCAACAGGATTCATTTGCACCAATATAGAATCGCACTAAAGAATAATCCCCATGACAGTTTTATTTTCCACACCAGCCCGAGGAGCTGTCAACAAACTGGGATTATTTTTCAGTGCACAGGTCAGGTTCCATCCAAGCAGGACTTTTTTCAGAGCTGAAGGGGGCTAATTTTAGCTCAGCATTTGCTCCTCCCTACAGGGGAACACACCCAGTTTAACCCCACAACGAATGGGTGATGGGCATGTATCGGCAGCGAAAGCCGGCAGCAAGACCACAATCCATAACCTATCTCCTTTGGAGGAGTCCCCTTGTACGTTTCAATGGGACTCCTCAGGAGTACATGGTTTGTGGCTCGCAGCCCATGGGCTGCTCAGGGAAGTTGAGATGACGGTTTCTCCGCAGCTCTGGGCACAAACCCAAGGGGATTTTTTAGTCTTTACCACCATCACCACCCCCCTTTCAGGGGAAGCCTATCTGGAGAGCACTTCCAGTCAGAGGCATAGAGGGCGGATCCTACCGAGTGCCAACGTGCTCAGGCCAACTCAGCTGCCCTCTCAACTGGAGTGACAACAGCCCTGCTCGATCCTAGGCCAGTTCTCACCGTCCCCTCCCCTCCCAGAGAACCCGGAAGACCTGCCCTCCCAGCCCCCCTGCTCTAACCCACTAGCCCCTCCCAGAGAACCCAGGAGTCCTGCCTCCCAGCCCCACCCCCTGCTCTAACCCACTAGACCCTATCCCCCTCCCAGAGAACCCCAGGAGTCCTGCCTCCCAGCACCCCTGCTCTAACCCATTAGCCCCCACTCCCCTTCCCAGAGAACCCAGGAGTCCTGCGTCCCAGCCCCCCTCGCTCTAACCCATTAGCCCCCTCCCCTCCCAGAGAACCCAGGGTTCTGCCTCCCAGCCCCCCTGCTCTAACCCACTAGCCCCCACTCCCCTTCCCAGAGAACCCAGGAATCCTGCGTCCCAGCCCCCCTCGCTCTAACCCATTAGCCCCCTCCCCTCCCAGAGAACCCAGGATTCTGCCTCCCAGCCCCCCTGCTCTAACCCACTAGCCCCCCCTCCCAGAGAACCCAGGAGTTCTGGCTCCCAGCCCCCCTGCTCTAACC
>QEPC01009638.1:3310814-3327881 GCA_003113815.1 Sphenodon punctatus | reverse complement strand
GGCAGGTGCAGGATGCACCTGCCGCTCCCTGCTCCGAACGGGGCCATTCACGGCTTTAGCCAAGGCGGCGGCGGCGGCGGGCGGGGGTGTAAGCAGGGAGCGGGCGGAGCCTGGCCGCCGCCGTCGGAGACAGGATACTGGGCCGGAGGGACAGCGGGTCTGGCCGCCGCCGCTGCAGCATGTGTGACTCAGCGCACGGCCCCGCCGCTCCCGGAAAGCGACACCCCGCAGCGCACCCGCCGAGCCCGGCAACGAGCTGCGCTTCCCCCGCTGATCGAGCCCAGGGGCTGAGTGCGCGCATCAAACCCCCCAGCCGCCCGCCCCGACCCCGGCCGGCCCCGCCCCTACTCGGCTGGCCGAGTTGCTCGCCATTCATTAGTAGCAATGATTCATGCGGGGGGGGGGGCAGTAATTCCCCTTCTCTCTCTCTGGCTCCGGCCGCACCCGGCCCGGGACACTGAGCGCTCCCCGCCCCGAGGGGCTTTTTAAGCCACGCGAGGCACTTTCCGAGGCTGCGGGTGCGCGGGCCTGTCTGTTACATCGCGGCCATGGACCCGCGCCCCCGGCTTTCATGCGGGGGGGGTCGGGGTTCTAGGACCGGCACTAACGGTGCCTGGGCCATTCAGGGAGGGGTTTGAATCCAGGGAGCGGGCAGAGCCCCCCCTGGCCACGGGGACGCTGCTCCGGTGCAAGCGCCGCCCGGCTCAGCCTGCAGCTCCACTGGCTTCAGGAAGAGCTTGCTGCGATCTCTTCTGGATGCTTGGCTACGGGCTCTGCTCTTGGCTGCCGCAGGGAGGTGCCCATGGCTCCCTCTCCTCCCAGCTGCTCTAGGGAGAGGCTTTCCGCCCTGCAGCCCTTCTCTTCGTAGCAAGCCCTAGAAACTACTTTTCTTCCCTTCCCCCAACTTTATTTTCACGGGGTCTCTCTGGTTTCTCCGCCTCTCCGAGTCACGTTTTGCCAGACGCAGCGGGAGAGCGAGCCCTGGGTGAAAACAGACAGAAAGCGAACTCCGCTTGAACATTTCTCCGGGCTGCCTAGGGCACCAATACAACCCCGCAACATGCATCAGAAATGTGCAAATGGAGTTAGCGTTCTCTCTGTTTTCACCAAGGGGTCGGGCTCAGCAGCAGCCCGTGGGCTTGAGGAGGACCGGGCGAGGACCCATTTCCCCGCCCGGGCAGTGCAGGAGGATTTGGGAAGGAGCTGGGGGTGACACACAGGGAGAGGGATGATGATGATGATGCAGGAACTGGAAGAAAGGGGAAGCCAGGAGCCCGGGGGTCGCTGGGGGGCAAGGTTCCCTGCCAGAGCCCAGCACATCTAGCCGCAGAAATCGCAGCCCCCAAACTCCAAGCCTCGGCAGCCCCCACAGGGACTTTGCTGAGAAGCAGCCGAGCCACCTGTCACCATCAGCACCGCGTGATGATCCTGCGCCTGACACCCCTTCTCCAGCTGACTGGACTTCCCAGCAGCCACCCACCCCTGGCATGGGGACTTAGACTTCAGCGGGGGTTTCCCCCCATCCCTTTAACATGGTAACAACTACAACTGATTTTCTATCTACAAGTCATTATTTTCTCAACATAAGAAGACAAGTAGTGCCATACTAGATCAGAGCAATGGTCCATTGAGCCCAGTATCCTGTCTCTGACACTGGCCAATCTCAGTCGCCTAGAGAAGTCCCCAACAGCTCACAAAGGGGTGATCCAGTCTGCTATTCACTCCCAGCCCCCGACAGAGGTTACAGTCCCCAAACCTAGAATATAGTCAGTGCCAGACTGGGTCAGACCAATGATCCATCTAGCCCAGCATCCTGTCTCCGCCAGTGGCCAATCACGGTGGCTTGGGAGAAGCACCCAATATTTTATTTTATTTAGTAAATTTCTACCATGGGGGATCCATTCCCTGTTGTTTTCCCCCAGCTCCCGTCATGGTCCCTGATCCTGTCTGGCTAATAGCTGCTAATGGACCCATCTTCCAGAAACTTCTCCAAACCTCTTTTAAACTCAGCTCTAGTACTGGCCCTTACCACAGCCTCTGGCAGGAGATTCCACAACCCAATTATACACTGAGTGAAAAAATATTTTCTTTTATTTGTTTTAAACTTGCCACCCATGAGTTTCATGGAGTGTCCCCTAGTTCTAGTACTAGCTGAGAGGGTCAATAACTGCTCCTTGTTTATTAGTTCCACCCCACTCATGATTTTATAGACCTCTATCCTATCTCCTCTCAGTCGTCTCTTCTCCAAGCTGAAGAGCCCCAACCTACCAAGATTCTCCTCATACAGGGGCCCTTCCATGGCCTTGATCATTTTTGTTGCCCTTCTCTGCACCTTTTCTAGTTCCACTATGTCTTTTTTGAGATGGGGCGACCAGAACTGCACACAATATTCGAGCTACCTGGTTATTAGCTGCTAATGGACCTCTCCTCCAGAAACTTGTCCAACCCTTTCTTTTATCCAGTTATACTACATATTATTCTCCTGAGGCCATGCGATCCAATGAGGAGATGGATGTGTTCTATGTATGTCCGGGCCACCTCTGGATCTCTTCCCAGCTCCTGAGCTCTGCTCTGGCCTTGTCACTGGGATCGGGGTCCCCCTCTCTCTCTAGGCTGTCCCCGAATGCACACTAGGCCAGCCGCAACCCAGTTGCCTGTGCCCACACGGATTCTCAAGTGATCAGAAACCCTCACCGCAATCAGGGAGCTTTCGGAGGTCTGCACCCCCAGAAACGCCTCCCCTTGTTCTCCCAGCCCAGCCGTAACGCAGAGACCTTTCTCTGGCCACTCGTAGCTTGGAAGGCTTCGCAGTGGGGGTTGTCTTATATTTGAAAAAGGTCCGTCTAGGCTCTCACCTAGATAGGGTACCCCCTTATTGAACCCCCAAGGCTGAATAAATACACAAGCACGCTAGACTTGGTTACCAAGAATATATTACACTCAAATATGCATAAGACTCAGGCTGTTGATCAAAGCAGTGCAAAGTCATAAAACAAATCCAAACGAACGCATTCTAATTGCACTGAGGTTCCATGTCTGACCTGTTACCCTAAGGCTCAGTCCAGATTGGGTCAGTGCTTCTTGCCCTGGTGTTGGGGCCGGGCTCGGTTCTTGGAGGTGGCTTGGAAAGTCTCTAGTTCATAGTGGTGCAGCCTCTCCTGCAAGCTGCTTGCCCTTTTCTGGTCAAGATGGAAGAGAGCATGTAGAGATCCTGTCTCTTCTTTTCTTTGCAGGGGGCTCGGGTCACGTCCCCCTCCTGCTCCTTTTGTTATTCTGAGCTGGTTGCAGACCCCACCTGGGCATTACCTTAGCGACAAAATACTCGTTCTGCCTGACAATGGTTTTTCTGTCTTCCCCACCCTGCCAAACCAGTTCAGCAGGGTAGGTAGGTAGGTAAAATATTTATTGTTAGTCATAGGCCATAACAAAACATAATATAATAAAACAAAACACATACAACATATAGTCAATAAACTGTAATAGACCCTCACGTGACTAAAAACTGAGTCAGAGACAATTGAGTCAAGACGACCCATAACAACTGCAAGAAATTGGCTATTTAGCCATAAACTAAACATTTTAAAGGCTTACTTAACGAGTGTTGAGACAAATTATAAGCTCTGAGCAAGAGATGATTTCCCTGCCCTGCTTAAAGAAAATTACATTTTCACAAAATGCTGCAACTGCGGAGGAGCGAGGAGAGTCACAACCATCCAACAAACAATACATTACAAGGTCGTCACTCAACTCTTTACACATGGTATTAACAGATTCAATCTATTTACCCTCCAATGGCTAATAGCAGGACAATCTAGGATTATATGCTTCTCTGTCTCCGGTACAGCCATATCACAATGGTTACACAATCCATCCTCTTTTGGAGTGCTACGAAATCTTCCCGTCAGAAAAGCTGATGGGAAGACGCTGCACCTCATCAGAGTCAGGGCTTTTCTATAGGGCCATGATGTCCATTTGATTAAATACTGTGGCGGAGAATGAATTGATCTAATGCGGTTATAACCTGGGGCAATCTTTTGGGATGCTAAAGCGGAATTCTCGTTCTGGAGCTCCGGATCAGCAATCCTCCAAGCAATCAACCTCACAGCACCCTTATAACCTAAAGGGAGCAAAGACTCCCTTGAGAAGCTTCCACGAAACAATCCCAAGGATCAAAAATAAATGGCAAAGGGGACTCTGGTGCAGGGGGAAAAACATTCACTTTCAGCCAGAACTTAAGAATGGCAAGTAGGGCCAAGGATTTGATTGTTTTCATCGCTGTTTCGGCCCTCAGAATAACCAGGGGGGACACAAGTTGGAACTCCTAAGACTGAACGTCAAAAGGAATTCTGAGGGCCTTCTAGGCTATCTACAACGAAGGCTCCCCAGATAGCCACAGCATACAAAAGGTGCAAAATCACCTGAGCCTTAAAAGGCCGTAAGGCTGGCCCTATAAGTTTACCTCCCCGGGTACGATAGAAGCTGACGATGGTACTTGAGATCTTCCGAGCCTGGACTATGGCTGCTTTGAAATGAGGGGTCCAACTACCGGACTCCGAAAGTACCACCCCCAAATATTTGAAAGTTTGAACCTGCTCTATTAAATTACTGTCCACTCGCCATCCAAGTGGGCGTCAACGACGTCCAACTATCAGGACCTTCATCTTGGTGTAATTTATTTTCAAGTTTTCCTGAGTACAGTACTGTGCGAATCTTTGAATACTTTTTTGCAAACCAATTGGGGTCAGAGATAGAAGAACTGTATCGTCTGCGTACAGCATTACAGAGAGCCTGCGGGCTCCCAACTTTAGAGGGTGCGTATTGCAACCGGCCATAAAAGGAATTAAATCATTAAGATAAACATTAAAAAGGGCCGGGGCCAAAATGCAACCCTGGCTTACACCCCTAGCCAAGGGAATATCCCCTGTCAGGGGTTGATCCAAAGTGGGTCGCACCTGCATAACATCCTGATGTAATTGCGTTAATAAAAAGAGGAGGTGACCGTCCACTGGAGATCTACTAAGCTTTAGCCACAGACGCTCTCTATCAACAGTGTCAAATGCAGCCTTCAAGTCCACAAAACAACAAAATAAATAACCTTTCATTTGAACTTTGGTGTATTTGGCTACTAAATGTCTAAAGACAAATACGTGGTCCTTTGTGGACTGGCCTGATCTAAAACCCGCTTGCTCTGGAAAAATTACCCTTCCAGATTCAAGTCAGTTCTGAAGCCTGCCAAGAAGGTACCTCACATAAAGGTTCCCCACTACGGACAAGAGACTAATTGGTCTGTAATTTGCGGGTTCGTTGGAGGTCTTCCTTTTTAAAGATAGGTATCGCTAGGCTTTTAAGCCAAGCTTTCAGAATTACACCTGCCGCATTAATTTCCGTAACTACAGGAGCCAACAACGTAGCCCACCATATGGTCTCATATTTCAGTAGCTCCGGGGGGTTAAAATCGATTCCCGGTGCCTTACTGCTTTTTATATGGGAAATAAGATCAGTTAGTTCTATAATAGAAACTGGTGCCTGTGCCTGGAACCTCTCAATGGGATGGAATTCAATGCCAGTGGACAGGGTTCCAGAATTGGAAAACAACTGCCCAAAATATGATTGCCACTTAGATGGAGAAAGCGGATTATTTTGCACATGGGAGCCACCTATCTTAGCCTGGGCTATGAGCGACCAAAACTGTCTAGAAACGTTTGCTAAAACGGCTTCCTGTAACTGGTTCCATTTCCTTAACTGATACTCCAACTTCTTCTTCTGAAGGAGGAGTCTGTAAGATTTCCTGCTATCAACCATAAGTACCCTAGTGCTTTCCGTGCCCTAGGGCAACTCCTCATCAACCTAGTTGTATTTCGGAGAGAGCTTCTAGCCCTAGCACAATCAGAATCGAACCATCCGGGGGAATGCTTATTCCCAGATCTATGCACTTTCGTAGAGATTAACAATGGGATAAATAACCCCATCAGTTGTTCAAATAAAGAGATTAAATCTGGAGGTGTTTCCTGGATTTTCAGACATATTTCAAGAGCTAAGGGCGAACAGATAAATATTGAAAATGTTTTGCCCAAGTTTGAAGACCATTTTGCACGCACAGGGCCAGTTATGGATTCCAGCATAACCTGGACCTTAGTGAAGGGAAGTTCCCTCAGTCTGGAGGAATGGAGACAGCCTAAAAGTAGGGCAAGCGGATAATGTTCAGTCTCTGCAACATTAAAAATCTTTCATTCTAAGACATCGAATAGGTGTCTAGAAGAGATTATAAAGTAATCAATGACACTCGAACCTAACTTAGAATGAAAGGTAAAGTGGCCTTCCAGATCTCCTGTTATCATACCGTTCAACATCACCAAATCAAGGTCCCTTAGAAGCTGCGCCAATCTAGGGGCTTTCGCACTTTTAATTTTATCCATAGATGAGTGTGGATTATTAAAAGGGGGCTCTATGGTTTCCTCAGATTCTAAGGTATCTAAACCAGCTCTCGGGTCCCCCATACGGGTATTCATATCGCCCCCAAGTATTAAGACAGCTCTCAGAAATTTCAAATATGCTTCTTGGATTGCCCTTGATACGAAGTGCCAAATTTCATCCGAATAATAAATGGATACACAGGGAGGGATATAAATATTTGACAACAAAAGTTCGGTACCATGGCAAAAACTACAATGCCATAGGGCAAAGTAAGATTTAAAATATTTGACCATGGTACACTTGACATTCTTGGACTGACGTATCGATAAGGCTAGGCCCCCACTCAATCTTCCTCTTGTACCGAAAGACATAGCTTTGAAACAATAAACATCGAAACCAGACTGGGATAGTTGGAAGTCAGCCCAAGTTTCTTGAACCAGGAAAATATCATTGTTGTCAAGTAGGAATTTAAATTCTGGATCAAAGGCTCGTTGCTTGCAGCCAGAAATATTCCAGTTTATGAATCTAAGGTAATCAATTCCCGACTGAACCAGTCAAGCCGTTTCTAGCGTAATTGGAACTACAGAAGTTTGGTTGTTATTACTAAGATCTTGAGGGCTCCTTAGAGGAAAAGGGTCTTGGATTGTAGGCTTAACATGCTTATTAATCTGGCTGGAGAAATGATGGTCGGGAAAACTCAGGGCCACCCCCTGGCTATTGCGGCTGTCAAATTGAGATAAATCCCTTGTGGCTGGAAAATGCTCGGGGCCCAAAGTTTTGGATAAAGAGTCTCCCGCTTTTGCTTCCGTGGTAGCGCCATCTACTTGGCCTATTATAGGGGGTATGGGTAGCTGAGTCTGCTACAATGTCATTACCCAAAGATGGAGACCCTTTTAACAAAAATTCCTCGACTGGCTTAGCGACTGGGCTGGGCCCCTCTTTGGAACAACTATTTCCCTCGAATTCCCATGAAAATTGGCTCTACTGGAGCCGAGGTGCGAAGCGCCTACCGATGGGGATGAGCTAAGAGGGGAAACCGGTAGACAAGGACTCAAAGGTACAAGTGTCAAACAGTGTCCGGACATTCCCTCCTCCACCCAGGATGTAGCCTATCCAACTGTGCATATAATACATCCAGTTGGTCAATGAAGGCTTGTTGAACAGTAGCCGATGGCAACTCCCTGTTCCCAGTAGGAGAGAGCACCTTTCTCGGCTGACAACATTCAACCTCCATTGTGATTTCATGAGTCAGATCAATAAAATTACCCGGGACTTTGGGAGGTATTCTCTCTAGCGGCCTACCCTTCCCATTAATAGGTCCTTTGGGCAATCCTTGGTTTGAGTCACAAATTTTAGTGCTCATGTCTTGAGATGAAACCCTTGGAGGGCACTGGGTATTTTGCCAGGCAGAAAATTCAGGCCGGGCTTAGTACCAAAAACCCTAGAGACAAAAATATTTCTCTCTCTCAAATACCCAACTTGCTGGAATATATCATTCACCAATTGCTGATTATTGAAAAGCACATTAATTATCCAACCATCTTTAGTTAGGCATAGATGTTCCATGCTAATAATATTCCGTCTAGTCACTGGTTTGCCCAACAGTATTCTTAAATGTTCTGCTATGTCCAACTCAGTATTCCAAAAGGGGAGACACCCCAATGGTAAAGGAAGAATTGTGAAGTTAACATTCAAAGGCAAACATGTAAAATCAGCCAGGTTAAACCTCTCGCTGTCTGGGAGAGGAAAATTACCCACAGTATGTGCTTGTACAGAAGAAGCTGGGGTCTGCTGGAAACTTCTTTTACCTTGCTGGTCTTTTGGAGGCAAGCGTGCTGGCTCATGGTTAACCTTTAATAGCGACTGCACCGTAGACACTAAGGTCCTCATTTCGGCACTCAAGATGTTATGTTGCTGAAACAGGTAGCAAACAGGTTTGGCAGTTAACGAAACATGTTTAGCTATAAATATAGGAAAATGCTCCTTTTCTAAATCATAAACGTCAATAGAGGGCAAATGCAAATCAGTTGAACACTCCGGAGGTTTGTTAGATATAAGAGATAACTGATTCAGAGGATTAGCTAATTCTGTATCTCCAAGCTCTGATAACAGGGCATAATTATTGGATACCGGGACATTAAAGGTCACAGAAACAGAAGGGGCACAAGTTGTGGGCAACAAAAAACTCTCCACCTTCTGCGGCTTGGGGCTTTTCAGGACAGGCGGCGTAGTGCTAGCGGCTTCTGCCCTGGACGTGCTAAAGCCCAGAGGGCGACAAGACAATGTTGCTTAACCCCCTATAGCCCGAAAAATGGCACAAAACAACTCTAAACCAGCCAAACCCCACTCCTCAACAAGCCACAATACAGAGTCGCAGCGCTTAATCACAATACAAAACAACGAGACTGGGACGCATGGCACCAGAAGTCAGGCCAGCCCACGCCAGCCCAGCGCCTAAGGCCGTGCACACGAGGGCGCGTTGCCATTAGGTGTGCTGCCCACAGGTGCGCGCCATAGGCCGCGGCTCGTCTTTCAGCCTCCCGCTCACTGGCTCGCACGCTGCTTCTCTCGTTAGTCCAATCAGCGGCCCCGTCTGGCGGAGGCGCGTCACAGCCGGCAAACAGCAGGTCCAAGGATCCCAGTCTCTGTATACAACAGCAAGGGTCACACTAAATGTAGCTGTAAAATGTCCAGCAGTAGCACTCCCGGGGCAGCAAACCACCAGTCCCCAGCTCCGGCTCAAATGTTCTCCCCAGGCACTATCCACTCACGAACCACCAGCCTCTCAGCCGTGGCTTACCTTTCAGTGCCCCGCTCACTGACTTGCAGGCTGCTTCTCTCGTTAGTCCAATCAGCGGCCCCGTCGGGCGGAGGCGTGTCACAGCTGGCAATCAGCAGGTCCAAGGATCCCAGTCTTGACAGCGGCGGCATCCGAGTGCATTTTCGTGCAGCGCACCCAGTTCAGCAGGGTGGTAAGGCTCACAATCTTCTACTCTTTACCTTTAGCTGTCCTTCTTAGTAGCCAAATTTACCCCCAGCACCCCAAATTCTGTGTCCCATTACCCCAGATGAGTGTGTTGCCCCCTTTTCCCCATGACTCGACATACAGTAGTCGAGCCTCGCGGCTCGACTACTGCAACGCGCTCTACATGGGGCTTCCCTTGTTCTTGGCCCGGAGGCTGCAACTGGTGCAGAATGCGGCGGCTCGTCTTCTTACGGGGACGGGTCGCCGGGAGCACATTACACCGGTGCTCCGAGCGCTGCACTGGCTGCCGATAGTGTGCCGGGCCAAGTTCAAGGTCCTAGTAATGATCTATAAAGCCCTATACGGCCTTGGCCCCTCTTACCTTAGGGACCGCCTCGCCCTTCGCGCCCCGGAACGGCTCCTGCGGTCTGCCGGGGGTGCCCTCCTGGAGGTCCCCCGTGTTAAGCGGGGGGCCACGATGGAGCGAGCATTCTCGGTGGTAGGGCCGCGGCTGTGGAACTCCCTTCCGGAGGAAGCTCGCCTGGCCCCAAGCCTTTTGACATTTCGGCGGAACTGTAAGACCTGGCTGTTTGCCCAGGCCTTTGGGAGGGAGGGTGGGGGGGTGATTTTTAATCCCCCACCGATGTATTTATTTATTTATTATTGACTCTGCCCTGTTTTATTGTTATATTTTATATTTGTATTTTAAATTGTTTTAATGGTTTTATTGTTGTTAGCCGCCCCGAGCTGCATTGCAGGATGGGGCGGGATAAAAATCTATAAAAAATAAATAAAATGACAGGCCTGCAGACAGGCAAAGCTCTGAGCTGTCAAAGGTGGAGCAGGAAGAACAGCCTGTCCCATCCTGCCCTGCTGTCACTGCTGGATTGGGATGTGTTTTCACCAAGGTAGGATTCACTCACCAGGTACATCTGTAACACGGAGTGTGATCTTCAGGCCTTACCCTAAGAGCTGCTGGACGATTCCTTTGGATCGCATGAGAAGCAGCGAAAGCAGCCAGGATCTGGGGGGCTTCAGCCCCTGCTGCGCTCACCCCTGTTGCGCTGCCTTCTCGGAGTAAAATCTGCCAGACAAAGCAGACTCCTCTCACCTCAGAGAATAAAGACAATACATTTCTCAAAGCACACAAGTGTCGGTTTATTGTATGAACTTGATAAAAAATCCATTTTATGTATCTATTTATTATTTATCCATGTTTTTTTTTAATATGACAACATGACGTTAGTCTTTAAAAACAGAAGTTAGTATAGCCACTCGCAGAGCAGTGTCTGATTTAGTGGAGAGATGCTAAACAAATGTATGTGGGGGAATTCCAGGTTGCAGCCCTGCAGATTTGTTGAGGCGAGATGCCACAGAATGCTTCCGTAGAGGCACCGAGACCTCTAATTGAGTGAGCCTTTAAATAAGGAGGAGGTGGAATCCCCGCCTGCTGATATACAAAGGAAATAAAATGGACCAACCACTTAGAAATGGTTTGGGAAGAAACCTTTTGTCCCAACTTGGGGAGGGCAGACAGCCTGCAATGCTGTGTCTTCTCTAAAGAAAGGAGTACTGCTCTGTTTACATCCAAAGTATGAAATCTAGCTAACATGTCAGAACAATCTTCTGAGCTAAATGAAACGTGGACACCATTTTGTGAATAAAGGAAGGATGGAGAGAGATCTCTATCCTGTCTGGGAAGACTAGAAGGTCAGGCTCCTTGATGGAAATAGCAGCGAGTTCACTGACCCGCCTTAGGGATGTAATGGCAACCAGAAAAGTTGTCTTTAAGGTCCAGTGGAACAAATCACATTGTTCCTTGGGCTCAAAGGGGTGCTTTTTAAGCTGATCCAGGACGAGGCTGAGATCCCACTGTGAGACGGGGTGCGTGTGAGGAGGAAACAAATTAATAAGCCCCTTAAGGAACTTTTCCACTAAGGGATGACCAAAAAGAGGTTGGCAATTAGGGAGGGCCCCATGTCTAGCTATGGCCGAGAGGTGTACTCTTATGGAAGAGTGAGAGAGACCTTTCTCAGCTAAATCCAACAAGTATTCTAGAAGCAAAGGGATAGTCAGTTGGTCAACTGCGATGGATTTCCGGTTGAACCAAAAGGAGAACCTCTTCCACTTAGACTCATATGATTTTTTCGTTGAGAGTTTCAGATCACTCTGAAGCACCAGATTTAGTTCGTGTGCTACAGGCTCAGCGGTGGGGAGGAATGGATTTTCCATGCGTATAGGTTCAGACGCCTTACCTCTGGATGGAGAATGTCCCCCCTCTGTAGGTTTGGATTTAGAATGTGTGGGAGGGGTGGGGATGCTAGGGCCAGGCTCTGGAGACTGTGGAACCAAATTTGGCGAGACCAACCTGGGGAAATCAGGATCAAGTTGGCCCCTTCCCTGTGAATTTTCTCCAAGATTCTGGACATAAGGGGGATTTGGTGGAAATGCATATCCCAATTGTGAGGTCCAGTTTAAGGAAAAGGCATCCCCCAGAGACTGGGGGTCGTGGGCTGCCCTTGTACAGTAAAGTTTGCATTTGTTGTTCTGCCCCATGGCAAAGAGATCTACTCTGGGTACCCCCCCAAAGCGATATTAGATTCCAGTATATCGAGTGAGACAACACCCACTTGTGATGTTCTTCCTGAAGGCGACTGAGCATATCCGTCCTCGAGGTTTCTGATCCGGCCACATGAATCGGCTGGAGTGTCATTTTGTGCATGAGGACAAAGTGCCATATGGACGGGGCTATCCGACAAAGTTCCCCCGACTTTGTTACTCCTTGCTTGTTTATATACCATACTGCTGTGGTATTGTCGCAGGCTGTCCTGACGGCCCTGCCCTGTAGTACATGTCAAAATGCCTTTAGAGATCTTAGAATAGTAATGGTCTCTAAAATGTTGATCTGGCATTGACGTTGTTTCTTGTTCCATCGCCCTGCAATGGAGAGATCGTGCAGGTGAGCCCCCCAGCCTGTTATTAACGCATCTGTCGTCAAAAAAATGAGTAGGTCTAGGCCGTATAAATGACATCCCTGCCAAAACAAATGGTTTGCTACACCGTATACATAGAGAGTGTAGAATCTCCCTTGTAATCCTGTCTCTTCGTGGGAAGGTCTACAAGAGGATTCAATAACTTTAAAAACCATAGTTGGATCGGTCTCATAAACAACCTGGCAAAAGGCGTGACGACCGTCGTGGATGCCATGAGACCTAGAAGTCTCTGAAATGTCTTAACCCGTTGAAGTCTAGAGATAGTTACTGTCCTTACCCAGTTGGAAATATAAAAATATCTATACTCTGGGCAAAAACCTTTGTTTTGGTAGAGTCAGTTATAGCCCCTATCTAGTCAATACACTGAGTAGGATAGAGGCGGGACTTTTGGACGTTTATAATTAGCCATACACTTACACACAGATCCAAGGTGAAGCGTAAACTGGCATTCAAGGAGTCTGGTGTATCAGCCACCAAAAGCCAGTCATCCAGGTATGGGAAAATAGCAGTGCGCTGTCTGCGAAGATACGCTATGACAGGGGCCATAACCTTTGTAAAGACCCTAGGGGCCGAGGAAAGGCCAAATGGTAGGGGGGGAAATGGGAAATGTCTGGAGTTTAATGTGAAAATAAGCATCTCTTAAGTCAATCACAGCGTACCACTGACCATCCTTTAGGTGGGTCTTTAGATTCTCAAGTGTGAGCATTTTAACCTTTACCTTCTGTAATGGGGTCAAATTGACCCCTGCGAGCACAAAAACATTAAAAAAAGTTAATTAGTAGCTCTTCAAGTTTGAGCTTTTATGACCTTGTCACCGACACCTCTGGGCATAACATACTAAAATTTCAGCCTAATACCTCTTACCATTTGTCTCCTATAAACAAAAAAGTGGCATTTTTCAAATGGGCCCCAGATTTCAATTGAGTTTGCCTATTGGGGTCAATTTGACCCCAAGCAAATGCATTTCAATTGGGGTCAAATGGACCCCAGCTTAAAATAAACCAAAATAAACAGTTTTCAAGGACCATTCAGATAGCAAAGGGGCATGGAACTCAAGGCCACTTCAGACTGGCAGCAGCAATGAAAATTAACCCCTTCACTGCTATTATTTTGTGCCTTTATATCGTGGCTGAAACAACCCATGAAAATATGCTAAGTACTGGGTCTACAACACCGAGCTTGCATCACATTGTCACTGGTACCTCTGGCCACAACATACTCACATTTCAGCCAGATATCTCTTATCGTTTGTCTCCAATGGCCAAAAAAGTGCCAGGGTACAAACGCACACAAGGTGTCAATGGAGTTTTCCTATTTGGTTTTACACAAACCTTTGCTGTGTCATTTCTCAGCTGTTCAGGTAATGTTAGGTTTCAGTTCTTCAGGCTAAGCTTAAGTTTCCCTTCTGGGCTAAGTTTGTGGAGACAAGAAGTCTGGGAATGTTAGATTTCATTTCTTCAGCCAAGTATTACGTTTACCATCTGGGGTCAGTTTGTGGAGATAAGAATCTTAGGCAAACAAAGACATGCAAACAAGCCCTGAAGCATCCTAGGCAACAACGAATGAAATGCAAATAGCAGGCTATAAAGGTGCTAAGTGTACTTAACTGTGCTTAGTAAAGCTAGACTATAAGGCACAGCCAGTAATTTGCATGAGAGAATTTGCCTTTGGGGCGAATTTAGGGAATTAAAAACAATCTCCATAAAACAGACTCTTTCATGTGTCTCTGTGTGTGCGTGCGCTCCCAGGGCTTTGTTTTAAGGTTTTGGGACACAGACTATAGTTGGGGGATAAATAGACCCCACCTATAATGGGTTTTTCCCATAAGGGTCATATTGACCGCAAGACACGGCGAGTGCAAGTTTTTTTAAGTCAGAAACTTGTGGTAAGTAACGTACAAGTTAAGGAAAAGCAAATCTAAAATGGTTCGATGACCTCCTCCTCTCTTATTGACTCCAAAGTAGTTGGAGTAAAGAACTGAGCATAATTCTGTGCAGGGTACCTATTCTATGACACCTTTGTGATACAGCTCAACAATGTTTTTATTCAGCGCAATAGAATGTTGTGGAGAGAATTTTACAGGCTTTAAAAGTCTAACTGGAGGTGGGAGGGAAGAGAACTGAACTTTGAATCCCACCTTATTAATACGTAAGACGCAGGCATCTGATGTAATCTCCTCCCAACAGGGGAGGGAATTAAGAAATACAAACTGAAAAGAAAAGTTTCCCTGGATACTAGATGGATACAACTGTGCTGGGAGCATCCATAGTTGTCAGCGCCGCCCTCTGCTGGCGTGTGGGGAGAAGGGCTGCCTGGCGTGTGACCTTGGCTTGAAAGGTTGGTACTGGGGTCTTGACTTCCCCTGATATTGGAAAGCTATGGGGAATAGAGAAAAGGAACTTGATGCCTAGTTTCTTTGCCTCAGTTAACTAATGTAGGAGAGGCAAGGGGAATTCAGACAATTGGTATTGGTTTGCCAGTATGGAAAATTAATGCTAGAAGAGGCTCATCAATTACATCTCTGGAACAGGTGGAACCAACCCAAGGAGCTGAATTTCAGCTAAGTTAAATTTCATTTATTTCTATTTCCTTTTCTTTATTATTGATCTCTGTCTGGGGTTCTTAATGTTGCCTGTGCTGCCCAGAGGCACAGCTGGCATCCCTGTCACCAATGGGGAGGGTGGAAGAGCAAAGGGAGTAAGCATCCCAGTAACCACAGAGGAGGGTATAATTTAGTTTAATTATTTTTATTTCATTCTCTTTCTTATTGACCCCTATCCAAGGGTCTTATTGTTGCCTGTGCTACCCCGAGGCACAGCTGGCATTGCTGTCACCGGTGAGGCTGGTGTAAAAACAGAGGGAGCTGCTTAGACTGGCAGCTTTAGATAACCCTGTCTGTGTCTGGCTACTGGCTTGCTGCCTGTGCTCCACGTGGAGAGGCACAGCTGGCTTCCTCTCTCCCTGCTGTCCGTGCTGAGGAGCAGGGGGCTTCTAATCAGAAGGAGCTGCTGCTGCTGGGACATCAGACTCCACATCGGAGCGGCAATCGGCAACACTGGACACAGCGGGAATCAGCCTCGGTGCTGAGAGAGGTGGTGGCAATGAGGCCTCGGCTCCGAGAGTGGCTGACTGACATTGCCTTGCTCTGGCGGTGGCGGCGGCAAACGAGTGTCTCTTGGAGGCTTGTCTTGCGACCTTAGAAGGGTCCTTTTTCCAGGACCTACCCTCTTCCTGGCCTATTAGTAGCAGTTGTTGCCACAGAAACCCCAAAGAGGAAGGTTTCTCTTGGGCACTAGCCTCTTCCTGGGCTTTTATTCACATGTTGCCCTAGGAGGAAGGTTTCTCTAGGGTACCTAATTATGATGATGCTGCCTCTTCACCTTTGGCCGCTCTGCTGCTGTCACCTCCTGCGCTAAAGGGGGGGGTTTGAAATAACAGATGATTTGGAGAGAGATAATAGCCCCCCATTTCTTTCCCGGTAATTATCCCTTCATCCTCTCAAAAGGACATAGGGAAGAGGAAGAGCCATCGTGCACTGAGTTAGGTGAGGGGGATACACCTCTCATGGTTTTTTTTTTATAGAGAGACTCTGTCATTCCCTCAGAGATTCGAATCTCCTCATCCATCTGCTCATCATCTCCTCCTTTACTTAGAGGGTGAAGAGACCTCTTTCTAGTCAGATAGCACTAGAATGTGCCCCCGACACAGGAGATGCTCAGACACTGGGTGTTTTTAGACACACATTTCTCCTGGATGTTTAAACTTTCTGGGTGTCTAAATCACTCACCCAGATCTTAAACATCCGGATCTTTGAACTTCTGTGTAGAACTTCTCCCAGAACTTTTGTGAGTAAAAAGTTCTCCTGGTAAACGGCTTTGCTCCAGGCAGCTGTGGTCACTTGGTTTCCATGGCAGCCCCTCACGTCTACAGCTGCGGCTACTTTAGGCTGCCTCAGGGAAGTGTTTGCGTGAAGAATGCATCCAGGAACTGCCTCAGGGCAGTGTGTGTGTGAAAAATGCATCCGGAACTTACTTGTGGTCTTGTAAACCCAGAAGAGTGAAACATCCGGAACTTTAACATGTGTCTAAAAATGCCCATTGACACACACTTATCAGTGTCCGTCTCCATTAGCATTTACCTCAGTTACCTCTCACATTGAAATGAAAGGCTCCAACCTGTCATTAGTATTTCCCATTGAAGCTGTCCTTTGTTTAAAACCAGCGAGGCAGCAGCTGTCTCAGAGAAGAGAAATATACACATAAGCTAGGTTCAGTCTAATGAGGAAGAAGCATTCAGGACACTCCTTGGGATCATGTGCTGTCCCGAGGATGCGGGTCATATGTGCTAAAAGCTGTGTTTAACAGCAGCAACTCAAGCTCAACATGGCCAAGACCGAACTCCTCATTTTTCCTCCCTCCTCTTCCTCTCCCTCTAACCTGCCCATCTGCATCGATGGGGTCACCATCCATCCTGTTCTCCACGCCCGCAGCTTGGGCTTCATCTTTGACACGCACCTCTCTTTTAAACCTTATATTGAGTCTGTGGCCAAATCCTGCCGATTCGCTCTCCACAACGTTGCTCGGATCCGCCCCTTTCTCTCTACCTCCTCGGCCAAAACCCTTGTTCATGCCATGGTTATCTCTCGCCTCGATTACTGCAACCTCCTCCTCGCTGGCCTCCCTCGCTCTCACCTGT
>QEPC01009638.1:3260751-3277966 GCA_003113815.1 Sphenodon punctatus | reverse complement strand
GGTTGCAGCAGTCTGCAGAGGAGGGCAGACAGTAAGTATATGGGGAACGACTAGCAGGCATTGGGAAAGGCGGTGAGGAAAAAGTGGGTCTTGAGGAGGGATTTGAAGGAGCGGAGGGAGGGGGCAAGGAGGGAGTTCCAGGCATGGGGGTGCTCTACCACCTGAGCCACAGCCTGCCCCTGACACGAGGGAATGCACAGGAGATGGGACAGATCTATGATCTGGGGCCTCCTTTTCTTGAGCATGCCTTTTGAGGAACCCCAACGTCTGTGTGGTTCTTAGAGATTGTATTAATTTTCAGAGCGGCCCCCAGGAGGGACAGATTTCCCCATCCCTGCTTTAAAACCTCTAATGAATGTGATGCAGCTTCCCATGGCAGCCTTTTCCATTGCCAAACTCTTCTTTCGCTAGCAAGTGGCGTGGTTGTTTTTTTAAACTAGGTCTGCTTTCTTTCAAGTTAAACCCATTGTTTCTCCTGATCTTAAATGCATGATCAAATTCTGGTTTTTTGATCATGAATGGTATTTAATTTCTTTGTGGCCTGTCACAAGCCTGAAATAACTAGACCCTAGAAATACTTTGTGAATCTCCCATATCGTCTGTGTTTGGGCCGACCTGGTTTCTGTGTCTGAATGTTGCTTGGAATCATTCTATGGATGTCAAGTCATCAGTGCAAATCCTAGAGATAAGGCTGCAGGCATCTGTCAAAAACCGAGCCAGATTAGTGCACAGCTGTGCTTAGGCCTCCATAGTCCTTTCACTGTGAATAGTTCAGCTTTCAGTTTAAAGTTTCTCGCCCTTGTAGTTTCAGTGTAAATCTTGAAGTCTTACCCGAAGCATGACTAGTGCTGCTCTGTCCAAAGTATGCAAGTGAGCCGGTGGCAGTGCTAGGAGAAGCATGAATGGCACTAGGCAACCCGGGCTCCTACACAGTCTAGGTGAAAACGTAACCGGGTGTATCTGCAGTTACTGGCGTTCCCATCTGCTGTTACTCTACGATAGGAGAGGAAGGAGGCTCCCACTGTCCAGTGCAGGGAAGTACAGGGGGTGGGGGAGTGTGGCGGGGAGATCCCTGTGGATAAATCAACAGATTGCTTTAATCCAGTCATGGTTAAAACTACTGTCGAATTGGAAGCGTCCAAATGCTTGTAGTGGGACGCGGTGTGCGTTATCCCACGTCAGCACAGATCATACGCTCAGCATTCTGAGCTGAGGCTTGCAAGGAGCTTGATCACTTTTTATTCTGCTAAAGATCTAGGACCTTTTTTAGGAGTAAAATTTCTTCTTTAGCTCTTGCGTTTCTATAATTCCTTTCATGCCCCAAGAACCATAGTTGTCTTTAGAAGCTGGAGAAAAATGTATGCTCTTGGCAATCTAGCACTAATTGTTTTCAAAAGTTGTTACAAGATTATATAGATTTTCCTTCTGATTTCCCATAAATTAAAATGCCAAAGGGTTTCTCATAAACTAAAATAAAAAGGGTTTCTGGTGTCTTGTGATGCCAAATGGGCAGCAATGAATCCCAGTGTCTAGGCTGATTCCCCGCTAGTGCATTGCTCTAGGTAGGCAATGGTAGCGAGTAGAGACTTGTCCCTCTGCCTCTCCTCCTGTTCCAGAGAATCCAGGGAGGTTGCTCTCTGTACTGGTGTTTTGCATTGGTATATGGGGGAGGGGAGGGGGGCAAGTTCACACCCTCCTTGGTGTTTGCTTAGCCTAAATAAGGCCCCTGCTTCACAATAAAGATCCCAGCCCCAAGTAGCAGAATCTTCAGCTGGCCAAGGGCTGCACAACCCTCCTAGATGTGCGCACGCCCTTCTCCTGCTTGGTGACTGCACTCCTGGCTGCTGAGAGAGTTAGAGGACCATAAAGGCAGCGTGAGACCTACGACTAGCCTTGCCTGAAAGCTGCCCTAGAGCCTCGTGCTGTTCCCAAGCCATAGTTCACTCACCCCTGGCAAAGTGTCGGTCAGGAAGCAAGAAAAACAGTGCTGCCCCAACAGTTATTTTGGAGACTCCTTTCCATGTTCCTTTCTCTTATCACGGCTCTGAGTAGCTTCCAGCTGATTTGGACAGACATGCTTGGTTTTCCTTTGTAACCCACACAGCAGATGCACCGCTCTGAAGTTCTTCATTACACCTTTCTTTTCAGTGAAGCCAGTTTCTTCCTTCACTCCAGAAAAACAGTAGTAGTGGCACCAGTTGGCCAGTACCGGGCTCATCAGGCAACCCCCCCCATCCCATTTCCAGTAGTATCCATGTTGGCTCCTCTATAATAGGTGATTTTTACTGAACATTGTCCCAACCTGTGGCATGCATTTATCTGAGCCGTCTTTGAGGTACGTCATTGCCATGAATGGCTACGGTATCCAGCAGCAACCAAACTGTGTACAGGCTTGGGAATAAAACCGGATGCGTAGTCCGCTAAGGTTACTGAACACTGCCTTTGACTGCTGTAATCCTACACTTCCATTGCCTTGCCATGCCTTTATGAATAGGGACATAAGGACTAATGGTCTTGGGTAAGACCAGCAGCCCATAGGCCAGGGCAGAAGCATGCACAGACGTGGCATTTAGGGAGTGACCCATACCTAGTCATTCACTGGCCGCTTCTAGCCCTTGGAGGTTTTTGAGACACTTAGGGAGTTTGAGGGCTAATTAGGGTTGATAAATATCCATAATTTTTTGAAAAATTGTTTAAAAAAAATTGTTTTTAAGATGTTTTTTAAAAAAAAAATCTATAAATGTTAAGATATGTTAAAGCTCAAATATATCCTAATGGAATAGGGATTATAGCTTCTAATTATATACTATTTTAGAGAATATAGTCATGTTTCCTTTTTTGGAAAAGCTTTATAAATAGGTCCCAACAGGCCACGGACTATATGAGTGGTCCAGTTTTATGGGGTTCCCAGAGGCTCCCCTGGAGGTGAGAACTAAAGAAAGCCACTCTACCCACTGGAACCCAGTTCAGTCTAGAAGAGCCTATTAAGCATCTCTAATGACTTGCCTTTCAGTTCTCAAACTGGATTTGTCTTCCCAGAGAGAACCTCTTTGTTCAAGGTAGCACATGGAGATGAAAAGATGACACTTGATTACCCTATTGTCTGTCTCTGCAAGTTTGTGTCCATGGAGTCAAACCCTTACCCCTCTAGAAATGCAAACTGTCAAGAATGGGTAGAATGAATAGATATGGGCTCCTCAACCTTTTGTATAAAGTATCCCCTCTGCAATTCAGCGAATCAGTGCCCCCACCTTCATTTGACCTTTCTTCAATTCAGTTCAGTTCACTCCACTTACAGCAGTGGCTTATATGGCTGGAGGTCTCCATCAGGGTAGAAGGAGGCCCCAGCCCTGGCATGGTCACAGGGATATCAGTGGTTGGATCCCCAGGTGGGTTCCATCAGGAGCAGGGAGGCAGGCTCATGTCAGACTCTGCTCCCCCAGCAGGCGCAGCAATGACAGCAGGGTGCAAGTGCCTTGGGTGGGGGGCATGAAGCCTAGTGCCAGGACAGCCATGGAGGGTGGGTGGACTCCAGCTGGGGTAGGCAGGCTCCAGGCTCTGGTCCCTCAATAATGGGGAAGCAATGACAGCGGTGCAGCAGGGACACAGGGCAGGATCCAGCTGCAGCAAGCAGGTTGAGGACAGCCTCCAGGCTCGGCTCCTCCAGCACGGCATGGGTCCGTGGCAGCAGGGCTGCAATGGGGGCAGGCAATGGGGTGAGGCTTGAGCTCCAAGCTCAGCAGGGTACAGCACTGGTGACTCTTTGGCTGGGAAAGAAGTGCTGTTCTTTTACTCTGTCCCTTTGCTGCTTGAGTGGCAAAGAGGCAGCATAGAAGAGTGAAGCCCACAGAGAGCCACTGGCCCATAGCAATTGCCTGCCGCAGCCACGCTGAGAGCTGCTGCAAATCCATAACCTGGTAGTGAAAACAGCCCCCTGAACTTCTAGAGCAGTGGGGGTATGAATGCCTAAATCCCCCCCCCCCCCCCCCCAACTGTTAGAAATAGAGCTTCCAGGACTTAGTGAATGCCTAGGCACTGGTGGCAGGAATGGGCCGGGGGGAGGGGCTAGTTCTAACCGATTTAATTTGCAAAATAACATTTTGGGGTGTGGAAATAGTCATTTTTACATGAGAACTCCCATGCATGGACACCTGCTGTTCCTGTGGGGGTGCACTCCCACGACCTACGTATCTCCTCCCCCCTCCAATGCATGGAGCAGTCGGTGACCATGCAGGGTGCTCCGTGAGCGGTGTGCCCATGAACCCCCACCCCTCTCCGTGGCCTGTTTAAAGAAGGGCTGATGTTGCACTGAAAGGACTGACCGGGTAGAACTGGACTGAAAGACACCCAGGGAAAGTTTGCCTTCCTAACCACTGAATGCTTGGGTGCTCCTGAGCCCCAGGTGGCGAATCCCTAGCATACAGGATGGCTGTGGGTGGAGTGGATCTGGCCTCAAGGATAGGAGTCTGGAGATAGATGCAAGGGAGGAGCAGTAGAAACAACAGAGAAACATTGAGCTGACTCTTCCAGAAGCCTTGAAAGGGATTCTGTTTCTGAGTACAGCCTCTCCGTTGAGTTGAGCTCTAGTGAGGGAATGGGAATGCTGGAAGGAAAAACCTACCATGGCAGCAAACGGTAAAAGAGATCCTGTTTGGGAATATTCACTGAGTGAACTAGAAATGGTTCACGCCCCAATGACTTCACAAGTGTCTGCATCAGTTAGCTTTGGAAAATAAAATAACCAAATCATCATTCAGTTTTCTGATGTAGCTGCAAAATTAATCTGAAAAATATCAAAATAAATCACTGCTTTAAATGTAGGGTGTGTACCCTCTAAAAATGAAACCTTACATCCACCTTAGTTGTGAATAATATATATTAAACAAGAATCTACTTTCAGTGGAAAACAGTGACTAAAGCGAGGCTTCCTGGCCAGTGATTTAAATCCAATCCACCCCTAGTCATTGCTGGAGCTATTATGTTCCCAAGTACATTGCCTAGCAAAGCTTTCATGAAGCATCCCATTCAAGTATACAGATAACTAGGCTTCTGACTAGATACTAGTGAGGAGGATCTCTCTCCCCTCTGCTAATAGTCTGTGGGTGAGGTATATTAGGGACACTTCATTTTGGCCCTGCAAATCTGAGCAAAGGAAGTCTTTCCCCAGTTGAAAGTGTGTGAATTCATTTCTCCATTGTCCTCCTTTCCTCCCCATAACAAGCAATCCAGTGCCACTGCCTACAACTGGATCCACGACTTTAGTACTCAACCCCAAGAAGCCGTGCGGAGACTTCCATGGGTGCTATCCTTGGACACCTCTCCAAGAGGCACTGCGGAAAACATGCTTTTGTAGTAGGGCTGAAACGGGTACTTAATTTAGTAACCACAGGTAATAGCTGCGTTTTTGGGGACCACATTGTGTTACCCAAGAGGTTAACCAGAGTATCAATTGGGTATCCAGATGCCTGAACAATTGGTAGTTTTTACAGATTACCGTTAACGATTTTTCAATTCCCTGATCAATGATTTGGTATATCAGCTCAGAAAACCATAAATCTGGGGCCAGAAGTCAATTTTCTAGGATGGAAAACTGATGAATAGGTGTTGGAAGTTGGTGAATCAACCAAGCTATTGAAAAACCGGTACCAGTACTGGAAGTCGCCATTCCCGGCCATCGGGTACCAATCAGTACTGGATGTCAGGCTGATTTGAGTCCTCGAAATTCAACAGGTAAGCTCGTTTTGTTGGTACCCTCCTTCAGCTCTAATGAGTGGGTTCAAATGAGACCCATCACTAACGGAAGCCATCAAACCTGTCTCTAAAGGAAGGGTAAGGGCACGGTCCCAGCAATTCTGTGCTTCCATTAGTCCCAGCAATTTCTGCAGAATCAGGTACCTATTTTTATTGATTTCAATCTTTACCCTGCCCTTCCCAAACAGGCTCAGGGTGGCTTACAAAATGAGTTGACCAAGCAATACAATGATGGGCAACATAGCTTCCGACAACATGAAATTAGAGTCTGAGCGGCGAGAATCGGGAGGGAGCCCATTGGGTGCTGACACAGGAGCTACATAGTCTGAGGCCATGGGACTCGTGCTGCATCTCAAAAAGCAACCTCCAATCCACTGCAGGGGAGAGGATCCCACTGCTGAAAGGTCTGTTAGTTGGCATTCTCTCCCCCCCAAGAAATGAGATGTCCAAAATGGATTAAAAAATAATTGTGTGGCTTTCTTGATTTAGTTAACTTGCATAATTCTTCTCTTGGAATTGGGGTTTTTTGGTTACAGAGGAACTAAAATTTGTTTCTTTTTTTAAAAAGGATAGCCTGGGTGAGGGATTTTCTATGGCTGGCCTACTGGTTTGTCAGGCCTGGGTGGAAAGGGCAAGCAAACGAGTTAGGTAATAAATAGGAACTGAAATTTAAAACTGCCCCCTCTCCCCTTGTTTGGTTTTGCTTAAGAGCTGCAATAACGATGCTTGGAATGTTTTTAAGAAGAGTCTAGGCCCAACAAAATTAGGGGAAAGCTTTCTGGAAGTCTTGAGTGTGGACTTAGTGTATGAAAAGCTAACTGAAGGGTGAAAATAAGGGACTTTTCAGCAGGTGAGTGGGGGTAGGAACTGGATTCAGGGAGTGGCAAGGGGCCAGCCCTGGGCTGGTCTATTACTAAAACGGTCGGATTCTCATTCTGCCGCAGTCAGAGCTGTTCAAATGATAGGATTCGATGTTAAGCGGGATGAGGGATGAGGCGGGGAAGCTCAGGGTGCTGAACAAAAATGTAGGCGAGTCTTTGCTTAGGATTTGTTTTAAGTGCTGAAGGCAGTTGATGCCAATGGCAGTGGCCTCTGTCGTGTGTTGGGACTGTCTTAGGGCTGGTGTTCCTAAGGCACTTCAGTGCTTTGGCAA
Source organism: Sphenodon punctatus (assembly GCA_003113815.1). NCBI lineage: Eukaryota > Metazoa > Chordata > Lepidosauria > Sphenodontia > Sphenodontidae > Sphenodon > Sphenodon punctatus. The sequence goes on along the minus strand of QEPC01009638.1, from coordinate 3,271,062 downwards.
ATCCCTGCCCTTACTATCCGGGGGGTTAGTGCTGCTTTCGGCTCGGGGGCCCAGGCTCAGCGGGGCTCAGGCGTCTCATTCCTAGCCAGGCAAGGGACTGCAGTGTCTGGGGTTCCCAGAGAGGAGTCAGTACAGACCCAGCCTCCCCTCAAGCCCGAAGAGTAAGAGAGTTACTCGCCGGCACTTGGTGCCTCGCTCTGGGGGCGAGTCCGTTCAGCCGGACGGGCTGGCGGAAGTCGGGTTCCCCAAGCGCTGTGTCCGGGCGGTAGTGGCGGCCAAGCCTCCCCTCCCCGGGAGTCACCGGCGGGGGCTTCAGGCTCAGGGGCCGCGCTCTAGCCCGCCTTTCGGCACAAGCCGGCTCGGCTCGGCTCCGCCCTGCCCCGCCGGGGGAAGCGGGGCTCGGTCCGGCCAAGCTCCCGCAATCCGAGCCTGCTACCCGGCCCTTTCCCGGTCACTCTGCCCCGCCGCTTCTTACCGCTGGGCACGTCCACCCGGTGCCCCCGACCCACGCTCTGCCAGTAGCTGAGCAGCCGCGCCTGCTGCGCGTCCTCCTCGCCCCGCGCCTCCGCCTCCTCCTCCTCCTCCGGGCTGCTGCCGCCGCTCATGCCGGCTAGCTCCTCCAGCGTGATCCCCTCCCCGCCGCCGCCGCTCAGCAGGCAGCTGCCCGCCCCGCCGCCTCGCTCCATCGCCGCCGAGACCCGATGGGATCGGCTGCCCGCCCGCCCGCAGCTGCCGAGCCGGCGGCGCCTTAAGAAGCGCTCGCTCGCTCGCTGTGCTGCGGCGGGAGGCAAAGAGCCGCCCCCGCGGCCAGCGGAGCGTGGGGAGGGGATTAGCCGGAGCCGTGTGTGCCGGGGCGGGGGGGGAGAGAGAGAGATGCCCCGGGCCCCGCCGCTGTCGGAATGGGAGCGTCACCGGCTGCTTCCCCGCCGGCCAGATCTCACCCCCCCCCGCATCCAGTGCAGCCCGGCTGCAATGGGGGCGGGGGACTCTAGAACCAAGACACGGGTCCCAAGTGCTTCCCAAATGCCCGGCAATGGCAGCCCAGTGTTGGCTGGCCCAATGCTGGATCCTAATGGCTTCTCCCCACCCATCCACCCCCACAAAACTCGGTTGTGTAACTACAGATCACATCTGGCCACACTGATACCATCCACAATTTGCAATGTTTTAATGACATAAAAGCCCAGTATCCTGTCTCCGACAGTGGCCACTCAGTCACTTCAGAGATGTCCCCAGCAGGTTATTCCCTGCCGTACTCCCAGCTCCCAACGGAGGTGTCCCCCCCCCCCCCCCCCNCCCCCCCTACCTGCTAAATAAGAACATCCTGTTAAAGATGTGGAGACTCCAGATTAGTCAAGTTAGTAGGGGGGGGGGGGGGCTGGAACTGAAAGGCAGGGAATGGATCACTCTGTTGGGGCCCTTTTCGGAAGCAACCAAAAGTGGCCACTGTTGGAGACAGGATGCTGGGTTGGATGCACCATTGCTCTGAGTACAGCATTTGTATCTTTTCACCTGCCTCCCAGAACTCTACTCAACCACAGATACCCGCTCATGCCCCTGCTCTTTAATATTTATCTCAGCGACTTACCTCGAACTCTGGCTATGGAAGATTGCAATTTACCCAGGATAGGGCAATCGCTACCCTTATGTACGCAGATGATGTGGTTATTCTGTCCGACTAGGAAGGGACTGTGTAAACAGCTGGAAAAGTTGGGCTCCTGTTGTAGGGAAAAAGGGCTAAATTATTAACTATTGAAAATCTCAGCTAATGGTAGTGGGGAAGAGAATCCCCCAATACAAGTGGACTATAGGGGATAACTCGCTCCTGCAGGTAGACTCCTATGTGCACCTGGGGATAATGTTCGCAAGCAATGGGGCTTGGGAAAGGCATCCGAAGCTTGTAGCCACAAAGGCCACAGCTACAGTAAATGGAATATTAAGCTTAGCCGCAAGATCCCCTGGGATTAATGTTTCAACTATACTGGATATTTATACAGCTAAGGGGCAGGTTCTGAAATGATGACAACGCAGTCTCTGCAAACCCTGGAGGTAGTGCAGAACCAATTTCTGCCGTGGACTGCTAAGAGTTCCCTGTGGGACCCCAGCAACAGTACTTAGAGCGGAAACGGGCGTGACATCTGTATCCCACTCAGCCAAGCAAACAACAGTCAGGTACTGGTCTAGGGTCTGCCTGCAGGGGGAGGAGGCTCTCCCACTACTAGGCCTGAAGGAAGAACTAGAATTCTCAGGGGCATTATGCTACCCGTGGATAAGGAAGGTAGCCATGGCTACGCGGAGCCTGGGTCTGTCCCTTACTTTCTTGGGAGGGAAGGATCAGTTATGTCAGCGGAATATAGTTAGGTCCAGGATGGTAGACGTTGCCAGGCAAGAAGATCTGGCAGTAATTTCGACATGGAAAGCAGCCCCTTGGCTACAATATTTTAAAGTGTAGCATGGTTTCGAATGCTATTTGGATAAGTTGGGAGATTTAACCTCCAGGTGGATTTTTACATTGCTGTGCTTCCAGTCTTCCCCGTTTGCAATGGTAGTGGGGAGATACAGTAATACTCCACAGGAGAGTTGGGCTTGTTTCTGTGGGGATCAGGAGATTGAGGATCTGAAGCATGTCATGCTGGATTGCCCTGCGTATGAAGCCCCTACAAGAGCTGTCTGGATAGGCCCTTTATTTGAAGGAAATACCCAGGCTGCAGACAAGGGTAAGCTAAAACTCATGCTTGCTACTAGAGAGTCCACGATGAGAGCTGTCACTTCCTTTATTTATTTAGCCATGAGGTTGAGGGATAAAATGATAATGGAGAATAACGAGGTCAAAGCGTAACTGAGGAGCTTCCTAGGTCCTCATGGGTTGGAGTAAGGGCTCCCAATGGTTGGCAACGGGGAGGAGGAGGATCTGACTGCCTATCCCCACAGGTCAATGCGATTGGGCTGTGTGTTTGCTTATAGCCTTGTCTTTGTATCACTTGTAATTATCATTACTGTGTTACTGCATTGATTATTCTTTTACTTTTATGGCCAAGGTGCGAGCTAGTGCCTATAGACGGAAATAAATCAACCCATATGTTTTCTTATAGGTTGGTTGAATTTTCCTCTCTATTCCTAGGCTCTGGGATTCTGTAGGTTATTAGGACGGCTGGAAAAATGATTTGTTCACATTAATGGTCATAGTTTTATTGTGGTAAAGGGTATGCAGGCTGGGTTCAGTAGGGGAAATATTCCTTTTGTATATCGGGGATGGGGAGCCTTAGGTCCGGGAGCTAAATGTGTCGGTGGGTAACTGAGAGATGGTCCCTTTCCAGTTTGTGGATCTGGCCCCTGGAGCTAGTTCTTACCCCCCAAACACTGGGTGAAAACAGACATGATGCTAACCACCCTTGGTGGTTATTTATGCATGTTGCAGGGCTGTATTGGTGCCCTATGCAGCCCTGAAACAGGCATAAATGACCCCCAAGGGTGGTTAAAGGATGTTAGCATCGTGTCTGTTTTCACCCACTGACCGACTGAGCTCAGGGGAAGGGAGCAGACTCAGCAGAGATAAGGGCACGCACCTGAGGGGAGAGGCCATATCTGTGGCAGAGATCCATGAGCTGGGGACCCTCCTCTTCTTGAGTGCACCCATTAAACATCCCTGTCCCCAACTTTCATATGGCCTTCAAAGGTTGCACTGATTTTCTAAGTGACAAGGAAGGAAAAGGTTCCCCATGATTTTCCTAACCTACTGTGATTGGTCACTGTCGGAGACAGGATGCTGGGCTAGATGGACCATTGGTCTGACCCAGTCTGGCTCTTCTTATGTTCTTATGCCCCTATTGTATATCATCATGTTCTTGACATTGTGTTGATTGGGATAACTTTTTGTGTCTATCATATGGATTGCTTCTGATTTTTTTGATGTATGTGAGATTTTTTAATCTTTTTTTTTGGTGTGTGATACTTCAGGTAGATAAAGATTCTGATGTTCCGTGTAGCCGTGCCCAAATATTGTAGTGAGGAGAAAAGCTACCCTGTCCATCTACAGTTTAACACAAAGAAGGGGGTATCCAGCGTTGTGTGTGCAAAAGCACAAGGCTTTTAAATTTCTACCCCACCCTTCCCAGATAGCTCAGGGCGGCTTAGAAAACAGATAAAAATAATACGTATAAAACAGCATAAAACCCCCAACCCCACCACAAAATCCTCCCCAACCACCCCTAGACCTCTACCCCAAACCTCCATTCCCTGTCCCTGCCCACCAAGTGCCTTAACAAACAAGAAGTTAAATCTGAAAGAAAAGTTATACTCGTTACACAGTTCTGTTTTTAAAAGTAAGGATGAGTTGTTTTTTCCTGCTCGCATATATAGTTCCATGTCCTGGAAAGATGGAAGCAATTTTCAAAATTATAGTTTGCTTTTTAATTATTTCTGCTTAAATCTTAGACCCCAAATTAGTTAATGTGATCATTTTGTTATCTGCGTGGTGAATGTTTCTGTGCTTTTCCTACCTCGTAAGTAGGTTATGGTTTTGCCCTTATTAGCTTTAGTCTTGAAGCACCAGGTGACTGAATCCTGCTGTCTTTCGTAACCGTGATTCTCGGTTTGTTTTGCAGAAGATGATTAGATCAGAGTGTGGTGGGCACTGAGCACATAACCACTGTGGGGTTCTCCTGTTGTAAACTAAATCAAGGGATGAAAGCTAAGAAATACATAATAGGAAATTAAAATGAGATGCATGACATTGATAAGAAATGGTAAAAAAAAATGGCATTGTAAAATAGCAATTATGTTGCTATGACTTAAGCGTTAGCGCCTTAATTAAAAGGAAAATACTTGTGTTCGATGGTGAGCCTTAGCTTAATTAAAACTCCAGGATGCAGCTCTTTGTGTGTAACGTGTGCTCTGTGCATGCCAGTAACGTGCCATCGGGTCTATTCTATCCTGTGCTTGAGCATGGTAATATTGCACTCTCTTTATTGCCTTAGGATACAGCATTCCTAGGGCTGTCGAAACCCCGGCTGGCTTCCTGTGCGTAGGCTTTTTGAGCTGGCGAGGGGATTTTTTGAGCCCATGGCCACCCTCCCGCACGGTGGATCCCAGCCTGTCGAGGAGTCTTTCTCTCTGGCTGGGGTGAATCAGTGATGTATTTTTATAGCTCTGATCGTTCCATTCGTAGAAGTCTTCTCTAATTTGTCAGCCATGTTGGGTTGGTGCTTCCCACAGTGTTTTGCTTGAGGCTCCATTTTGAGACTTAAATATAATCTCCTTCCCCCCCAGAAAGCAGTGGAGTCATTCACCGTAGGGTCTTCACTGCAGTTTTCAGGGGCAAAATCTGGTTTCCCTCCCTGGCTTGGTTCTTGCTGAAGAACCAGTCCCTTTTATTCCGAGTCCTCAGCGACAGGCAGGATGGACAGAGCCTCCTAGAACTCTAAGAACTTACTAGCTGGAGTTCAGCTTCGAACAGGGGGTGGGGGTGGGAGTGCGTAAGCTGAAACAAGGGAACCGGAAACTTGTTTGCTGGGACTCGTGTTGCTGCGTTTCCCCCATTGCTGCCAGTGAGAGAAATGCGGTGAACGTGGGTTTTGGCTTATTGGAATGTTTTTTGGGATTGGAGTTGTTTTATTTGTCAGCTTTGCTTTCTTTTTAAGGCATTGCAGCCGCATGTGTCCTGGCATGTCCCTGGAACCTCTATTTGAGCTCAGCATGGCAAACAGCAGGCTGATGAGATATGAGGAACTGTACCCCCAAACTACAAGAACTTTCTCAATGTACACAAAAAAATGGTGACTAAAATACTAACGGCAAGTACATAAAGTATCGGTATGATCGCCAGAAACTGATTTGCAAAGCTTGTATGATAGAGGGCGAAGGGAAGGAACCCCGGCTTCCAGGATGTACTAGCTCCCCAAATGGGTCTCAAAGGACCTGGTTGACAGACAAGCATGGGGGAACGCCAGGAATTACGGAGCTCTGGCAGGAAAGCCACAGTTGAAGCCCACCAGCTCACTTGAGTGGAAGAATTTGGGGGTACTTTTCAGGGTTCCCGAACAGTGTTACGAGCCCTGGAGTATGAATGTTGAGAGGATATTTTCAAGGCCCTTGAATGAGGTTTTCTGTGGGGTGGGGAGGGTTTCAGTGGACACTACTTGAGGGACCTATAAGGGGATTAGGAAGGACAGTGCATCTGAAGTATCGGAAAAAGCCTTTACCGTTGCCCCTTTTGAACAGCAATTCAGCCTGTCTTTGATCATGGAAGAACCTAATGAACTCTCTCTATAAAGCTGCTCCTGGCTTGTTTTAAAAATAAAGAAGATAAACTTTCCAATTTTAAGCCAAATCAGCTGGGGACCTGACTTGCTCCAAACACTCCCAGTCCTACAAACCCAGCTGCTCCATTCTGGGAGGACCAGGAATTGACTTCCTTTCCCCAACAGAATTAAGCAGAAGGCTTAATAACTTTCTCAGTCTCCCTATCCTGACCCTGAGTTTAATATTGTGGACTCTGAATACTGGCAAGTTGAGAATCTACCTAGGGGTCAATTTTAGTGCAAGCCAGAGGTTTAGGTTGAGCCACAGCTTGGTGCAAAAAAAAAAGAAAAGAAAAAGTTGTGGGTGGGGTGGCACTTGACTGCTTGTGTGTGTGTGTTTGTTTCTGTGTTTTCTTCTTCTCATGGGGGCTCTATGTTTGGAGCCCCTTGGCTAAATCACTCCAAACTGGAACTCTTAATTGAAAAAGCTGATGCCACCTTAACGGAGAGACATTGCAGAGTGTTCTCCACATGCGTAGAGTAGCCTACGCACGTTTTGCTAACCTTTCCCATAGGCGTTTGCTCTCGAGATCAGCATTGCAAGTTCAAGAAGCTAATTGGGAAATACGGCCCGGCAGGCAGCCGACACTACTACGGTTTGGTAATAATTACAGTCTTCCGTTAGACCAGGATTGTCTAGGTTTATGCAAATGCGTGTCATGTAAACCTGTGTCGCTGTTAGCCGTGCCTCTCCTTATCCTGTCTCGTCCCCCAGGATTCTCCTCTTCCCCTTGGAACTAAGCTAGGTGCATGCTATGGCAGCTTCGTGAATACATCCCTGTCTCCTTCCTCACTCTGTCACTGCAGGGACCTGTCTCTAACCGTGACTTTTCAGCACCAGCCACTATAGAAAGAATACAAACTGTATTTTGAAACTGCACTGCTTCTCCTCCTATGAGCATGTCCAGTCTTCGCACTGAGCGACAGGTCAAAACCGGGGGAAGTTGCAAAAATGACATCACTGCTTCATCTGAACGTTAAAGCTGGTGGGAACTTTCCGAAGCGAATAAGCACCAGTGGTTCATTGAGTCTAGTGTCCTGTCTCCGACAGTGGCCAGCTTGAGTTGCTTTAGAGACGTGCCCAACAGGTCATTCCTTCCTTGCTCTTCTCTCCCAACTCCCCACGGTCGGAGGTCTCCGCTCCTGATCAATCAGATTGATAAGACAGACGTGATTTACCGCTTTCTCCTTCTTACTTCATTCAGATTGATCATCCCATTCTATCCTCAGGGTTCAGGGTAGGTTAGAGCACATCAAATCATAAATAAACACAAGTAAAACCATTTAAAATCCCTCTCCCCAACCCTCCTCAAACTCTCCCTAACTGCCAAATGCCCAGTCAAATAGAATAGACTTGCATCACCGCTGGAAGATGAGCAGACTTGGGCTGAGATGAACCTCCAGGGGAAGGGAGTTCAATAATGGCAGGGCAGCTACTGTGAATGCCCCTCTGTGTCCTTGTGACCCAAACTTGATGGGCAGAGGGCCCCTGCAAGAGGATGTTCCTGTCTGGCCTTGGATGAGACAATGGGACATGAGGGCGGAGGCGGTCTTTCAGACTTGCTTTTTAGGAGGCTTAACAAAACACCACTCCTCCTCCTCATTTATTTTTTCTGTTTTTTTTTTTTTTTTTTTTTACTTCTGTTGAACAGAGCTGGGTTTTGAACTGGTGGAAAACCCCTTGTGAATTGCTCAAATATAGGGACTATCTCAGTCTGTTGTTTACTAACGCTTGCAGCTAACATGAGTTCAGTGACATCTAGCCAGGTGGCTATGTTCCAGTGCACTAAAGCCTGTTAATGCTGCCAAAGAAACGGACCAGAAGATTGAAAAAAACATTTGTCCAAAGTAAATCTGATGACTCCATTTCAGCATTAACTTGATTCTGTTTAATGTGCTGCTATTACTTGATTCTGTTAGTGTTCATGTAAAATCCTGACCACCTGGTGTCCAGGAACAAAGGAGGAAAACAGGATTAAGCTGAATTAGTCCAGGTCATTTCTCTCATTCCAGTCAAGTGAGAAGAGATTTGCACGATGTGTGAAAACAGAATTTCTCTGCATGGCGATTGGGTGCCTTGAGTGTTTTAAAACTTGTGCTAGTTTTTGGGGATCATTGTTGACTGGCTCAGAGTTTGATTGACTCAGAAAGACACCAGATGCCCTTAAGGAACTACAGACCTTTATTTCCCAAATGGGGTGTGCATCTTTGGCAGGACACCAGGTATCTAGAAGGGATGCAAAGATCAGGGGCACTTACTGGGCCTCGGCTCCTGGTCGTTTGAGGTTGGAGAAGGAACTCTAAGCCTGGATTTGGGCTGCAGCAAAAAATGTTCAGTAACCCTAGAGATAAATAATTGCTGAGTGATTCTCTCAAGCGTGTGCTGGTGTGTTGCTCGCGAATGTAAGGGATGGGGAGGCAGGAGTTTAGATGAGATTGGACTGACTTCTGCTGGTGAGTGTGTGCAATCTCTTGTGTCCTAGGAGACCCTTCCTCAGGCATTTAACGAGTCACAACTATGGACTGAGCAAATGCAGGACGGATAAATATAAAGGCAATAACTTGGTGTTAGGAAAAAAAGTAGGTTTCAAAAATGTAATAACAATGAGGTTTAATGATTAGCAATTAGCAATGAGGCCCACAGTAATAGGCCCCTGTGTATTCTGCAATCTTTCCCCCCACAAATCTGCAGCCAGGAAACCCAAATTCTGCAAACATCATCAACTATATATATATTAACTAAAGCTTGCAAATTATGCAAATTGTGTATGTTTTCCAGCATGCCATTCTATCAATTTTGTGCATCTCGTATCTTTAAAAAAACACAAAAAAAACAACACCACCCAACAGACTTGGTGGGTGGGTGGGTGGACTTTTCTTAACCCTGGGAGCTTGTGGCATAGGACCCTATTACTGTGGAATATCCAGCCAGTAACAGTGCTGGAATCTCATTGGCTGACTCACAGTGCTGGCATTCCATTGGCTGGCTCACAGTGATCCCCACTCAGGCTGCCATTCTGTGCTTCCAGAGGCAATTTCTGTGACAATTGACCAAATGCAAAATTCTGCCCAAATTGCTGTGATCGCAGCAGCGCAGAATCCATGAGGCGCTGGTTAAAATCCACTGATGAAGGTTTGTTCTGTAGTACAATTATTAGGCATCTTGTTTTCCTGTCTAACAATAAATCTGGTAATCTTAAATTGACACATTATCCGGGAATCTTAATATGGGGGTAGATGTTTTAACACCTAAAGGTTGTCAACCTGTTATAAACAATAAAACCTTCAACAATAGATTTCAAATAGAAAATAAAATAAAAATCAACCTGCCTCAATCAAATATGTCCAAAAATCTTTAATTAAAACAACAAAGAGCAGATCATCCACAGAAAATGGCTTAATATAAAGCCAAATATACTGTCCCCTGTCCTTCGGGCACCACCTCTACATAGATCCCTTTGTAGGTGGTGATGAGGAGAAACATACGGATGTGGCAGGTAACCAGCTCCAGATATATATATACACGCACGCACACACAGCAACAGCCCCGTTGATGAAGGTGTTTTAACAGTAAATGCTGATGAACTTTGCAGAGACAGACATCTTGGCCTCACACATGAGGAGAAACATACACTGGATTTGGTTTTCTGCACCGGCCTTGAGGCGGGGGGGTCAGTTAGTAGAAGTTAAGGGGGTAGAGCCTTTGTCATGGTCTGACCATTACCTCCTTAAGGCGTGCATCCTGGTGCATGTTAGCCCCCGACAGGGTGCAGGACCTATTAGATCGGTCCGCCCCCGGAGACTTATGGAACCGGATCGGTTCCGGAATGCTCTGGGGGAGTTTCCCCTGGACCTTGACACCCGCTCGGTTGATGATCTCGTAGCCTTCTGGAACACCTTGTTGGCTGAGACCATAGACAGAGTGCCTCCCAGGCGTCCGCTGCCCTCCCGAGTCTCCCGCAGGTCTCCTTGGTTTACTGAGGGCCTGTGGTGTTTGAAGCGGGAGAGCAGG
>QEPC01009638.1:3209555-3257709 GCA_003113815.1 Sphenodon punctatus | reverse complement strand
TGAGAGGGTTTCAGGGCATGCAGTGTTATCAGTATGCTGATGACACTCAGCTCTACCTCTCCTTTTCCATCGACCCAGGCCATGCAGTCTCCTTATTTTCCCAGTGCCTGTCAGCTGTGGGGGCTTGGATGAGGTTGAGCCATCTGCAATTGAATACTGACAAGACGGAGGTGATGGTGGGCGAGGGCCTGGGGGACCTGGGGGTGGTTGAATCTCCTCTTGTTGGGGGTGTGTGTGTTCACCCTCCCATGGTCTCGCAGGTATGGAGTCTGGGTGTGTTCCTCGATTCACGGCTCAGCCTGGAATCTCAGGTTGAGGCCGTGGCGAGGAGTGCGTTTCAGCAGTTCCATCTTGTCCGGCGGCTTCGGCCGTATCTCTCAGACTCCGACCTCGCCACTGTCATCCATGCCTTCATCACCTCAAGGCTGGATTACTGCAACGCGCTGTACGTGGGGCTGCCCGAGAAGCTGGTCCGGAGGCTGCAGCTGGTGCAGAATGCCGCGGCCCGTCTCCTTACGGGGGCGGGCCGCAGGGAGCACATGACACCAGTGCTCCGGGCTCTGCACTGGCTGCCTTTGAAGCACCGGGCTAGGTTCAAGGTGCTGGTTTTAACCTTTAAAGCCCTTTACCGCCTGGGCCCTCCTATCTGCGGGATCGCCTCACTCCCCATGTGCCCGTGCGACCCTTGAGATTGTCCGCGGGAGCCTTTTTGGAGGTTCCCCGGGCGAGGCGGGTGGCCACCGATGTTAGATCTTTTCCGGTGGCCGCCCCTGTGCTGTGGAATTCACTCCCGGAGGAGGCTCAGTTGGCTCCCACTCTCCTGCTGTTTCGGCGCGTATGTAAGACCTGACTGTTCTGCCAGGCTTTTGGTGAGGGGTAGAGGTGGGGTGGGGGTGGGAAAACACCCACATATTGTATTTTTAAACTGTTTTAAAATTTTATACTGTTTTAATTAATGTTGTTCGCCGCCCGGGCTGCCCTGTGGGCAGGAGGGGTGGGATATAAATTTTAAATAAAAAAATAGGGGGATAGGCTGGTAGGAAACCACGTTCCAGGGGGAGGAGGAGACTCGCATGTGGGCACCTTGGTAGACGAGGATAAACAACAGTTGTCGGTTACTGAGCTCTTTGTGTAATGACTTGGAAAGCCCCGTTCTAATACCCAATAAAGTTACGAGGATTGACAGATCGGAGATGGAGTGGCCACTCTGGGAGGAGTGAATGCCCTACATAGAATCAGTGCTTTTGTCCAAGACCTTGTTTCTGTGGAAGTTCGTTTTTATAGCAGGATGAGTTTCATCAAAAGAGTGTCCATGGGGGCATTTAGTGGATGCATGAAGCAAGCTATGTGTTTGGATTTGCAGGTGTAGGTTGCTTATATTTTGAATGGTTTTCCGTGTTCTGGCAGAGTCGTGTTCCTGTTAGGCTTGGGGTGTGGTGGTAGCAGAGTGGGGTGGCCAGGCCTCGCCTTTAAAAGAGGCTGCTTATGAAACATACATGCTGCAACCAGTGCCGCCCTGCAACATGTATGTTTCCGAAGTGTCCTCTTTTAAAGTCTGCTCTTGATGATCAGTTCCGAGAGGCGAGGGAAGGTGGGGGTTAGGGTTAGGTCCCTTCCAGCTCATAAAATACTTTTGCTTTTATAAAGGCCAGAAGAGGGGGCTCTGCAAGCTTTTTTCTGGCTCTGGTCCCCATTGAGTTCTAGGCTGTAAAGTTTGAATCAGCTAGTTTCATCTCCTGCAGAGTTCAATTCACTCTGCTAAATCCCCTTACAGAAGCTGAGCATGCTGTACAAACTCTTGCTTTCTTTGCTTTAGGCAGATGAGTTCATTTTATTTATTTATTTATTTATTTAAAATTTATATCCCGCCCCTCCTGCCCTCAGGGCAGCCTGGGGTGGCGAGCAACATTAAATAAAAACAATATAACAAAATTTAAAAATACAATATGTGGGGAACCCCCCCACCCCTTGCCAAAAGCCTGACGGAACAGCCAGGTCTTACGTACACGCCGAAACAGCAGGAGAGTGGGAGCCAGCCGAGCCTCCTCCGGGAGCAAAGATACATGAAGGCTAATATACAGTTCCATGAAATGGTAAATAATGATCATTTTATCTTTCTTGTGTATTTTTTGCTTTTATGTGCAGGTGCTGGAGACATTTGCTGGTCGGTTGATTCGGATGAGGGTTTTGGCTCAGAGAGAGATTCCTAACCTTACAAAGTATCAGATAATTCTGGCAAGAGATCAGTTTAGGAAAAATCCTTCCTCGCACTTGGCGGTAACTATTTATTTATTTAATTAGTTATTTGTATCCCGCTCCCTCCAGCCCTACGGCAGCTAATAAATATTATTAATTACCATGACAAATGAGTTAAAATTGCTATTGCAGTGTTGAGTAAATAATAGTCAGGCTTTATATAGCCCATAGAATACTAATGGTTCTCGAAATCTTTTTCACTCTATGCATAGAAATTGATAATATATGATGCCACATCTCAGGAATGTGCCAAGTTGATTAGCCATTCTCGGCCATATTAGAAGACGGTTTTGGAAAACGTAAAGTATACTGGATAATAAAATTAGGCAGAGAATGTATACATTTAGGACAGTGGTACTGACGTCCTAGCACTCAAGCCACAGCAGGCTTTCCAGCTTATGACGTGCAGTTCCTCTTACCTGTGTCCGCTTTGCCAGCATCTCCATCTCTGTCTCCTCGGCGAAGTGTGAGCAGCAGCAGCAGCAGCAGCAGCAGCATCGTGTCCAACTGGGGAGACATTGAAGCTCCCAGTAGTGGTCGACGGTTAAGTGTGAACAGCTAACTGGTGGTTGGAGCCACAGATTGTCTCCAGCTGAACCTAGTCTGGGCAGCTAGTCCATCACCGTGCCTTTGTTGTGACACTTGGACTAACTAACGGCACCTTCTCTGTGACTGCTGAACTAGTTAGCACCAAGTGCCACTGATTTAGAACCTGGGTGCCCAAATTACAAGTTAGCTGGAGAATTGAGCTGTCCTTAATGTACTTCATGACCATTTCCAGGAAAGTGCTATCTACAGGTTGTCAGGATCATTCTCTCCCAGCTTATCCAAAGAGAGAGACAGAGGAATTAGTTCCATTTATGATTTTCCAAATCTCCTAAATAGCTAGTGTCATATCTAAAACCTGGGAGTAACTTTAATAATAATAATAATAATAATAATTAATAAAAACACATTTTAAAAAAACACTCTAAAAATAAGGTACAAAAGGTCAGCTTGTCACACTGAATCTAAGCCCGTCCCCACCTTCCAGGCGGGTGTAAGGTAAATCCCCAAATTGCAGTTGCAATCAGCATCAGCAGCGAGCGATTGGGAAAGCAAGTCGTTAACGCGCTGTGGTCTCTCTTAGCAATGTACCTTTATTGACTGTTGGCAACTCGTTTTCTCTGGCTCATGAGACTTCCAAGAGATGAACTACCTGCTGAGAAGCTCATTACTTGGTAGTTTTATTTATCTGGGGTTAATCTTTTTTGGCATCATGCAATCGCTGTTTGATTATTGGCCTCTTGAATTTTACCTGATGTGCCCCGTTTGCTTTTCCAGGTGGTGCAACAAGGGATAATTGAAGGCGATTTTGCGCTTTGTATCAGTTTGTATCATGGTTATGAGCTCCTGCTGCAAATGGGAACCCGATCATTGTATATCTTCCTGTGTGGAATTATGGATGGATCAAAAGGTAAAAGCTTTTGCTGAAAAAACTCCAAAGCAACCCCCCCCCCCTGCCAAGAAATGTTTTCCCCCAACTCTCTTTGGTTAATCCTCCTTTACTTTCTGCTATTATGTATTTAGTGAGCTTGTTTTTAAAGTTTGGGGCGAGAGAGATATGGGAAGTTATGGAACATTTGGTGGATGGGGGGGGGGGATCATGAGCCCCAGTGTGAGGGGGGGGATTCAGGTATGGGGCAGAAGGGTGGGGCGTATAATGCTGCTGTCTTGTGAGAGGGGGACACAGGTATGGGAGAGGGAGGAACTGCAAATTGTAATCTGTGCAATTTGTTGTCGTAATGTATTTTGAGGGCAAGTGGGTGTGGATTTGGGGATTTTTTTTTTATATTGTATCTTTACTGTGGGCTGCCAGAATCCTCTGTGGGAAAGGATGGGATAGAAATCCATAATAATAATAATAATAATAATAATAATAATAATAATAAATTATATAACTATTGTGATTATATTATATAATTATTAAATTAGACTTATGCCCCACCCTGTCCCCAAAATTGGCTCAGGGTGGCTTACAACAAATGGAAAAAAAATATGTAAAATATATTAAATAAATCCCACCCCCCCAAACAGCTTACAATAATTGAAAGAATAAAACCTACCATGTATACACCAATCCCACCCCACCCCTCTTCCCATCCCTCCCACTCCCTTTCCTCTCACACAAGGGGGTCCCCAGGCACTCCCCCATCTCTCACCCAGGAGAGCACCCGCCCCACAAGCCCATACCCCACCTTTTCACAGAAAGGTCATGGCTATATCCCATCCCCACCAAACCATGCACACCCCAAATCCCCTTTAAAACACAACAGTTCAAAAATACACACAAAATGCATTCCCCATCTCACAGTCTCCCACCAACCCAGCCCTCCCACTCCATTCCTCTAACTCTCACTTGGAAGAATTTCCTCCCCCAGAAGGGCCAAGCTATAAAATTACTCAACTTGCCCCCTTCTCATTCCCCTGTCTTTCACCCGAGGGAGCCTGCTCAAAGTACCCCACACACCTGGCCTTCCCACTTTCCCTACCCATGATGTATTCCCATTAGAAAGGCTGTATCTGACGGGGAAAACAAACGGAACGCCTGATCTTTCCTCCCAACCCTTCCTCTCCCTCTTCCCTGTCAATTATCATTGACAGGGTCTCCATCCTCCCCATCCCCCAAGCCCGTAGCTTGGGCTTCATCTTCGACTCGCACCTCACCTTCATTGAGTCCATTGCCAAATCCTGCCACTTCTCCCTCCACAACATTGCCAAGATCCGCCCTTTTCTGTCTGTCTCCTCTGCCAAAACTTTCATCCACGCCCTGGTCATCTCATGCCTTGACTACTGTAACCTCCTCCTCGCTGGCCTTCCCCGCTCCCACCTTTCTTACCTCATCTCTGTTCAAAACTCTGCTGCCAGGATCATCCACCTAGCCCATCGCTTTGACCATGTGCAGCCTCTCCTCTAAGCTCTCGGGCAGGGACCGTGTCTGTCTTACTCTTTGTAAAGTGCCAGGTACATTGCTGGTGCTATATAAATAAATAATAATATTATTATTTTCTATAGCAACCGCTGCAACATCCCCCAGAACACTGTACGTATAAACACAACTTTTAATCTTCCCAGCAACCCTGTGAGGTAGATTAGGCGGCGAGAATAAAGTCACCCAGTGAGCTTCTGGCTAAGGAGAGACTAGAACTGGGGTCTCCCCTGCCTCCTGGTCCAGGTACTGCGCACTTAGCCATTATACCACACTGGCTCTGTATCAGTCCTCAGTCGGCCAAGCTTCAGGGAGAGAAAGACAGCTAAGCCCCTTCCCCTCCAAGTGATGATGGTTTTTGTAGGCAATAGGACCTTGTTATATGTAGCACTCAGTTCTAAAATAGTGAAGAAAAAGAATAAAACCTGATGAATTAGCAAAGTCTCCTTTATCTTGGATCTAGAGGAAAATCCCGGTTGAACATAAGCTTTAGGAAGAGTCTGTAGACTAAAAAGCAGCGTTGGATGGGGAAAGCACAAATAAAGGCGGGAGGAAGTGCAAGCATGGAGCGGACTAGAAAGTGGCACTAGAGCAGCCTGGCTGGCTGGCTGGAGACCAGCTAACCGAGCATGTAGGCAGAGAGGTAGTTATCTTCACGGGCAGAAATGTGGTTTGGAAGGGCTCATTCCCACAACACACTCTTCTAGTGGGTAGGGGCACTTTGTGAATCGTGTGTGTTCTCCGCCACTCGATGCAACGGGGTTGCTTGCATGAATCGGATTAGAGCAAGGGTTCATGGTAGGGTCTGATTTTTCCTAACCTGAAGTAAGCTTTATCCCTAAGGAGTTGGTCCCTTTCTATCTCCACTTGATCATAGTACTACGGCCGGAGAGTTCTGGAGCAGGTACTCTCTTCCACTCCATGCTACTTTGTGTGTGTTGCACGCAGGGACTTGGCAAAGGCATTTGTCCTTGCTCTTTGCATTGGGGGGTTGGAGGGGTGTCCAGGGAGCAGGTGGAAGGGTTTGTGAAAACATGATTTGGTCTTATGCGTTAATGAACCCTGTATAATTCAGCTGCACAATAAGTTACATAAGTTACAGCTCCTCGCGTATGGCAGCCCCCGGAAGGAGGTGGGACCTTTTAGGTTGGTCCGCCCCCAAGGCTGATGGAACTGCAGCGGTTCCAGGAAGCTCTGGGGGAGGTGTCCTTAGACCTTGAAGGCCGCTCGGTTGATGACCTGGTTCTACCTTGGAACACCTTGCTGGGTGAGGATTGGGTGGCTCCGAGGCGTCTGCTGCCACCGCTTCACCACCGTAGAGCTCCTTGGTTTACTGAGGAACTGTGGTGACTTAAGCAGGAAGGGCGGCGGTTAGAGTGACGCTGGCACCATTCTTGTGCTGAATTCAATCAGCTGCAGCATCAGACCCGTTTGCGGCCCTATGCTGTGGACGTGAGGACGGCTGCTGCGAAGTCGCGTCCAGTGGAGCTTTTCTAGGTGGTGAGGGGGCTGGTCAGTCCTGCCTCCCTCTGCCTGGAGGGGGAGGTTTCCCAAGCCGACTGTGAGGAATTTGTAAACTACTTCACAGATAAGATTGCTCGAATCCAGCACGATTTTGGGGCCAGGATTGATGCAGAAGGTCATGGATGCCCCATCTGGTCCATCTTTGTGGGATCAGTTTCAGGAAGTGACTCCGGCCAATGCCAAGGGGGTTCTGGAGTCTGTTAGGGCCATGTTTTGTGAATTAGATCTTTGCCCATCCTGGTTGGTGAAAGCCTCCATGTGGAGACCTGGGGACTAGTGCTGGCGGGAGTGATCAACGCCTCCCTTCAGGAGGGCAGAAGGCCAGACTGCCTCAAGGAGGCGGTGGTGTGGCCCCTGCTTAAGAAACCATCATTGGATGTTGACTTCCCCGCTAGCTATCGACTTGTCTCTAACGTTCCCTTTTTAGGGAATGTTATTGAATGGGGTGGTGGCCCAACAGCTCCAGGACCATCTGGATAGCATCGGCTTTCTGGACCCTTTTCAATCAGGTTTTCGTCCAGGATATGGCACCGAGACTGCGTTGGTGGCCTTGGTAGACGACCGCCGCCGAGAGATGGACTTAGGACATTCAACACTTCTTGTCCTATTGGATCTCTCGGCAGCGTTTGATATGGTTGATCATGGGTTGCTTTTGAGACGGTTGCGGACCCAGGGTGTGTGTGTGCTGGACGGGACTGTCTTAGGATGTTTCCGATCATTCCTCTCGGGGAGAAGCCAGCGGGTGGTTTGAGGGGAAGAAACATCTATCCCCCGGGATCTTGTTTGTGGTGTACCGCAAGGTTCGATTCGGTCTCCATTGTTGTTTAACATCTATACTCAACCCCTGGGCGAGGTCGTGAGATGCTTTGGTGTGCGTTGTCACCAGTACTGATGACACCCAGCTTTACCTCTCTTTTTCAACAAACCCAGGTCCTGCAGTCTTGGTGCTTTCCCAGTGCCTGTTAGCAGTGAGTGACTGGATGAGGCTGAGCAGACTGTGGCTGAACCCTGATAAAACAGAGGTGGTGTTGGTGGGTAGGGCAGCTGAGGTGATGGCCCCACTTGTGGAGGGGATCCGCCCCCTGCTGGCCCTGCAGGTGTGGAGTTTGGGGGTCCTGTTGGACCCTCTCCACTTGAGTTGTCAGGTGGAGGTGGTGGCAAAGGGAGCCTTTTGCCAATTACATCTTGTGCGTAGGATCCAGCCGTGTGTTTCAAACTCCGACCTGGCCACCCTCATCCATGCATTCATCCCCTCAAGGCTGGTTACTGCAACGTGCTCTACGTGGGGCTGCCCTTGGTGACAGCTCGGAGGCTGCAGCTGGTGCAGAATGCAGCGGCCCGTCTCCTGACGGGGACGGGCCGTAGGGAGCATATTACCCCAGTGCTCCGGGCTCTACACTGGCTGCCTATAGCGTTCCGGGCCCGATTCAAGGTGCTGTTTTTGACCTTTAAAGCCCTACACGGTCTGGGCCCCTCCTGTCTGAGAGACCGCCTCACTCCCTGGGCCCTTGAATGACCTCTGCAATCTGCCGGGAGCACCTTCTTGGAGGTCCCCCCCAGGGAAACCAGGGGGCCGCGATGGAGAGGGCATTCTCAGTGGTTGCACCGTGGCTGTGGAACTTCCCTCCCAGAGGAATCCCGCCTCGCTCCCAGCCTGCTGGCCTTTTGTCGGGCCTGTAAGACCTGACTCTTCGTCTGAGTCTTTGGGGGTGAGTAGGGGTGGGGGTGAGTTTGTCTGCCAGTGGTTTTTACCTCTTTTATTGTTGTTTTAATAATCTCCTTTTGTATATTGTGTTTTTTAAACTTATTTTAACTATTGTGTGAGCCGTTCCGAGCTGCTGTAAGACTGGAGGGAGCAGGATACAGATTGTTAAATAAATAAATAAATAAATAAATAAATTGATTTCCAAATAGGCTAAATGTTGTCCTAGCCTTAATTTCTGCAGAAAACCGAACACAACTGCTGACCATTTAGGGAGCTGTTGAATTAATTCCAAACCGTGGGGCCGATCCTGTGCACAGCTTTGTGCAGACCTCCGTTGTGGGCCCATTGTGCTCTGTGGAAACTGCCTGCGTGTGCACGCGGGATCCGTGGGGCTTGAGATCGCCCCCAAAGTCTATTAGGTACGTAACTAGAAATCAGAACTTCATATTTTAAATTCCTCATCCCTCATATTAAGGTCTGACCCGTGCAAGAAATGAACTTAGCCGTAGTGAGGAGTTCATGAAGCTGTATCAGCAACTTGAAAACATGTTTGCAGACACCCCTATGTCTTCAGAAAATGGAAATCTCCTTGACAGGAATAAAACAGGTTAGTGTTTTCCCAACAAGCAAGAACACCACCTTGTTTCTCCCCCTCCCACCTCGCGGCTCGACTACTGTAACGCGCTCTACGTGGGGCTTCCCTTGTTCTTGGCCCGGAGGCTGCAGCTGGTGCAGAATGCGGCGGCCCGTCTTCTTACGGGGACGGGTCGCCGGGAGCACATTACACCGGTGCTCCGAGCGCTGCACTGGCTGCCGATAGTGTGCCGGGCCAAGTTCAAGGTCCTAGTAATGATCTATAAAGCCCTATACGGCCTTGGCCCCTCTTACCTTAGGGACCGCCTCGCCCTTCGCGCCCCGGAACGGCTCCTGCGGTCTGCCGGGGGTGCCCTCCTGGAGGTCCCCCGTATTAAGCGGGGGGCCACGATGGAGCGGGCATTCTCGGTGGTAGGGCCGCGGCTGTGGAACTCCCTTCCGGAGGAAGCTCGCCTGGCCCCAAGCGTTTTGACATTTCGGTGGAACTGTAAGACCTGGCTGTTTGCCCAGGCCTTTGGGAGGGAGGGGGGGGGGGGTGATTTTTAATCCCCCACCTATATATTTATTTATGATTATATACTGCCCTGTTTTATTGATATATTTTATATTTGTATTTTAAATGTTTTAAAACTGTTTTTATTGTTGTTAACCGCCCCGAGCTGCATGGCAGGATGGGGCGGTATAAAAATCTACAAAATAAATAAAAATAAATAAAATAATGGAATGGTTTCTCAGTCTCCAATTCCAAGAGCACAAAGCAGGACATAAATGTCCAGCATAGCTGCAAACACTTTGGTTGATGAATCCCTTGCTGATATTTAGTCTGGTACTTCTGTTTCAGTGTATATTTTCAGGTTAAGGTGGCAAGACCAGACTGTTAATTACTTCTAGCTCCTGTATGGATGTTTAGACATTTCATTTGTACCTTCAGATCACTGTTTAGAAATCTTAAAACTGAGTTAGTGTTTGACTGTTGGTGTTCCTCTATTCTATTATTAACTCACTTTGCTTAGTTGCTTTTAAAGTTAACTATAACAGAATGAATGAGAGTCCAGAAATTGGACTCCGATATGCATGCCTTATGGTTTACTGAGATTTTTCTAGTGAGGGCTAGATTATTATTGTGGTTAGAACAGGAATACTGGGAATAGATGCCATGTCCTTCTCTAAGGAGAGAAGTAGACCCAGACAGGAAACAAGGTTGAGAAACATTTCTATGTAAATAAGGACATGCAGGTACGTTTAAAACAAACTACCTTTTGGTTTACAGGACCTGAAAACAAAAAAGCATTCATTTACAGTCATCCAAAGTTAAAGAAATTAGAAGAAGTTGTAGTAGAACACTTCAAATCCTGGAAGGGGTGTGGAGGTAAGTGTTGTAGGGGCTCTCCAAAACATAAATTAAGAGCTAGGACTACAAGTACTAATCCTTAGTATAGCGAACCATAACTTTATTATGTTCTACTCTGTACAGATTCCCCAGAGGCCTTCCTCACCAGTAGTATCTGAATGCACTATGCAAGGTGGTAGATCTCTCAGCTGAGGGCACAGTTTGCATGTGCAGTGAAGGGTTTTGTTGAGCTGATAGATACGGTTGGATTTCTTTTTTCCCCCTCTGTTGAAGAAGTGCTGCCTGCGTTTGAAGTAAAAGGCTCCGAGATGTGCAACGGCTGTTGGCTCCTGTGAGAGTTTGTTCCACAGACCTGGCCCCACTTGTTTAAAAATTATCTCTAAGCTGCACAAATAAGTGCAGAGTTAAAACGCTTGGTGCAAACACTTTCATTGTGCCTGAGGAGCAGACTTCTTGCACTGTTTGTCCAAAACCTAACTTCAGATGACCTCTTAGAGACCGTGGGACCAAACCATTGAGTGACTGTGACCTTGGCTGTAGTATTCTATGAAACCAGTCTAGAGAGCAGAGGAGAGATTTGGCTTCCAATCCTATACCATTTAGAGAAGGGGGAGCTGCATTGCAGCTCATGCTACCTGGCAACTCAAGCACTTCTGGGATGTGTTAACGTGTGACCCGCTTCCACGCGTGATGACGGCGGTGGGGTGGGTCCCAAGAGGGGGAAGGTCCTGCTGATCAGGCTAGGTCTCTATTTTGAGGATTTTATCGAAAAGGGTCCACACGTTCGGGATCGAGTCGGAGGTCGTGGCGTGTTACAGCCTGTTTTTTTGGGGGGTTACCCCTCCTCAGAGATAAGAGAGAAACGGGGGTGGATTGTTTCAAATAAGGGGATCTTTTTTAATAAGGGTTAACAAAGAAAAAGGGGGAGGGCAAAACACACACACGCAAGCTAATTTGGGATCCCATTAAATGATGGTTGGCTTAATAAACCTAAGCGGCGGAGGGAAAAATGAAAGTAGTGAGGAGGGCGAAAGGGAGGAAGAGCCCAAGGAAACGGGGGGGAGAAGGGGGAAGTAGGGGCCGAGAGTTTCCTTTCCTGTTGCCAAAGGGGACAGGCCCCCCACGGATCCAGCGATGATCAGGGAGAAGAGGGGAGGGCAGACCATAGTCTGGGAAATCCCCTCGGGGTAGTCACGGGCAGAGAGGTCTGAATGTGTCCACACTTACCTGCGGGAGACAGGGAGCAGTTACAGAGGGTTGCATAAAGGATCTGGGAGCGGGCACAATAGGTCCTTGAAAGAAACACAGGGTTTTTCCCCGAGGGCCTCCAGAGTGGGGCAAGAGGAAAGTTCCAAATATAAACATGGGTTCCAGGGAGTCTCTAAAGGAGCAAGAAAGTATCAATCACTGGGTTGGGGGGAATTTCTAAAGACACAGGAAGGGAACACTCGTGGGCATTCAGGTGGGTGGAAGGATCCAGGTGAGATTTTAGAAAATGTGGAGCCCTAACGACCATTTGTGTCCATACTTCAGTCCTAATCTGATACCTTGAAGGCTGTTGCTAGTTTCTCAGAGTCACCGGGGAAAGTTTCTCAGAAAGGGAGGATGCCCTTGACTCAATTGCTCCGTGCTTACTCAGGTCTCCTCCTAGCCTCCCTTTCCAAGACTAGACTGGTTTTGCAAGAGGGGCATATCTTCTTAGGTTTCAACCCAGCTTGACTCTGAACTCTTCACCTCTTGACTTGGGCTCCTTAATTCTCCTGTGCACCCCTCAAACTGCGTTTCATGGGGTGCTGCTTTGCCCAACGGAGGAGGAGGAGGGGGAGGGTCTGTCATTTGTGAGAGAAAGCATCACTGGTAACAGATGGCAATCTTGATGCGGTCACAACATCCCTTGTTACTGAGGAGACATGTTGCCGTGTTCCGGCCTCCTTGGACTAGCTGATGGCTTCCTGGTCAGATATGCTACATTGCTGTCGTCTATCGGAGAAGTGAGGAGGGGATGGATGATAAACGGATCATTTCCTGGGTGTCCGATGAGGCTATTTCAGAGGGTTTGGATCAGCAGTGAAAGCTGTTGTCATCTTATTTCTTCACTTTTGTTTTTTTTAAATGGGCTGGGAAGTTCTTCACTATTCTTAATGTGGATTATTTTGTGTGTTGAATTCTTGAAAAAACAGAATGGGGACTAGAACTGCAAAATGAAATCTCTCAGCTCTGTGGCCCGCTTAGTCAGCCATCAGCTGAAGCATTTGGGAGTCCAGATACAACGGCTGGGATGATCTGGCCCTCTCCTGGGTGCGTACACTTACATAAAATATGCCTTTAGCTCAGGGAGTTGTTTCTTCTATTAAATAGATCAAATTGCATCGGAAGGCAGAGCTGCTGATACCCGAGTTATGATTTTCTCCTCGTTTCGAGACAGCGTTCAAGAAATTGCAGAAATGCTTTCCCAGCACCAGCCCATCGTTAGGGTAATGACCTTTGTCGGCCACTCCACGGGAAAGAGTGTGAAGGGCTTTACGCAAAAGGAGCAGCTCGAGGTAATTGTATGTGCTTTAGAAACCAGATGCAGGCAACCTAGCATGTTAGTGTAAACTACGTGGAGCAGAGTCTGTATTTTTCTTTCAGTTCCTGGGCTACAATGACATTCTACTGTGGCTTTTTGTGAAGCCATCCTACCTCTGAAGAAACGAACAAACCGGGACAGTCCTTTTTGCATTATAAAAATGTACACTTCAAAAATGTTTGAAATATTAATATTTTAGCGCTTTAAAAAAATGAAACCTCAACAACAAACAAAGTAAGCATATTTCTCTTGCAGGTCAAAAAGACTGGAAATATACCTACATCATGATTTAATACATAAAAGCTAATTTGTGGATGACTATGTGGTTGGTGTAAAGCCAAAATCTTTGTGGCTTACCTTCTGTAGTTTGGATTAGAATGATACTGGTGTCACCAATTACAAGATTTGTTGATGGTCACTTATTTAATACTGAACAGTTGGCTATTTCTGGAAAGTGATTGATCTTAATAGTTTTAGACCACAAGACTGATATGCGAGAAGGTTCAGCAAATTTAGATACGATTGCAGGGAAAATTCTAAGTCTATTAATCATTATGTAGGTGGTAAAACGCTTCCGTGAAGGTGGCTACAACACGCTGGTCTCTACATGTGTTGGAGAAGAAGGCTTAGATATTGGAGAAGTTGACCTCATCGTCTGTTTTGATGCTCAGAAAAGTCCAATCCGTCTTGTGCAGAGGATGGGTCGAACCGGACGCCAGCGTCAAGGTCGAATTGTTGTCCTCCTCACAGAAGGGCGGGAAGAACGAGTAAGTTCTTGCAGAACAAGCAAGGAAACCATTTCTAATTCTTTTCGCTCCATACCTCCAGTGTTGTGTGGTTCTGGTGACGTAGGCAACAGAGCTAAAAGGGGGAGAAGCTTTTCTGCACAAGGAAAAGCTCAATAGATTAAGGCTCTTCAGTTTAGAGAAGGAACAGCAGAGCGTTGAATGTGATAGAAGTTTACAAAGCAAGTAGTGGGTAGTAAGTAAACTGGGAGAGATTTATTTCCCTTTTTTCAAAATAACAGAAGTAGGGAACACCCTAGCAAATTAGCTGTCAGCAGATTTCAATCAAATGGCAGCAAATAGTTTTTTCACCTGGCAAAGCAATAATCTGTGGATGAATCGATGGTGTCGCCAGAGGATGTTGTGGAGGACAATAGCGTAACTAGGCTAAACCATTTTTTTGATACATCTAGAAATGGCTGATAGCAAAGCTGGTAACAAGGTGAGACATCTGACTGTTGGGGGCTAGGAGTGAATAACAACAAACTGATCTCTGCAGTATGGTGTGTGTGTGTGTGTTTCTCTGAAGCAACTGACAGTGCTATTGTCAAGAGACAGGATGCTGGGCTGGAGGGACCATCCGTCTAACCCAGTATGGTCCTGAACATGTTGTTAACAGGAGGTCTTGAGTTGCTGAAGGTCACAGACTCTAACTTGGTATGGAATGGAACCGAGGAGTGCTGAGAGTGTGGGGGTGGAAAGTCCGGTAGCCATTTGCATTACCTGTTGCTTTAGAAGGCTCGATCATTGCACAACTAACTAACTTCACCACCTTATTTTTCATTAACTCCCTTCTCTTTGTCTCGTGTCATTTTCCTTGCATTGTGACATGGTGTTTCGCCCAGATTATGAGCTCCCTGGGAGAAGGTCTCAATCCTCTCTCTCTAGAGAATGTCGTGCACACTCTAGATACTCGTATGGATTTCCAAAGTCCTAAATGGTGCTGCACTCCCACTGAAGAGACTGTGAGCAAAAATAGTAACAACATTATTTGATAGAAGTATTGCAACGTAAATATGTTCTACTGTATGATGTGAACCAGTTTTTTCTTCTCCTTCTATCCCTCCTTTGGTTGACTTGTGGCCAGATTGGATCGCTGGCGAGGAAGTAATTTGGCTTATTTCACTGAGGCACCCATGTGAGTGAAGGAGTCACAAATAGACGGTGTGTGGATCAAAATGAACAAATATTGAAAGATAACTGAATATCCAGAGGGGCAACCGACAAAACCCTTCTTAATGATGATAAAACTCAAAGGCAAAGCTGTTCAGTAGCAAAAAATTCCCTTTCCTCTCTTTTACAGACTTACAATCAGAGCCAGTCTAACAAAAAGAGCATTTACAAAGCTATTTCTGAGAACAAAGCGCTCCACTTTTACCAGCATAGTCCACGCATGATTCCTGAAGGCCTGGAGCCAAAGATGCATAGAATGTACATCACTCCTGCAGTGTATGAGCCGACCACCTCAGCACCACATTCAAAAGAGAGAAGATTCCGCGCTCTGCACCATAAATCGCTTCTCTTTTCCTTTGGCAATGGTGAGATGTGCGTTGTATGTTTAATTTTGACTGTTGTGGTACTGAAAAATGCAAAACTGTCTTTTATGTGTTCTTCTTTGAGGATCTCTGCGATTCTCACTAATGGGATTCACTTCCTGCTCCTGCTCCATAACCTCTTGTCAGCAGTTTCCAGGCAGAAAATGTCCAGCAAAAGACTAAGAAAGGTGAGGACTCCGCCCCTCCCCCGCTGGAGAAAAGCACGGGGTCCACATCGCGCGAGAGCGGGAGGTTATAAAAGGGGGCGGAGCCCTCGCTGCCTCAGTTCCTTCCAGCTGCGCCGCGTTGGAAGACCTCTGTGCTTTTGCACTGTCAGTAAAAACGAAAGTAGTTTACTTAGAAATCTAAGTACTTCTCAGAAGAACAGAAGAGTAGCCTGTGGCTACCGAAGATCTTTCTCCGGCTTCGTGCCCCTCGGAGGGCCCCCCTGGGGCTTGTGGCCTATAGGCCCGCGAAGCATGCCCAAACAACCGGGCTTCAAGCGCTGTACCTCCTGCCCTGCCACGCTCTCCATGAGCGATCCGCACGCTCTCTGCCTCGCCTGCCTTGGAGAGGGGCACAACACTAGGACTTGCCCCTACTGCGCCAAACTAACTTTGCGCACCAAGAAGACAAGAGCCTTGCGGCTGCAGGAAATCTTGACTCGGAGGGCACTTCAGGGCGGTGAAGACGGGCCTCTGTCTCTCTCTTCTCTACCAGCCCCAATGGATCTGCCTGCGGTTCCGACTGTGCAGTCCCATACTCTGGCCCACAGGCAGACAAGTCCAACTCCGCAGTGACGGACGGTCTCGCCTTCACACTCGGCGACCGCCGGCACCGTAGGTACCCCAGCTCACCATGGGACCACAGGTACCACTTCCACCGGCACCGTGGCGGTACCGACTGTACCCAAGGAACGCCACCAGCGCCCAGGAGAACACAAAAAGAAAAAGAAAAGGTCTTGCAGTGCCGATGAAGCAGCCCAACGACCGCTGCTAGTTGCTCTGTTCTCACAGCCGGCACCTGGGCCTTCAACATCTCCGACCCTGGCTAGGGCGGAGATAAATCCGGATGCTGTTCCCTTTCTCACCCCTGTCCCGGCTGGGACAGAGACGACATCGGTACCACTGGTACCACGTGAGGTGCTGACGCCCTTGGCAACATTGACGCCGCCGGGCCCGGCCGCACAACACACCTCGTCGCTCCCACCCACGGAGCAACACGTCCTTTTAGGACCAACTCAACAGCCCTTTTTCCACGAGCATCATCGATCCCGCTCGGGCTCGCGCTGTAGAGACGAGACCTCTGATTTTGAAACCAGGCCTAGACCTGACCGCCAGGGGCTTCCACAAGGGAGACCAGCCCGGTCCCCGCGAGACCATCGCTCCCAGTCCCCTTGCTCTTGCTGCTCTCCACGCAGAGACTTCCGGTACCACCACGAGGAAGTCGACCGGTACCGTCAACATGAGAGGTACCCTGACTATGAGCACCGAGAGAGGTACCCTGACTATGAGCTCCGGGACCGCCAGTACCACCGGCACCCATCGAGGTCACCTGCCTATTCCGAAAGGAAATTTGTGGCTTTCGACCACCACCCTCACCTTTTGCCTCCGCTCCAGTTTGTACCTCCTGCACCGCCACGAGCTGCTCCTACAGCTGCAGTCTCTAGGGCTCCTCCGAACTCCCTTCAGAGACCATCCACCCGACCCCCTGCACAACCGCGCCAGCCCCAGCCTTCGGCACCGGCGGTACCAGCGGCACCAATAAGGCCCTCGATGGGACAACAGGTTCCTGTACTCCCCCCGACTGCTACCTTCCTCCCACAAACAAGGTCAGAACCATTGAGAGCTGCGTCTCTCATTGATTCACTGCTGCTGCCGCCAAGGGACCTACCCTCCCCCAGCTGCGACCCCAGTGCAGCATGAGCAGGATATTTCCTCCGACAGCGCTGCCTCGGTATCCTCCTCATTGTCAGTCTCGTCCGCGTCCTGCAATATCTCGCCCCCGCCCCCCGACGCCATATCGGACCCTAGCTCCTCACTATCCACCGAGGATACTAAAGCATTCCAGAGTATGCTCAAGAGATTGACTTCTGCTCTCCCTAATCTACCGACCAAGATCATCAAAAAATCCCAATCCAGCCCGGTCTTTGGCATCCTAGGATCCGGAGACACTGGCCAGATCATGCTGCCGATCTTAGACCAGTTGTTAGAACCATCTAGATCTGTGTGGGCCAAACCCGCTTCCGCCTTAGCCACTAACAAGTTGGCGGACTCCCTTTATGCCATCCCTAGGGAAGGGGCAGAGATGCAAGCACCCTATCCCCAACTCCTTGGTTATAGCCGCAGCCTCTTTGAAGTCCAGGGTGTGGGGGCTGCAAACATCTCCTGTGGACAAGGAGGGAAGGCGCCTGGATGTTCTAGGCCATAAAATATTCTCCTCTGACACCCTCTCCCTTCGAGCCACCAACTATGGATCCGCCTTATGCGGGTACCAGCATTGGCTCTGGGCTCAACTCAGCAGAGCCACCGACCCTGCCCAGATCCTAGCCCTACAGCAGGAAGTCATGCAAATAGCTAGGTTCCAGCTCGCAGCTAACATGCACATAGCTGACGCTAACATAAGAGGCATGGCCTCTGCCATCACCCTAAGGCGCCATGCCTGGCTACACTCCACCTCACTAGCCCCTGAGAACAAGACCCGAATAGAGGATCTACCCTTCGATGGGGAGGGTCTTTTTGCAGAGTCCACTGACGAGACTCTTAAGAAGGTCAAGGAAATGTGCCAAACGGCCAGATCAACGGGAGTTATTCGCTCCATAAAAAAGAGGCCCTTTTTCTCCTCTTCCTCCTCCTACCACCCCTACCAGGCTAGGCACCGGTACCAGCCATCCTTCTTGAGCAATAGGAGATTCTCTCCCCAACACCAGCAACAACAACAGCCCTCCCAATCACGCAGACGCTTCCAGAAGCAGAGGGGCAGGGGCAAGTCCTCTTCCACATCTTCCACTGGACCCCTCCTCAAGCAGCAGTTTTGAGATTACTCAAGTCAAGGGAGCTCTCCCCAACTGTCCCTTCTTCCGCAACCGCCTCCAGCCCTTTTTCCACCTGTGGGCCTCCCTTACCTCTGACCGTTGGGTGAAAGAAATCATTGCCTGTGGATATTGGATACAGTTCCACACCCTGCCACCCGACTCCCCACCTCTCCCCCTTTGGGGTCCCCCCAAACCCCACTACTACTTGAGATCCAATAATTACTCTCTAAAGGGGCCATCGAGGACATGCCTCAGAACCAGCACTACACTGGGTTCTATTCTAACTATTTCCTCGTCCCCAAGAAGGACGAAGGATTCCGGCCTATCCTAGACCTTCGCCAATTAAACAAATTCAGAGGCTTAGGTTCCGCATGACCTCTCTCCCCATCATTTACCTGGGCCTCCAAAAGGGAGACTGGCTGGCCTCCCTTGACCTGAAGGATGCTTATTTTCATTTCTCTATTAAACCCACTCACAGACGTTATCTATGCTTTCTTGTAGGCAGTCATCACTACCAATACTCCATCCTCCCCTTCGGCCTATCCACAGCCCCCAGGGTGTTCACAAAGTGTGTGGCAGTGGTCGCAGCTCATCTCAGAACTCTAGGGATCAGAGATTACCTGGACGACTGGCTCTTTGCTGCAACTTCTCCCCTCGTTCTCTCAGACCACATTCATTTGGCTCTAGAGATCCTGCAGAAGCCGGGCTTCCTAATAAACTTCAAAAAAATCTCATCTTCTCCCGATGCAACGTCTACAATTCATAGGAGCAATCCTGGACACCCCTCAGACAAAGGCGTTTCTACCCAGCGACAGATTCAACGATCTGCTTTCCCTTATTTCTTCCCTCCAAACAAAGCCAAGGAGACTAGTACGCGTCTTTCTTCGCCTCCAGGGATTGATGGCAGCCACTACGGCAGTCACCCCTTACACTTGTCTCCAATTTCGGCCCCTCAGTGGCTCGCTCAAACCTACGACCCCACCAGCCACCCCCTCTCTATGCACATAACCATCCCTCGGGGCGTCTGCCTCTCCCTCGTCTGGTGGACAGATCCTCAGAGGGTGCTTGCAGGTATGCCTTTCGACCCACCCTCGGCACAGGTGACCATTATGACAGATGCATCTCCCACGGGATGGGGCGCCCACACCGACAGCCGCGCCAGCCCTGTCGGTGGCAGGGACAGCCTCAGGGTCCATGGCCGATGGTCGCAGGAAGAGACACGGATGCACATCAATCTCCTAGAACTTGGAGCCATCCGATGGGCACTCACTGCTCTCCTTTATCATATCAAGGGATGCAACGTCCTCATTCTCACAGACAATACCACAGCGATGTGGTACATAAACAAACAAGGAGGAGCCAGGTCCACTCGCCTCTCCCTAGAGGCTCAGAACATTTGGGACTGGTGTATCCAACACGAGATACATCTCCAGGCAGTACACCTGGCAGGAGAGGACAACTCTCTAGCAGACCACCTCAGCCGCAAGTCCTCCGACTAGCACGAGTGGACCCTCAACGACAGTGTCCTCACGAACATCTTCTACCTATGGGGCACTCCCACCATCGACCTGTTCACCTCTCAAGAGAACGCAAAACTCCCCAGTTTTTGCAGCAGAGCGGGCCTCGTGCAGGGCTCGATCTCAGACGCCTTCGCCATTTCCTGGAACAGGCCCTTGCTATATGCATTTCCTCCCACTCCTCTGATTTACAGAGTCTTGCACAAGATCAGTCAGATAAGGCGCACATAATTCTGATTGCCCCAGCATGGCCCCGCCAACCGTGGTACCAGACCCTCTGGGCCATCTCCACCGACGTACTCCCTCTCCCCAGCACTCCGGATCTCCTATCAAAGGACGAGGGAGCGATCTTACACCACGACCTACGGTCGCTCCATCTCTCCGCCTGGTTGATCAGGTTCTAATTCAGGACGCATCCCCCGAAGTGGCTGCGATCTTGCTCAACTCACGACGTCCTTCTACACGGGCCTGCTACGCTGCAAAGTGGAAATGGTTCAGAGTCTGGTGTGCCTCCCGGCCTTACCAGCTACAGGATTTGACTATGAACCATGTTTTTCTATACCTTTTACATCTTCAGAGCTTGGGACTTTCTATTCCCTCCCTCAAGGTACACCTCGCCACTCTGTCCTCCCGTCTCCACCCAACAGGCACCGAGACGCTGTTCTCTCACCCATTCATGAGATCCTTCTGGAGAGGCCTAGTCAATTCCTTTCCCCCGGCCTCCCACCCCACTCAACCATGGGACCTCAACTTGGTCCTCACCGAACTAATGAGATCTCCCTTTGAACCTAGTGCATTGTGTTCCCTGGAGAACCTCTTAATCAAGACTTCTTTTCTCTTAGCTATCACTTCTGCAAGAAGAGTTTCAGAGCTCTCTGCCCTCCAGGCCTCG
This sequence comes from Sphenodon punctatus, assembly GCA_003113815.1. Taxonomy (NCBI): domain Eukaryota; kingdom Metazoa; phylum Chordata; class Lepidosauria; order Sphenodontia; family Sphenodontidae; genus Sphenodon; species Sphenodon punctatus. The sequence continues at coordinate 3,236,979 of QEPC01009638.1, read as the reverse complement.
CCTCCTTACACCATTTTCCATCTGGATAGGGTGGATCTCAGAACGGACCCTTCCTTTGTTCCTAAGGTCGTCTCACCTTTCCACTTAAACCAGACCATCTCCCTACCGGTCTTTTTTCCCAAACCACATTCCTCCCTGACGGACAGTGTCCTACATTCTCTCGACGTCAGGCGGGCGCTATCGTTTTATCTTTCCCGCCCCCGCCCCTTCAGAGCCTCGGACGCCCTGTTCGTATCCTATGGTGGCCAACGTATTGGAGTTTGAGTTACATCTCAGAGAATCTCCAAGTGGATCTTATTTTGCATTCGTAAATGCTATGAACAAGCGGGCAAAACTCCCCCATCTCACCTTCGAGCTCACTCAACCAGGGCAGTCGCTTCTTCAATTGCCAACCTTTGTGGAGTCCCTATTCAGGACATATGTAGAGCTGCCACTTGGGCGTCAGTGCACATCTTCACTAAGCACTACTCACTGGACATGGCAGCCACCACAGATTCCGGCTTTGGCAGAGCTGTACTACACTCCGTACTCCATTAACAGCCTCGACACCCTCCTCCAAAGGTATGTCTTATCTGCTACTTAATCTCCCATTAGTGAGAATCGCGGAGATCCTCGAAGAAGAAATAGAGGTTACTTACCAGTAACTCTGTTCTTCGAGAGAGCTCCGCGAATTCTCACGACCCGCCCGACCTTCCCCTCTGTCTCGGAGACAAAAAAAACCCCCAAACCTGTCTTCCTGGGATGGGGTTGGAAGGAACTGAGGCGGCGAGGGCTCCGCCCCCTTTTATAACCTCCCGCTCTCACGCGACTTGGAGCCTGTGCTTTTCTCCAGAGGGGGAGAGGGAGGGGCGGAGCCCTCACCTTTCTTAGTCTTTTCCAGGACATTTTCTGCCTGGAAACTGCTGACAAGAGACTTTCCGGTACCTGCGGAGCAGGAAGTGAATCCCATTAGTGAGAATTCGCGGAGCTCTCTCGAAGAACAGAGTTACTGGTAAGTAACCTCTAGTTCCTTTAATCAGTCATAAAAACTCTTTTCAGGTCTGGCTGTATGGTGTGATCTCGTTTTAGGTACATCTTCTTCTTTCAACAATATGAATCTTTCTGAAAGGGACACTTTTATCCACCTGGGACGTATCGTATCCCATGCCATGTGCATAGTCAGATTAGCACCATCTGACTTTAATTAATACAGAATTATTAATTACAATTTCCCTCTTAAAGCTGATTGATTGCGGCATAGAACCAGTTTATGAGCCTATGCCGTTGCTATGTGTGCAGCAAAGAGGGAGTTCTTTGCTGTTCTCATAGCATCCACAAAATCCTGTTCAGCGGAGCTGTTCCGTGTTGTGCGGGGACTGGTTAGTTCGGCCTCCCTCAACCTTGGAGTGGAGTCATCTACTTCCCGCTGTGACGTGTTTGTGGATTACTTTGTGGACAAAATCGCTCGTATTCACTACAATTTCGATGCAGCATTTATTATACTAGGAGAACCAGAGGTTATGGAAGCCCCGTCATGTCCAGTTTTCTGGGATCAGTTTCAGTTGGTGACACCCACCGATGCGGTGGATGATCTTGGGGCGGTCAGGGCCACTTCTTGTGAATTAGATCCTTGCCCGTCCTGGCTGGTTAAGATCTGCCAGGAGACAATGGGGCCGTTGCTGGCTGGGGTGGTCAACGCCTCCCTGTGGGAGGGCAGAGTGCTGGGCTGTCTCAAGGAGGCAGTGGTGCGGCCTCTGCTCAAGAAACCATTGCTTGACCATGACTCCCCTGCCAGCTATCAGCCAGTCTCTAACCTTCCCTTTTTAGGGAAGGTTATTGAATGGGTAGTGGCTAGCCAGCTGCAGGGACATCTTGATCGCATCAGTTTTCTTGATCCCTCTCAGTCCGGCTTTCGTCCGGGTTATGGTACCGAGACTGCGCTTGTGGCTATGGTAGATGACCTGCGCCGAGATAGGGATCGAGGTCGTTCAACCCTGCTGATCCTGTTAGATCTGTCGGCTGCGTTTGATACCATTGATCATGAGATGTTGGTGACGCGCCTGCTGGACTGGGCAGGAATGGGTGGGACTGTTTTTGAATGGTTCAGCTCGTTCCTGACCGGAAGAACCCAGCGGTTGGTTCTCAGGGACTGTTTTTCATTATACAGAGACCTCTCGTATGGAGTTCCTCAGGGTTCTGTTTTGTCCCCTCTCCTGTTTAACGTGTACATGCAGTCGCTCAGTGAGGTGATTAGGGGGTTCGGTGTGCAGTGTCATCAATGTGCTGATGACACCCATCTGTACTTTCCTTTTTCAACAGACGCAGGCCCGGCAGTCTCGGTGCTTACTCGGTGCCTGGCGACTGTGAGGGATTGGATGAGGGCTAATTGACTGCGGCTGAATCCTGACAATCAGAGGTGTTGTTATAGTGGGTAAGGCGATGGAATTGGCGGCCCCCATCATTGATGGGTTCTGTCCTCCATTGACCTCCTAGGTACGGAGTCTAGGGGTGCTCCTCGATGCGCAGCTCTGCCTGGATCTCCAGGTGGAGGCTGTGGTGAGGAGTGCTTTCTGTCAGCTGCATCTGGTGCGACGGCTTCGGCCATTTGTTTCGGACTCTGACCTGGCCACAGTCATCCATGCTTTCATCACCTCTTGATTAGACTACTGTAACGCACTCTACGTGGGGCTACCCATGGTGACGGCTTGGAAGCTGCAGCTGGTGCAGAATGCAGCTGCCTGTCTCCTAGTGGGACTGGGCCGCCGGGAGCATATTACACCAGTGCTCCGTTCTCTGCACTGGCTGCCGGTGGTTTCCCGGGCCCGATTCAAGGTGTTGTTTTTAACCCATAAAGCCCTAAATGGCCTGGGCCCTGCCTACCTGTGAGACCGCCTCACTCCCCATGTCCTGGATCGGCCCCTGCGGTCATCCGGGGATGCCCTGCTCGAGGTCCCCTGAATTTCTTGGGGGGGCCACACGGGAGGGCGTTCTCGGTGGCCGTGTCACGCCTGTGGAACTCCCTTCCGGTGGAGGCCCAGCTGGCCCTGGACCTTCCCTCCTTTCGGAGAAGTTGCAAGACCTGGCTGTTCTGCCAGACGTTTGGCCGGGGGAGATGGGCTGTGTGTGTGTGCGTGCGTGCGTGCGTGCGCATTGGGGGTAGGGGGTGGAGGGGTAGTTTCTCTGTTTCTTCCTATTTACGATTGGTTTTAATTGGTTTTGATTGTTGTAAGCTGCCCAGAGCTGCCTGTGGCAGGAGGGTCAGGGTAATAAGTTTTTAAAATAAATAATACATAAATAAAGTCCAGAATGCCAACCAGCTTCTTCACTTCCCCTCTCCTTGAAACAACCTTCCCAGTGTTTTATCTGCCCTAAATCAGTCCTTCCATGTCTTTTGTCAGCCCCTGAAATTTGGAGAGGAATTAGTTTGCATTTATTTGGGATTGGTTGTATTGCTAAAAAGCGGTGGTGGGTTTTTTGGGGGGTGTGTGATTGTTTTTAGGATGCGTATTTTCAGATATTCTTCTATTTTCTATCTTTGAGCCAGTGATAGTGGGCATGCTTTATATGGCTTTAATCATGGCTGGCTGGATCTCTTTGGCTTTCCTCATTCTTTTATGTCTTAAATAGAGAGTAACCCCCTCCCCGTCCTGCACACACTCCCCAGAAAAGAATGAAAACAATTTGGGTATCTTCAAGAACAACAGCAAAGGCAATGTTATAGCTCTGTTTGGAGGCAGGCTGCTCTTGGTTATATTATAAATTATTATTATTATTATTACTTAGATAGCAGCAGCAAGGTACCCGGTGCTCTACAATCTGTAGTTCGACACAGGACTCCACTCCAAGGGGCTTATAATCTAAGAAAGACAAGGGAGGGAGAGACAGGGATACATTCATGAAGGGGTGTGCTTTGCTGAGTTACATGGAAGAGGGGTACTCGGAAGGAAGGAAGGAAGGAAGGAAGGAAGAGGAGGCATTAGTGACGAGTCTATGGAGATGAGGAGCTAGGGAAAGCCTGACAGAGAGGTAAATTTTCAGAAGGAATTTGAAGGTTGGGAGGGAAGGAAAGAGCAGAATGAATGAGATCTGGTTCCTCCTGATGGCCTTTGTACTAGATGCAGCGTAGCTCTTTCCATTCATCTCTTGCTCCTGAGAGTTGATGAATCTCTGAAGAATTTTAGTTCATCCCAGTAGCACACAGTGTGTACAGTAAGAAAGCTGGAAGGTCGTGCAGCCTACAGGCTTGGTGGGAAGTAGTCTGGAGCTGCAAAAGCAAAGTAGTCTTGGAACTAGCCTGAGGCTACCCGTGTTTTCACCTCTTATTTCTCAGAGTTGACACTTTAGGAATGGTTCCATGTTTAGCTGCTTTATTTTACGTTTTAGTTTTGCATTATATCGGTCATTTTGAAAGGAGAAAATGATTGGTTGGTTGGCTAGAACCTTTCCATTGGATCAAGCAATTGCAGTTTATATTTGGCTTTGGCAGGGGTTTATTAGAGAGTTGCTTTTTTTGAGGTTGAATTGAGAAGCGATGTACTGGCTGTCTATAGTCTTCAGAGCCCGATTCAAAATGCTGGTTTTATTTATTTTTATTTGTTTATATTTATTAGCCGCCCCCTCATGCCCGTGGTGTCTCGGGGCGGCGTACAACATAAAAGCAGTAAATAAGACGACAAGCTCAACAAATAAAAACATTTTAAAACCCACTATCCTCTCTCCCCCCCCCAATTCTAATTATCGCAACCTCTCCTCTGAAGGCCTGGGAGAAAGTCTTGCAGCCCCGGCGGAAGGCCAACAAACTTGGGGCCAGATGGGCTTCCTCCGGGCGGGAGTTCCACAATCGCGATACGGCCACCGAGAACCGCCCTCTCCATTGTGGCCCCCCGTCTTACACGGAGGACCTCCAAGAAAGGTTTGACCTATAAAGCCCTGAGCGTCTTGGGCCCTACCTGTCCTGGGCCCCTGAGCGGCTCCTGCGGTCTTCCTAGGGCGCCCTCCTGGACATTCCACGGTATCAGTGGATGATGACTGGCAGGCAGGAGTTCTTGGTGGCTGCTCCAGTGTTGTGGAACTCACTCCCAGTGGGTGTCCTCCACAGTCTGGAACTTTCCACCTTCCAACACCAGTGTAAGACCTAGCTCTTCCGCCAGGTGTTTGGGGAGGTGTTGGGTTATTTTTCTGCACATTTTATGGCTGTTTTACTACTGAACTGTTTTAATTGTATATTGATATTTTATCATGTATTTTGTAATTTATTCTTGTTTTGAACCACCCTGAGCTGCTGGTGGTAGGAGCGGTAGGGAATAAATGTGTATATATTAAATATAAAATAAAAATTGTGCCTGGAAAGCTGTGTAACGTGCTTTCAGTGACTTGTCCCTGAAAGGATCCGAGATGTTGCATTCTGCACCAGCTGCAGCTTCTGAACAGTCAGTCATCAAGGGCAGCCCCACGTAGAGCGCATTGCAGTAATCCAGCCTCTGGGTGATGAAAGCATGGGTGACAGTAACCAAATCAGAATCGCAAAGAAAAGGCCGCAGCCTTCTCACCCGATGGAGTTGGTGACAGCGCTTCTGGTCACCGCGGCAGCGTGATGCTCCAGATGCAGCTATGGATACAAAAGCACTCGGAGGCCACGGACCTGATTGACCAGAGGGGGCCTGTCTCCATAAGTAACAGGTCACAAGGTTGGCCAGCCACCATCGCTTTAGTCTTGCTAAGATTCAGCTTCCGTTGGCTCACCTGTAGCCAGTTCCCAACAGCATCCAGGCATTAGGTGAGCACCGAGACTGGGGGACCTGGGTCGGATGAAAAAAAGAGGTAGAGCTGAGTGTAGTCAGCATATTGATGGCATCTCACCCCAAACCTCCAAGTGACCTCGCCTAGTGGCCTCAGATACACATTGAACAAGAGGGGAGATAGAGTGGAACCCTGCAGAACTCCACAGGGTAGGTCCCAAGGGAATGACGAGCAATCGCCCATCACCACCTGCTAGTCCCGTCTTGTTAGGAAGGAACGGAACCACCCAAGAGCAGTCCTAATCACCCCTGCTAGGGGTCCCCCCAGTCGTGTCACCAACACCTTGTGATCAACTGTATCAAAGTCTGCTGAAATAGCTAACCTGTTCAACAGGGTAGAATTTCCCTTGTCCATGTCAAGGTGCAGATCATTGACCAAGGCCACAAGTGCAGACTCTGTGCGATACCCAGGGCAAAAGGCTGACTGAAATAGGTTCAGGAATCTGATAGCTTTGAGGTGAGCCTGGAGCTGTTGGGCAACCACCCGTTCAGAAACCTTCCTTAAAAAGGGAAGGTTAAAGACAAACCAATAGTTGGCTGGGGAGTTGGCGTTCAAGGATGGTTTCTTAAGCAGGGGCCAGACCACGCCAGTTTTAAGGGTGTCAAAACCCTCCCCTCCCGTAGGGAGACATTGACAGCTTCAGCCAACTACAGCCCCAAAGTCTCTTTAGAAGGAATACAGGCTTTGCTGTGAAATCCTAGAAATGGAAAGAGCTGGCAAGTCATTCTTTGCATTTTCACTCCATTTTCGGTTGTATTGTACATTGACCCGTTTTAACATCTAGTTATTCAGTATGCATCCAGTTCATGGACATGCAAAGATTGCTTTTATTTGGCGTGCTAGTGGATCATTGTGCCTCATCCTCTCTAGTTTTAAACATTTGTCATTTTCACTGGAGAATATATATTCACAAAGATTTATATATATTCACAATATATAGTCACAAAGATTTCCTGTTTATATCAGGATGCTTCCCTGTAATTCTGAAGATGATGAGCCTTTGGGCTTTGTCTCTTAAGTGGTTGGAGAGTCTCTGGACAGCAGCCCAGCCACTATGGATAACCTTCGAGCCACCTCCCTCCCCAAGTACTCTGATCTTCTACATCCAAATACGGAGCGTTAGTCAACCTCCACATTGCGGTTTTGTATTGAGTTAACATGCTTATATAAACACCGAGTTTTTGAGCCCGCTACAAATAAACGCTTGCTTCAGTGGACAACAGGTTTTCAGAATTTTTGTTGATTCCTCAATTAAACATCTCAAAGCCTGTCTTTTTTTAATAAATAAAATAGCAATAGTTAGATTTAATGCAAGACTTGACCATGTGGCCTTGCTGCTGCCATCATTCTTGGCCCAGTGTGGTCTAAACCTGCTTGTAAAGCTACAAAGCATGATTATTGACCAGACCGTGCACAGGCCGATACTGGAGGAGTTTTCTTTGTCTTTATAAAAGAAGAGTAACAGGTGATTCGATGGGTGTCTTCTTTGTGGGGAGAATGTGTTTGGAGGTGTCCCTTTCAGAGGAAAGCACAACAAAAAACAATGGTCAATAGGAAAAGCTGACCAACTTCAAATTAGAAATAAAGCACAATTTTTTTAAGATGATCATTGACATCATTGGCTCAGTGTGTAGCAGCGGTCAAAAAGGCTACGCACATGTTAGGGATAATTATGAAAGGAATAGATAACAAAACAGAAAATATCCTAATGGAACTATATAAATCTATGGTGCAACCACACCTGGAATACAGAGCTCGCTCTGGTCGCCCCATCTAAAAAAAGACATTAGCAGAACTGGAAAAGGTGCAGAGAAGGGCAACAAAAAATTGATCTAAGGTGCAGAGCGATTTCCATCTGAGGAAAGGCTTGATATGTTAGGGCTGTTCAGCTTGGAAAAGAGATGCCTTAAGAAGGGACACGATAGAACGTTACAAGATCATGAAAGGTGTGGAACAGGACAAAAGGAGCTGCTATTTTCCTTTTCTACAAACAATAGAAAGTTTACAACAGAGATCACTCCATGAAGCTATCAGGGAGCAGATTTAAAACAAATACAATTGCTTTTTCACCCAATGTACAAACAAATTGTGGAACTCCTTGCCGGAGGATGTTATCAATGGATGAAGAGACGACTGAGAGGAGATAGGATAGAGGTCTATACAGTCATGAGTGGGGTGGAACTAATAAACAAGGAGCAGTTATTGACCCTCTCAGCTAGTACTAGAACTAGGGGACACTCCATGAAACTCATGGGTGGCAAATTTAAAACAAGTAAAAGAAAATATTTTTTCACTCAGTGTATAATTGGGTTGTGGAATCTCCTGCCAGAGGCTGTGGTAAGAGCCAGTACTAGAGCTGAGTTTAAAGAGATTTGGACAAGTTTCTGGAAGATAGGTTCATTAGCAGCTATTAGCCAGACAGGATCAGGGAGCATGATGGGAGCTGAGGGAAAACGGGGAATGGATCCCCCATTGTGACCTGTTGGGTGCTTCTCCCAAGCCACCGTGATTGGCCGCTGTCGGAGACAGGATGCTGGGCTAGATGGATCATTGGTCTGACCCAGTACGGCACTTCTTATGTTCTTAATTTTTGAAAGCCAAGTCCATTAAGGGCTACTAGTTGGGTTGGTCAGGGGTACAAGACCCGTGACTGTTGGAAGCTGTGGGAGGATGGCAGGAAATGGATTACTCCCTTGCAACCTGCTGCGTCCTCCCTGAGTCAGCCGAGGCTGGCCGCTGTCCGAGACAGGATGCTGGGCCTGATGGACCATTGGTCTGACTCAGTAAATGGCACGAACTTTGTTCTTAATAAGGTTGATTAAACTATTAGAACAGATTGCCACAGGAGGGGGTGGATTTGCTATCGCTTTCTTAAAAATATCAGCATTCAGTTCTGAAGTTTCCAGGATTGCTAACAGGTGCAAGTTGTGGCAATGGTGGAAAATGTCTGGAACAGACAAGGTGTGAAATTCCTGCTTTTAGTGCAAGGAAGCCTGATGGTGTTGGTGGGACTGATTGCTGGATATTGTAAACTATGCAGCTCTGCCGTCTTGACCAGCTTTCTGGTGTGGCCTGTCTGGTCTTCAGTGCCCCCAAAGCTTCTCTGGGTGAAATTAAAACCTGATACATACTTAAGAAACTATTTCTATGGCTTGCTTGCGAAGCCAAAAACTAACCCTTGAGGTTAGGAACAAATTTACAATCCAATAGTATTGCAGTCCAACTCTGTATCTCAGAACAAAGATGACACTTTCTCAGTGAGTATAGTGTAAGGCTGAACTCGGAAACCTTCCAGCTTAATTTCTGTTTCTCTCTTTTATATTGCAGTAAATGAAAATAAATAAACTAGATTTAGTGTTACTAGTAGGGAAATTGCGTTTGCTACAAAATAGCTCATTAAAAGATCATTCACCATATGAAGTCACATGGGGAAAAGGAACATTAAACACAGTTCTGATGCAGGACCAATTCTTTATTTATTTCCTTTTCATGCTGCTTCCACAAGGTCATGCTGTCGTTGGGAATGAGGCGTCTTTGTGCAGTGGAACCTGAAGTTGTTGAGACGCCAGGTTCAGGAATAACACTGACATGTGCGGAAGGAAATCTAGTCCCAGTCCTCAAATAGACTGGATGCCACGCAGTCTTGTGGTAAATCCCTAAAACTTCTGAAAATAAGGTGGAGAGATTCCCTGCTTTAAATGGATGTTGAAATAAAGGAAGAAATAATGTAAATGTTTGCTTATAATGCTGTTGTTTGGTTTTCAGGTTGTGGCTTCTGCATATTCCCCCCCCCCCCCCAAGCAATAGTCATTAATGCTAGAGGAATATACAGGACAGTGACTCTTTCACTAAAGAAACCAGAAAGCTAGCCTGTCAGTAATGTGTCCCACTGCACCCTGTATCTGAGGGGCAGGGGGATGTGGTCACCCTACTGTCCTACAAAATGCAACAGCAGCAATTATAATAATAATTTTCTATGATGCCCTCTCACCAAATGGTGCTTGGAGCACTTCACAACAAAAATATGATAAAACAGAAATTCATTTCAAAACAATTTTAAAATGAGAAGGTAAAGAGGGAGGAGAATGCACTTTAAGGGGAAAAGAAAAAAGCACCGGGAGAATAAATCAGTCTTCAGGTGCTTCTTAATGGAGCCTAAGAACCTGGATGTCCATGTTCCCATTACTAGATCAAGGGCTGTGTGCTCTGTATCAATAGTGTGGATTGAGTATCTTATTAATTATTAATATTATATAGTGCCCCCCTGCCATGTCACTTGGAGCTCTTTACATACAGCAATTTAACACAAGTTTTTAATCCTCTCAACAACCCTGTGAGGTAGGTTAGGCTGAGAGAATATTGTGACTGGCCCAAGGTCACCCAGTGAGTTTCTGGGTAAGGCAAGACTTGAACCATGGTCCCCTTCTACCTTCTAGTCCAAGTACCGCAAACCTAGCCATTACACCACACCAGCTCTCTGCACACTTAGCTATTAATTATTCACCGCCGCCGCGTCCACTTGAGGAGATACTTGACCTAAGTAGCAACAAGCAGTGTTGCTTTATAGGGTTTTGCTCTCTGAAACACTGGGGACCAGAGGGGGAGGAGGGCAGCGGAGGAGGAGGAGGTGGCGTCGGCGGTGGAGGAGGAGGAGAATAATAATTAATAGCTAAGTGTGCAGAGAGCTAGTGTGGTGTAATGGCTAGGTTTGCGGTACTTGGACTAGAAGGTAGAAGGGGACCATGGTTCAAGTCTTACCTTAGCCAGAAACTCACCGGGTGACCTTGGCCCAGTCACAATATTCTCTCAGCCTAACCTACCTCACAGGATTGTTGAGAGGATTAAAAGTTGTGTTAAACTGCTGTATGTACGCGCACAAGCAACAAGGTATTAAGGAACAGTAAAAATAACCACTAGGAATAAATATATACCATTCCAAACGGAGGCCAAATAGTAACATACATCACAAGGGCAAATACTTCAAAGGAGTTTTAAACAAGATACATTTATATATCAACGAGGGTGAGACAATCTAAACGAACAGGGCACAAACCGAAGAACCATACAGGAATCAGGAGCTAATGACTACAAAAACTCAATATTCCCACATGGATTAAAAGCAGACTGGGGCAGCGAAACGTTCGTTTGGACTTGTTTGATCTTTTTGCCTTACTGTTCTCCCCTTTGGGTATTTGGGCCCCAGTCTGCTTTTAATCCATGTGGGAATATTGAGTTTTTGTAGTCATTAGCTCCTGATTCCTGTATGGTTCTTCGGTTTGTGCCCTGTTCGTTTAGATTGTCTCACTCTCGTTGATATATAAATGTATCTTGTTTAAAACTCCTTTTGAAGTATTTGCCCTTGTGATGTATGTTACTATTTGGCCCCTGTTTGGAATGGTATATATTTATTCCTAAACTGCTGTATGTAAACAGCTCTGAGTGACATGGCAGGGGGGCACTATATAATAATATAGTGCTGCCGCCCCTCTTCTCCTCCCCCTCTGGTCCCCAATGTTTCAGAGAGCAAAACCCTCTAAAGCAACACTGCTTGTTGCTACTTAGGTCAAGTATCTCCTCAAGCCATTCCTTGGTTGTGCTTCCTGTTGCTTGTTTACCTTGGCTGAACATTGAGCCATGGTGCATCGTAGCCTTATGTAATGGATTATGAAGCAGCAAGGAAATAAACCGCTTTCCTTTGGCACAGAGTCAGTCTACCTTAAGACGTGTTTAGCTTTATTAATCTTAAGTAGTTTAGAGAGGGCTAGCGAAGTAATTGGTATAGGATGAACGGCTGAGTGTTTGGAAAGTGTAAAAACATGAGAAATTACAAGTGGCAGAGATTTCAGGTACCCATTTTTTTTCCAATAAGCTTTGTATCCAGAGGTGCATTTTATGCTTGTTCGCAAGACTGTGCTGAATGGAAGCTTGTTTTTGGTTCAGTCAAAGGGGGTAATTTTTATGTATAAAGGCACATACGGCTATGGCTTACGTCCTAGATATCTTGGGTGAGCTCTTGGTTCTTTACTTTGAAACTTAGCACCAGTTGAGTTATCTGGGCCAATTGTGTTTTGCGTGCTTTATGGTTAGAGGCAGGTGAGGGGGCTCTAGATGCAGGGTCTTCTGCTCTGGAATAGCATAGGATGTCGGAGTTGGAAGCGACCTTGAAGGCCATCTAGTCCAACCCTTTATTTGGATGTTGGATGACTACTGCTACATCTGACCAGAATCTATGACTTCCCTAGGCAACTTGTTCCTTTGCCGAGCAGTTCTTAATGTTAGGATTTATTTTTCCACTGATATCTAACCCATAATTTACCTTCCTGTAATTCTGAGGCCATGATTTCAACTCCTGTTTTCTGTAGCCCTGCAGAACAGTTCCTCGCTGTCTTCTTGGGGGCAGCCCTTGAGTTATTTGAAGACTTTACTCATATTCTTTTCTTAGAGCTACCCCTAGAGTTATCTGTCCGACTGCTAGTTGTCTCCCTTCAGTTCAGTCATGGAAAATAGTTTGGCATGTTGCTTGCAGAAAGGGGTGGTTTCTTGCATTGTCTTCCTAAAGCATTAATACTGGGCTTTCTCCCAAGTGTGTGTTCCTTGCCTGCAGCAGCCTTGAACCCCCAACTTTCTCATTTACTTTCCAAAACTACCACCAGAGCACCCGAGCAAAGGCCGTTTCCCCTCATCGACTTTCCTACTTCAATTACGGAGACGGGCATTGCATATTGGTCACATAAAGAGCTGAAGATTGGAGCCTTCAAAGGGCCCTTTCAGTGCAGTTCAGCTGCTCTGCTTTGGGAGCAGAGGTTGTATTCCACTTTCCGTTTGCCCAAGTCCCTTCCTGTTGTTTGGTTTTTAAAAAGTGGGCCTTGACACTTTCATGTTTATTCCCTATGTGGAACCCAAGATGGGTTTCTGTCAGATACCAAAGGGGTGATGGCTATTACCTGATCTGCAAGAGATGTTCCAGGGGAGTGTGTTAGATGAGAGTACCCGTTTTTGTGGCTACTCATTTCAGCTTTACTTTAAAACAGCATAAATGGGTGTGGCACACGTGAGTGTGGATGTAGTCGTCCTCCAACTGTGCTGAATGGAAATGTTTTAGGTACAGATATAAAAGGGGTTTATTTGAACCCATTTACTTTGTTCTTATGAGTCTGCCTCCTGAAACAACATGGACCCTTTGTCTCTTGGATTGACAATGTGTGATGTCCCGAGGGGGACACCTGAAACCGTTGCTAGCAGTGGACCGGCCCTTGACCAGCAATTGGGGAATGAGTGGTTTGGTGTTGGTTATGCAAGTCACTGACCTGGTGGCAGTCTGTGTGTCTGGGTAAGTGGTGTGCATACTGTTTCGAAGTGGGGTGCGCTGTACTGCACAGACCGAACACGGATTCCAGCCGCCTAGCGTCTTGTTTGATTTCACCCGGAGTTGCCGTTCTAGTCTAGTGGGGGTGTTCCCTTTGGCTGAAGGGGGCTCAAAATGTCGCTCACCACTCTTCTTCGTTTGGTAGAGGCTGGCGGCAGGTGGGTGAGGCAAACGGCTGGGCTCTGTTCCCTTCTGCCTTGACATCTGTAAGACTGGGTCTGCAGGGGCTTAGTGTGGATGAGAGCTGCAGGGCTTCCTGACCCTTCCTCCTTGATCCCCTTGATGGGCAAAACTTACAAAAGAAGGCAATTCAAAAATACTTGGTTGGCTTTGAGAGCACTCGTACTTTGGAAGTTAGTGATGATGTCTTTCCTTCAGTTGTATCCTAAGTCTCGGAGCAGCATGTTACAATTTGTGTACCCGCGTTCACTTTGTGTGAACACCTGCTGCTGTCTTGCCTCATAGATACCAGTGCTTTCAGATGCAACCACCCCTGACCATTCTCAGCAGCTAACGTACAGATCCGTCCACTAGCATCGCTTACTACATTCTGCCTTCTCTTGTCTCCAGCTTCTAACAAGAGAGGTAGTTTGTTCGGTCCATGAGTTACTGCTACGAAGGACATGGAATATATCTCTTCTTGCTACTTCAGTCCTATGTTCATCTGTTCACTGAAATATAATGTGGGTACATTGACTTACATAGAGTTTTAATGCTAAAATGTTTCCATTCCCCTTGCAGACGCGAAGCAAACCAACTCCAGTGGAGATTGGTTTCTAACGGAGGAAGAGTATGAAGTATGGAATAGATTATACAGACTGAACGAAAATGATGGAATAAAAACACCAATCATGCCTCAATTTTATTTTGAAACTTTAGAAGAAAAGAAAGAAAGAACAGTAAGTTGAACCTTTCGCTGTCCTGAATGGAGTTGGTGGACTTAAAAGAAATGACTGAGCGCAGACTCCTGATACTGTTTGCTTCTCTCTCGTGGGGAGGCAGGCAGTCTGTGCTGGACTTTGCTCCTCCATCTCAGAACTTAGGCAGGATGGGGAGGAGCAACCCTAGCCCTGCTAGCCCAGATCTGTTCCTGCCTCCGCAGGGGCCTTTCTCCTCAGGAAAAAGCCAGGTGTCTATTTAAAAAAAAAAAAAAAGGAAACTAGAAAGCTAACCAGCTAGTGTGTTGTTGAGGCCCAGAGGAGCAGGACACGCCCCCCAAATACCCCCACTTTTCAGGGATGGCGGCACGGGGTTAGAGGGAGTCCTGAGTTTTGGCGCTGATGTCTTCAAAAAGGACAAGTGGGGTGGACCGCCCCAAGGGTTCCTCGCCGCCTCCTGCCAAGAAGGGGCGATGGGATGAGGGAGTTGACAGCTCCGACACCTCACCGGTGCACGCAGGCGCTCCAGCGCCATGGAGGCCCAGGGGCTGCCCACCTGTCGCCAGCCTCCACAGAAGCCGGTAGGGTGAGTGCGACCCAGAGAGGCCCCGCGGAGACCCCACAAGGCCCCCAGTCAGCGGGTCAGGAGCCTAGGAGGGAGAGCGGGCCTCCTTGCAGTCAGGTCTAGCAGCGGGGGAGGGGCCCCTGAGCCCAGGACGGTTTCCAAAGTTCCCCGTGCCCACCGGTCAAGCGGCAGCGGGACAGTTCCCTCACGGAGAGGCAGCCCGCGGGGAACGGACAGACCCGACTACGGGGTAGGCCCAAATGGCGGGAGACCTCCATCCTGGCAGAGCTCCCGAGGGGTCTCTAGCCCCAGGCCTCATAGCCCTCCTGGGCACAGTCCCCAGAGATGTTCACTCAGTCAGGATTCCTACCGGCGCCACTCCAGGCGGCGCAGTGAATCCACAGCAAGGCCTCGTTCCTCAGGCTCTACTGACAGGCATAGGAGCCTGGCTAGGCCCAGGCGCAGACCCCACAGCCAGGCTTCACCTGCCCATAGCCCCTCTCCGGGCATTAGACATCATAGGAGAAGCCCCCCGGGTGGCACCCCCCCTCTTGGGAAACAGCCGGGCAACCAGCAGGGCTAGGGCGCAGGGGGCAGATGTTCCCCCTGCAGTTTTACAATGGCTGGGGAAGCAGTTGGTCTCGAAGGGGGTAGAAGGAGTCGCACATCTTTTGGGGGGGGAACCCCAGCGGCCCCCGCCACCTCTATAGCAGGCGATGAATTCTGGGGAGGCCCGTAAGGGGAAGCTTCCCCTTGGTCTCATAGGTCCCACTCCCCCGAACCAGCACTGGTCAGTAAGGGGGGAGCGACTTGGACCCCTACCTCAGTTCCCACAGAGACAGAAGAGGGGGAACTTGTTGACGAACCCCAGGATCCTGTATCAAAAGCAGGGGCACGTATTTTCCAGTCTGACCTGTTCCTAAAATTAGTAGCCAGCATAGCGGCCAGGATTGGCCTGTCCCTCCCAGCACCTCCTCCATCAGCTCCCACAGAGGTGAATTTAGCTGAGGATGCCTCCCTCATATTACCCACAGAAGAGGTGGACTCTTCCAGGCTCCCCCTCCCGTCGCTTTATATGAAAATTCTGCAGGGAGAGTGGGCACAGCCAACAAAGGCAAAAGGAACCCATTCGGTGGCGAGATGTTTTTATGCTCCCCCAGAGGACCAAGCGGCCCCCTTCGTCCTCCCTAAGGTGGATGCTGGCGCAGCTGACCTTTCAAAGGCCTCGGTCCTTCCCGCGGATGGGGAAGGGACCCCAAAAGATCCGCTGGACAGAAAGGTAGAAACATTCCTGCAAAGAGACTTAGAGGCCGCAGCTACAGCATGCAGGGCCGCCGCTTCCGGATCTACCTTTGCCAGCGCAATGGTCCTATGGATTAAGGACCTGCGCCCGCTGGCCACCTCACCAGAACTGAAAGAGGGCTTGAGAAGGCTGGCCTCGGCTGCAGCTTTTACCGCAGACGCAGCGCTGGATTCGGCTCAGTTTTCAGCCCACTCCATGGCGAACAGCGTAGCCGCACGAAGGGCTGTGTGGCTGCGACCCTGGAAAGTGAACCTGCGTTCCAAGATGGTGCTCACGTTGGCACCCCTCGCTGAGGGGAAGCTGTTTGGAGAACCAATGGATAAGGTGATGACAGACGAGCCAGAGAAAAAGAAGGGTCTACTGGTAAACCCAGGAAGGAAGGAGCCCTGGAGACGACAACCTTTTCGCCAGCCATTTCGGCAACACACGCACACATGCACACACCCTGGAGATGAGGTTTTTCACCGTTCAGACCCAGAGGGGGGAGGGGGAGTTGTCAGTTTATTTATTTTTATTTATTTATTAAATTTATACCCCGCCCCATCCTGAACCCAGCTCGGGGCGGCTGGGTCCTCGTTGACAAGGCAGAACAGACAAAGCAAACCCCCACCGTCTTGACTCCTTTTGGAACATACCCTATGTTCCAAAGGCCGCCTGCAGACCTTTACTCACCAGTGGGACGGGACGACGTCCGATCGCTGGGTCAGGGAAACCATCAGGGAGGGCTACGCGCTTTAGTTGGATTCCTGGCTGAGAAACCTATTCAGACAGGTGCCAGCAGCCAGACTCCCCAACAAGAGGGCTCGGATCCAGGGGGCCATCGCTCATCTCCTGAGTATAGGGGCAATAGAAGAGGTTCCTTTACCGGAGCGGTTCTCCGGCATGTATTCCATCTTCTTCACCGTCCCGAAGAAGAACAGAGACACAAGAGCCATTCTGGACCTCCAGTTTGTCAACAAACACCTGTAACGCAGGAAGTTCAGGATGGAGACTCTGGCCTCAATCATCCAAGCGATCCACCCGCAGGACGACCTAGCCTCAATAGATCTGAAAGAGGCATACCTGCACGTTCCCATAAGGCGATCCCACAGGAGGCTTCTGAGGTTTGCGTACCAAGACAAACATTACCAGTACTGAGCCCTTTCCTTTGGCCTCGGATCCTCCCCCAGGGTGTTCACCAAACGGCTGGTGGTGCTGGTGGTGGATCTGAGGAAGAAGGGAATACATGTGTTCCCTTACTTGGACGATGTTCTTGTCAGGGCGCCATCAAGAGCCGGATGCGATCAAGCAGTCAAGGAGACAGTGAAATGTCTGCACAGCCACGGGTTCGTAGTAAACTGGGAACGGTGTTTGTTGGAACCGGAACAATGTCTCCTCCATCTCGGAGTCCTCCTAGACGCAGTGTGAGACAGACTTTTTCTCTCCAACGAAAGACAACAGAAAGTTCGACTGGAGGTTACCTGGTTCAAGGACAACAGATCGGCACCAATCCTGTCCTTGGCAAGGGTGCTCGGGCTCATGGTATCCTGCATGGAGACAGTGGGATGGGCTCGGTTCCACCTGCGATCGTTACAGGCGTTCCTAATGCCGTGGCAGGAACTCATTGCAGCAAAATCCACCAAGGTGATCCAGCTCCCACTGGATCTGCTCTCTCGTCCCTAGGCTGGTGGCTTGCCCCTCGCAGATTGCAGTAGGGCTCCCCATTCAGGAGCCCCCCAGGGTTATCGTGAGAACGGACACCAGCTTGAGGGGGTGGGGAGCTCACTGCGGCTCCCGGATGGTTCAGGGCACTTGGTCAAGCACAGAGCGGAGATCTCACATCAATCTCCTTGAACTGAGAGCAATCCGCTTGGCACTCCAGCTGTTAATTCACCAGGTGAAGGGACAGCACATTCTGTTACGGACAGACAGCACGACGGCAGTGGCGTTTGTGAACAGGCAAGGGGGGACTCGGTCTCATCGCCTAATGGCCGAAGCGACCCTCCTGATGTCCTGGGCAGAAGACAACCTCCAGTCCTTAATAGCTCTGCATGTAAAAGGAGAGGAAAATGTATGGGCAGACTGGCTCAGTTGGCAGACGATCGACCCAGGAGAGTGGGCATTACACCCGAGTGTATTCTTGCAACTAACATGGAGGTGGGGCTCACCCAGCATCGACCTGTTTGCCTCTCGTGATAACTGCAAGGTCAGCTGCTTCTTCTCCAGGCATCGAGACAGCCAGGCAGAGGGAACAAATGCCCTTTCCAACCCCTGCCTGAAGCAACTGGTGTATGCTTTTCCACCAACTCCTCTGCTCCCACGAGTCCTAAGGAAGCTCAGGCGCCGGGGTGCTCAGGTCATCCTAGTCGCACCAAACTGGCCCTGCAGGCCATGGTTTTCGGCCATCAGGGAGATGCAGATCGGACAGGAGTTCAGGCTTCCTCTGAGGGAGGACCTCCTGTCACAAGGCCCCGTTCGTCACCACAACCTCTCAAGACTAAATCTAACTGCCTGGAGGTTGAGCGGGGCTGACTAAGCGCGTTTGGGTATGACAGCAAGGTGCTGCAGACTCTGTTAGCAGCGAGACGACCGTCCACGACTCGGATCTATGACACAACATGGAGAGCGTTCCAGGATTGGGCGTCAGTCCATCCTATTCCGCCCTTGGCAGCCGGGGTCCCAGAAATCCTGGCTTTTCTGCAGGCAGGTGTGGACAAGAGGCTTTTGACAAATACTCTCAGGCGACAGGTATCGGCGCTGTCAACGGTCCTGGCGGTGCCAGGACACGAAGTGCTGGGGGGCCCATCCCTACGTCCGACGATTCCTAAAGGCGGCAGCTTCCCTGAATCCAGCGACCAGACACAGGTTCCCTTCGTGGAGACTCAGCTTGGTGCTCGAGGCGCTGCAGGGACCTCCGTTCGAACGACTGCAGCAAGTTTCCCTGAAGATTCTGTCTTTTAAGGTAGCCTTCCTGGTGGCGATTACTTCAGCGAAACGCGTCTCAGAACTGGGAGCCCTGTCGGCAGACCCGGAGCTATGCCAGTTTGACAGCGACAAGGTGTCCCTCCGTTTCCATCCATCATTCGCTTGGAAAGTGACCACAGCATTCCATGGCAACCAGGACATAGAGCTGCCTTCCGTTTGCCCTAACCCCCAGCATAGCAGGGAAGTGGGTTGGCATAGGCTTGATGTCGACAGGGCCCTAAAAATCTACCCGGACAGAGTCAAGGATTTTAGGATAGATTCTGCCCTCTTTATAGCTTTTCGCCAGAACCAGGAGGGGAAAAAAGTGTCCTCGGCCACCCTCGCTAGGTGGCTGAGGGGGGTGCATTGCTCTCGATTATGAGGCAAAGGGTCTTCCTGTTCCCTTGGCGATTACGGCTCACTCCATTCACAGTGCTGCCACTAATGTGGCCCTCTTGCTGCAAGGGGCCTCACTGGATGAGATCTACAAAGCGGCCTGCTGGTCGTCCTTGCATACGTTTACGAGGCATTAGAGAATCAATACCTGGGCCTTGGCCCAGGCAGCCTTCGGGCGTCGAGTGCTGCAGAGGGTCCTGGGATGAGACCCGGGATTCTCCTGTGGGGGTTGGGATCCATGTTTCCCGCCCGCTCGGGGGACACTGCTTGGGTATAGCCCAGCATGGACTGCCTGCCTCCACAGGAGAGAGAGAGAGGAAAATTTGGTGACTTACTTTGGGAATTTTCCTTCTTCTCTCGTGGGGAGGCAGGTAGTCCAGCTCACCCCTATGGATGCTCGGTCTCATCCCTCCTTAGGGTCACATGTTTCTTCCCCGTCAGTGGGGTTGTCACCCTTATGGGGAGAGTTTCAGCTCGGTGTGCCTCAAGTAGGGTCGCTAGCAGTTAATTTTTGTTATAGTTACAGTTCAAGGCTACCCTGTATGCCAAGGGGATAAGTGAAAGTCAGTTTGGGTAGTCACTGATCTGGGCTAGCAGGGCTAGGGTTGCTCCTCCCCTAGGTACTGACAGCCTATCACAGACCTGATCCTGCCTAAGTCCTGAGATGGAGGAGCAAAGCCCAGCATGGACTGCCTGCCTCCCCATGAGAGAAGAAGGAAAATTCACAAGGTAAGTCACCAAATTTACCTTTTGTTTCAATCCGGGGGTTTGACAATGGAGAAATCAGCTGCAGTTTTGTAAAGAGAAGTCTGGGCTTCCTCAGTGTAATTTTATTTATTTTGTATGCTGCCCTTTTACGGAGCCTCATGGCGACTCACAAGTCATCAAAACATTAAAACCAATACAACGCCCCTTCTCCCCCCCATACCATCTCCTCAGAGCCCAACCCCAAACCACCCCAACCCCCTCTCCCTGCCTGCCAAATGCTTTTTCAAACAGAAAAGTCTTCCACCGCCTTCAGAAGATGCCTAGTCCTGAGCTGAAACGAACCTACGTGGGAGAGGGCGTTTCATAGTAACAGGGCAGCAACAGAAAGCACCTCCCTCCAAGCCCATGTATGAACAAGGCGAATGGACGTTACTCACAGGGAAACACTCCCAACCCATTGTGGGTCTTCCAGGATTATTGTAGGAGTTGACGAAGACCATGGTGGTTCTTCATATACAGATACTTAAAAATGAATGTTTATTAGGATATTATTATTGGGGGGTTTGCTGTTAATTTCTAAATAACGGTTATATATATATAATATACACACACACACACACACACACACACACACACACACACACACACACACAGAGTGAAGGGAGAGTAGTTTGACTTCTGTGCAAAATTATTTGAAATTATTTAAGAGGGGGAAATGTGGGAATAATCAGAATTATAAATTAAAATTGTTTTCTGTGTGAGCTGTTCTCTGTGAGGTCTGGTCTGCCTGCCTCCATGCACACTGATTTATAGAAGGGCTTTCTGTGTCACCATGGTGATAGCTGACGTGTTGCGCTCACCACGTCTTAAGAGCAACAAGCCTTCTCTTCAGTTTGTTGAAGGGAGACTGTAAAGCTGCGATGGGGAAGCTTTTCCCGCCCAGGGGCCACTCTGAAAAGGAGTGGAAGCTCTGAGGGCCGCAAGGAAGCTGTGGGTGAGATGCTTAATGGCTGCACTCAGTAAGAAGAGGGTCCAGATCATGGGTCTGTGCCCTGGATCCGTCCCCTTTCCTTGGGCTCATACTCCCATCTCTGCTCCCTTCCCTGAGTTCAGCCTTTCAGTGCTTGGAGACCGAAACTAGGTGTGGACCGCCTCTGGCCCCTGGGCCCGAGTTTCCCCACCCCTGCCAGTATTTATAACTTATTTGTTTCCATAAGTGTGTAACGTGACTCTGTTCACTTAGCGAAGAAAAGACTGGGCTATTTCCTGATGAGAAATAGTAAGTAGGGATACTTTTATTTTAGATCTGTGTGTGTGTCTTGTGAATAGCCAATAGCAACAGCTTAGCACTCCTTTGGGAGATTGACAAAGTAACGCTGAGTTCATAACTCGGAAAACAACAACAACAAAGAGTACTTTCCCCAGTTGTTGTTGTTGGTTGTTTTAAAATTTCTATACAGCCCATCTCCCGAAAGACTCAGGGTGGTGTACAATATATTAAAAGTTCCCGCAGACAATTACAAAGTAAGCCCCTCAAAAATACCCGATAGAAATCCTCACCCCATGCCTGCCATTTCTCCTTAACCCAATTAACATAAATCAATGAAACAATCACCAACATACAAACACACAGCTACTCCCTCTCTCAAATCCCACCCCACCCCAACACATATCCCCCTATCCTTCTTTCTACCCTAAATCACTTACCCCATATCTCCCATTTAAAAACTCCATGTTTAAACACAACGTAGCCCATCCACCTGTCTCCAGCTAGACGACTTTGGCAGTCCCCGCAGGTAGCCCCCTGCCGCTGAAGGAGGCCCCTGAGAAGCTAGAGGGTTGGGGGTGGGGTGGCCCCAGATGGAAGCAGGTCCCAGTCCCGGCAGGTCCAGCAGTTCCAGAAACGTCTCCCCTCTAGCAGTGTGTGGTCCTGTGTATGTGTTAAAGATATTGAATTGGGTTGGTTCTTGCAGAAGGGTAGGATGCCAGAGGCTCTCTAGCTGAGTTGCGTGATGGAATTTTCTACGCTATTATGTTTTTGAATCTGCAGGAATCCACAGATGAAGGAACCCATGTCCTCTCTCTGTCCGAGTGGAGAATATGGCAAAACCGTCCTTTTCCTACCCATTTTGTTGACCATTCAGAACGCTGCTACCACTTTATTAGCCTAATGGAAATGATAGAGCGCATGAGAGATGAGGAGGAGGTAAGCGATCCGAGTTTCTATCGGTGTGCGTGCACATAGAGTCGTCGGCTCCAGCGGTTTCAAAACCTTTTGCCTGTGACCCTGTTTTGAAATGTAACTATCCAGCAACAAAGGCATGCAAAGTAAATCAGGCTTCATTCTGGAGCACAATCCCACCGGTAGATGGTGTGACCCCTCTTGGGAACCATTGATCTACTTCAGCATTAGAGCACGTTCTAAGACCTTCATCCCCTCTCAAGTTTGAAGGTGGAGAAAGCCCTTTTGTCTAGAATGATGGAGTCAGTAGTGACCACATGTTCATCCAACTTAAAAAATTCCAGTGAAGGCGCTTGGTTACCTCCCTCGGTAGCTTGCTCCATTTCCCAGCTATTACATTTAAGAAGTTCTTTCTAATATTGAATACAGTTCTGGTTTTTTGTTTTTTTACAATGTACCCATTTTCTCTTGTCCTTCCCTCGGCAGCAGTGGAAAACAGAACAGTAGGCTTTCTGATAGTTGAGAAGTGCTGCTCTGTCTCCCTTTAATCAGCTTGGTTTTTCCAGGCTATGACATACCCAGCTCTTTAGCCTTTCTTCATTCTAAATCCTTTCACATTTCTCACTGCTGACTCCTTCCAGTTTTGTCCGTATATTGCTTAAAAAGTCATGCCCAATCTGGATGCAGCCCATCTTGACTAGCCTGATTTTGAGGACTACAGGACTCATCCACCCTGAGCCGATTTGGGAAGGGAGGCATATACAAGTCTTCTAAATATTATTATTATTATTATTATTATAAGCACTTGTATAGTGCCAGCTGTGTACCTGGCGCTTTACACAACGAGATGGACGCGGTCCCTGCCTATAGCTTACAATCTAAAAGATATGGGGGGAGGGGGGATAAGGAGACGGGACATAGGGAGAGACAAGGGATAAAACATTCAAGTGGATGTGAAGTCTCAGGTGCACGTGCTTGGCTTGGTTGCAATTAGGGAGGAGTCAGGAGGAGGGCAGACAGTAAATGTTGAGAGGAAAGTTCTAGCAAGTGTTGGGAAAGGCGGCGAGGAAGAGGTCAGTTTTGAGGAGGGATTTGAAGGAGCGGAGGGAGGGGGCAAGGTGAATGTGGGCAGGGAGGGAGTTCCAGGCATGGGGGGCAGCGAGGGAGAAGGGACGAAGGCGGTTGGGGGAGCAGGGGAGAGCGAGGGAGGGGGAGAGGAGGAGCGGAGAGTGCGTGCGGGAGTGTGTAAGGAGATAAGGACTGAGAGTTAAGGGGGAGCCAGACTGTGAAGGGCTTTGTAAGTAAATACCAGGAGTTTGTGAAGGATGCATTGGGGGAGGGGGAGCCAGTGAAGCGAGAGAGGCTGCACGTGGTCGAAACAACAGGCCAAGTGGATGACCCTAGCAGCGGAGTTTTGGATGGAGATAAGGGGGGACAGATGAGAGCTTGGGGCGGCCAGTAAGGAGGAGGTTGCAGTAGTCAAGAGTGAAGATGACCATAGCATGAACAAGGGTTTTGGCTGAGGAGACGGAGAGAAAGGGGCGAATCTGAGCAATGTTATAGAGGGCAAAGTGACAGGACTTGGCAATAGACACGGTCCCTGCCTTAGGGCTTACAATCTGAGAGACGGGGTGGGGGGGTGGACGAAGGAAGGGGAACAGAGGGAGAGACAAGGAGTGTAACATTCACGAGGATGTGAGGGTCCCAGGTGCACGCTTGGTTTGGTTACATCGAGAATGATGTCTGGCTGGTCCATGTGGTGAGGATACGAGTACACAGAGCTCAGGTAACAGATTGTACTGGATGGTGGGTATCAGCAGGAGTTGGGCGAGGGGCACGAGGAGTCGGAGAGGGCAGAGCGGAAGAGGTGGGTCTTGAGGGATTTATTTGTTTTAAATAAATAAAATAAATAAATTATAAATAAGCACATACTTAAGTCCCATTGACCTAGAATTAAGCACGTACTTAAGTGCAGTCTTGAATACGAATGTTTTCCTGAATAGTTATGAGAGAACTGAAAAGTGTTGTTGACACAAGAGATGTACACTTGGCTAGCGATGTACTACTTAGCCAGTCAGGTTTGAATAGTGTGTTTCTGTGCAAACACCTAGCAACATTTTTATACTAGTTGCTGTTATTAGTTGGGTTTCTAGTGTTAGGGGAGTTTTATATAGAACCAGCTACGAACAGTTTTGGTCAGGCAGGTCCCTGCCCTGGGGGGATTACAGTCTAGAATGGACAAGTAGAGGGCAACATAGGGAGAGACTGGGAAATGTACATGAAATTGTGGAGCTGCAAGTGCACGGGCTGAGCTTAGTTGCAGAAAAGAGGGGCATCCTAAAGCGTATAACGGAGCAATCTGCAGAGATAAGGAGCTAGGGAAGGTCTCGCTGAAGAGGTAGATTTTTAGGAGGGATCTGAAGGTTGGGTGGGAGGGAGAAGTGTGACTGTGTTAAAGGGGCAAGTGCTAGGCCTAGGGGCAAAGATGGTTTAGGGAGCAGGCAATTCTGGGATGAGTGGGCGTGCTGGCAGAGGAGGAATGAAGTTCCCTCCTCTGATGTTCAGCATGCTATTTTATTGATTATATATTGGATTTTTATCCCACCTTTTCCCAAAGGCGCGCGCGCACACACACGCACACACACGCAAATATATAAACTCCACTAAAGCCACTCCCATACCCTATCGTCATCTGAAGCTGAATCCTGGCAGTGGAGGTGAGGGAGCGGTGGCCCCCATCATCGATGCGGTCCGCCCTCCTTTGGTCCCTCAGGTCTGGAGTCTGGGGTGCTCCTCGACTTGCAGCTTCGCCTGGATGTCCAGGTGACAGCTATGGTGAGGAGCGCTTTTCACCAATTACATCTGGTGCGACGGCTTTGGCGGTATGTCTTGGACTCTGACCTGGGCACCCTCATCCATGCCTTCATCACCTCAAGACTGGACTATTGCAACACACTCTACATGGGGCTACCTTTGGTGATGGTTCGGAGACTGCAGCCGGTGCAGAATGTAGTGGCCCGTCTCCTTACGGGGATGGGCCGCCAGGAGCACATTACACCAGTACTGCGTTCTCTGCACTGGCTACCTATAGTCTTCCTGGCCCGATTCAAGGTGTTGGTTTTGACATATAAAGCTATACACGGCTTGGGCCCGTCCTACCTGTGGGATCGCCCCCACCCCCCGGGTGAGCAGCCCCTGCAGTTTTCCGGTGGTGCCCAACTTAAAGTCCCGCGAGTTTTTTGGGTGGTGACCATGGGGAGGGCGTTTTTGGTCACCGTACCATGGCTGTGTAACTCCCTCCTGACGGAGACCTGCCTGGCCCCAGACCTTTCCTCTTTCCAAAGACAGTGTAAAACTTGACTGGTCCGCCGGACCTTATAATAGGGTGCTCCCAAAGATGGTAAATACAGCCTCACCAAATATACCCCTGCTAATCCTTCTCTGACGTTAATGTACAGATCTCAACAACGAGAGGGATTAAGAGAAGTAAAAATCAAAGCTTCATGGCTGAATATCCCAGTTGTTCAAACTGCAGGGTCATCTGACTTCTCTGTCCTTTGGGACCTAGTCACTAACAGCCACATCATTTTTTTTCAAAGCCTGCAGATAAAGTGAAAATGTGTGTTGAGCTATTCAATATTTAATGGGAACAGTGTAGCTTAAAGTATGTTTAGAACATTCCTTGTTGTAAATTCCCTCTTCTGCAGCGATACCAGTCTGGGCCACAGATGCTCCCAGCCCTCCTCCTCCCAGCCACCACACCCATCAAGCCCCAGACTTTCCCCCTGCCCCTCATTCAGCTGAATCCAAATTTTAAACAGTGAAAACCTCCAAATTAATCCCCCCCCCCCCATTTTTAAATAGAACAAAATTCTTGATGGAATTATTGATTGCTTTTATTTATTCTAGCGACGCGGGAGCGCCTCTCTAGTTAAGGCAGGTGGGAGTGACAATACAGCGGAGTCCATTGCCTTGCACTGGGTTTTTTCAACACTTTAGTTCTGGGTGGGTGACCGGCCCTATTGAAATCACTCTGGGCTGGCTGGCTGGTGTGTAGAACCAGAGAGACTAAGTCAACACTCTTGGATTGGGCACCTTCTCCTGGAGCATTTGGCCCCTGCAGGGGCCGCCTCCTTCCCTTCCTTTCCCTGGGAGGGTAAGTCAATCCCATGCTGGTTGAGTGAAACAGCAAGCTTGTCTGGCATGTCCAGATGCCACACCAGTCCCGATGCGGGGACGATAGTGTTTCCCTTTTAGCTTGGTGTCCAATAGTGCAGAGCCATTCTTCGCCGTTCTGTAGACTTCAATTTTCAGGTCTAAAAGACCCTCATCTGCAGCCATCGCCGCTGAAGAGAACACGCGGTACATCACTTCCGGTAGCGCGGGGAGCGTGTAAACACTCCTCCCCGCACGGCTTTCCTCTTCAACACGGGGCTGCAGAGAAAAGCGCCTCGTGTAGAAGTGGCCTTAGACACACAGAAAGTAACAGCAAACATGTAGGAGAATTGTGCGTGTAGAAACACCCAGTCACAGCAACGTACACCCTCCCAAAACTGAGGAGAGCCCGCCATAGCCAGCATTCCACTGGCCTTTACTATAGAACCACTACTGCGGCTCTCTAATCTCCAAGGGAATGCTGGCTACTCACTTGCATTGGAGTTTTGAGCTCTATAATAGCCTTCGAAGAAGCCCCTAGGTAGGACAGGAAGATCTCCTAACACAACGGAATGTTTGGTTAGGAACCATGGTAACTGCTGGTGGATTTGCATGAAGAGGCATAAGCTTCAAAATCAGTATAAATTTTAAAGTACTTCATTGGTCAGCACCACGTTTTGCAGAAATCCCATGACCACCAAATATGACACATGCTGAAGTTTTCATTAAGAAATCCAAACCTGTTTTCAAATAAAAGAGGTTTGAAGTTTCACTGGTTAGAATGGAGTGGATTTGTAGCTTGATTATTAACCAAACAAAAAAAACTTAACAGTTTAAAAAAACCTTAAATGCACAAGAGTTTTCTTAGAATAAAAAAAACAACCACCCCAAATTCAGTAGAGTCACAATTCAAAAAACTTTCCACTCCATACATTGCAACAATACATGAATTTTATAATGTCATGTATACTCAGTAGAGGTGGGACCCCGGGCCCATTACCGGCTACCGGATTTACCGGTTACCGGTTCTCTGAAAACCGGATTCCCGGATTAAATCCGGTATACCGGTACCGGATTTATTTCATTGATTTCAATGGGGCGCTGTGTCCCCATTGAAATCAATGAAATAAATTAATTCCCTCCCCCTCCC
>QEPC01009638.1:3190024-3206586 GCA_003113815.1 Sphenodon punctatus | reverse complement strand
ACACCATCTGAAACCGATCCCACAAAACAGGACAGGACGGGGCATCCATAGCCCCAAGATGATCCTCTGCAATAACTGTGGTGCCGAAATCGTGGCGGATGCGAGCGATCTTATCTACAAAGTACTCGATAAACCGGTCACAGCGGTCACTGGATTGCTCCAGGTCCAGGTGGAGGCAGGCAGGACTGACCAAGCCTTTCACCACCCAGAAAAGCTCCACTGGACGTGACTTTGCAGATGCAATAAGGGCAGCAAAGAACTGCTTCTCTGCTGCCGGCACTGCCACAGCATAGGCCTTTAAACTGCTCTTATGCTGCGATCGATCATATTGGTTGCGAGTCCGGCGCCACCGTCACTCTAACCGTCTGCTCTCCCGCTTCAAACACCGCAGGCCCTCAGTAAACCAAGGAGACCTGCGGGAGACTCGGGAGGGCAGCGGACGCCTGGGAGCCACTCTGTCAATGGTCCCAGCCAACAAGGTGTTCCAGAAGGCTACGAGATCATCGACCGAGCAGGTGTCAAGGTCCAGGAGAAACTCCCCCAGAGCATTTCGGAA
Source organism: Sphenodon punctatus (assembly GCA_003113815.1). NCBI lineage: Eukaryota > Metazoa > Chordata > Lepidosauria > Sphenodontia > Sphenodontidae > Sphenodon > Sphenodon punctatus. The sequence continues at coordinate 3,206,030 of QEPC01009638.1, read as the reverse complement.
CCGATCCGGTTCCATAAGTCTCCGGGGGTGGACCGATCTAATAGGCAGCAACCCCCATCCTCGAACATCACTGGGGGGCAGCATCCTGGGAGGGCCCCTTCTGGGAAAACCTCCCTAAAATATGAGGCTTCAGTAGAGATAAAAACATTCTTGGTTACATCATTCTTGATGTAACCAAGCCAAGCGCGTGCACCTTGGACCCCGCATCCTCGTGAAAGTTACTCCTTGTCTTTTCCTTGTGGCGACAAACAAATTAGCCTCCGTGCACCCACACTGTGACTTAGTCCTACAGCCCCAGTTCTTTTCTTTTGCGGGTTGGGGCATCTCCCACCCCTGTAGCGGAGAACCCAGGAGTCCCGAGTCCCAACCCCTCACCTAGTAGTGACCCATCAGGGAGAGAGCAAGTGTCTTGCCAGACTGAGAACAGTCTGTGTCTGGTATGGAGTAGGGGGGTGTTCCTGGGGAATGGAAGAGAAGCTATGGCGGGAGATGGTCTATGGGACATGAGTAAGGATGTTTGTGGGGAGTGAAAGAGAAACTCTGATCCATTTTCAAACTGTTGCATTGTCCTCAAATGAAAAGAACTGATAAAGCAGAAGGGGGGCAGGTTGTTCTGAGGTGGCCAATGGAAGAGGTGTCGTCACCCCCTCAGCTACCCAGCATGGGAGATTGATGCGGTATGGACAGTGATATCCAGGCACCGATCCAGGCCTGGATGCTTACAGGGAAGGCCATTGTTCATTATAAAGAATGAACATCCTGTCCCCTTTAAAATAGCGATGGGTTATGCTAGCACAGGCTCACTTGGGAGAGAGGTTGCCGCAGTCCAAAAATGAGCCGGAACGGATGAGAAATGGTCAAGAAGCAGCACTTCCAAAACGGAGGCTGAATTGCAGTTTTTCTGTTGTAAGTGTGCTGTACTGGCAGCTCCAGAGGGAAGCAAGGGCTTCTTGGCTCCCTGGGAGAGTACTGACACCTGGACCCTCTTCCCCACCCCACCCCTCACAGGGACTTATTCTAGGGCTGGGGTCTGGCAGCGCCAGCCCGAAGGGCGACACCCAAAGCTGTCAGCCATTGGAGGGGCCGTTAGAGGGCCGAAGTGCCTGAGCTGGGAACCCGCTCAGTGTACTTGAAGAGTCCTCCACTGCCTCCTTCCGGCAGCAGGGGATTAACCAGCAGCTGGTCCGGTGCTGCTGCAGAACAACGTTGCCACCGGCTGAACCACCCCACCGCCAGGATCCCCAGACTGCTGCTATTGGGGGCTGGGAGCTGGCTGCTGCCGCCACCGCCTGCAAGTTGGGACCCCCCACCTGCCGCTGCTCCTGGGCTGGGAGCCAGGTGAGGCTCGCCCCAGAGGGGGGGGGACCCCAGTCCCTTGGGATTGTTCTTCAGCCCCCCCCCACCTTTGCAGGAGGGGAGGGGGCAGGGGATCCCCCCAGGACCCACTTCCAGTGGGAGGGCCTGAAGCAGTGGTGGGCCCGGCGCCGCCGCAGGCCGCACACCTAAGAGCCACGCCAAAGGGCCCTTAGGTGGGTGTCTGGTTTAAAGCACAGAGCAGGAGGTAACTATAAGGGTGGCTGATGATAGAGGGTGGATTTTGTTGGAGGGTGGTTAGATGGGGGTGGGTGAGGATGGAGGCGGGTATGGTTATGGAAAGGGGGGACTGAGTTAGGGAGGGACAGGTCTGCTCCATCGGTGTGAGGGAGGGAGGAGACCTGTATGGAAGGGGTTTGGGGTCCCCTGTGAGAGGGAGGAGCGGGGGGGTATGGAGGGAGGGTTGGGGTTTCACTCATTGACCGGGTGGGACAGCGACTGGGTTGGGGGGGTAGGGGATAGGCCGGGGGTGGATTCTGCAGCTATTGGGGTCGTGATGGGCTGGTTCAATTATGGTCCTTTAGGAAGCAGATTAGATCTGTGAGGAGGGATAGGGGTTTAGTGCCGATTGGGCAGGGGGGGGGGTGATCAAGAATCCCTGGTTTGAGACTGCTGCTGATTAACCTGAGGTCGCTGGTGAATAAAGTCCACTACGATCAGGGAGTTAATCATTGATAGGTCAACCGACCTCGTGTGTGTTTTGGAGAGCTGGCTGGACAGGGAGTCAGGGCCAATTTTGGCCGAACTTGTTCCAGCCGGGTACTCTGTACGGCATCCGGCCCGGCCAGAGAGATGGGGGGTGGGGGCGGCAGTGTAGGGACACATGGTATGTGAGGAGGTATCCAGTGCAGACTATTTGGGGTATTTTGATGACCTCCATCTAGTGTTTGATTTGGCCGGAGACAGCTTGGGCTGCTGCTGGTTTACCGTGCGCCTGCCTGTCTGGCAGCGTCCCTACACGCTCTAGCGGATTCCTTTTTTCTTTTGCCAAAAGAGCAGCTAAACAAGCTGGTAAAATGCTGTTATGCTCCTTTTACGGTGGTTAATCTGACTTATTTTTTGTTTTAAAAACCTCAGAAATTTACCATGCATTTCTTTCCATACCAGATAATGAAATAAATACAGCTAAGAATGGTTGTTTAAAAAATAAAAATAAAAATGGTAATAATTTGTATTTCAGCCTTGCATTATATATTTTGAGAGCTTTGGTTTTATGACAGCTCAGACTCTGGAAAATGTTATAAAGCTGTAACTCATTCTTGTCTGTCTGCCATTCAAAGAAAAAACAGGCAGTGTTTTTTTTTTTAAAAAATGACCCTCTGTGAGGCATCACATTTCCTGTGGAAAGCTTTTAATACCTGCCTGTCTTTATTACTCGGACAATGAGAACTGGGCCAGATGGATTGGATTTTCTACTCACGTTTAGAATTTCTGTGGTTACAAGCCAAACCAGCCTCCTCAGAACCCGTCTGCTGGCTTTTAAATGTCCAGGAAATTAAATTGTACACTTAGTGTGGAAAGGAGGTCAAGAAAAAAATGTTTAGAATACACATACAATTAAAATGTACCTGTGTGCTGCTCAAAAAAAGAAGAAAAAAAAAATGAAGCGCAGTAAAATTGTTGAGTATTTCTATGCCCTCTCGTCCGGTGATTCGGACACTGGGAGCGATCTCCCCGACGACCACTAGGAGGCAGCACAACTTTGCTGGGAGCACGTGGGGAGAGCGCTCCCCCGCCCTCCCAGTTCGTTGTCTGCCTCCGACTCATCAGGACGTGCAGCCGGGTGCGCTGCACCCACAACACTGAACTTTTCCGGTGCCTCCGCACCAATTCCCGGGCGCAGCCTCCCCGCACGGCGGGAGGAGGCTTACCCTCTGAGCCGGCCCACGGGTCCAGGCCAGAGGCTTTTTCGGAGCGGGGACTCCCCGGAGCTACCCCCCCGACGCCGCAATGGCCGAGACGGCCAAGACCCGCCGCGCAGCAGCCGGACGGGCGCCGCAGCCTCCAGCTGCCGCTGGGGCACAGAAGCGGAAGGCCACCAAGCCCAGGCAGGGCAATGCGGCCGCGGCGACGCCACAAGCTGAACGGGCCAGAGCCGAAATGGCGGCGGAGGGAGAAACCGAAAGCGAGACCTCCCTCCCCGCCCGGCTGCCCCAAGACGCCCGCAGCCCTCAGGCTTCCCTCATCGAGGACATCGAGGGGGAGGTAGCTTCAGCTGCCTCCTCGCAGGTAAGAGGGACCTGGGGGGGGCCTGGGCCCGATCCTTTCCAGCAGGCCCAAATGGAAGCCCTTAGGGCCATGATGGGGGCTCTCTCTCGCATAGAGAGCAATCAAAGGGCTCGCAGTGCGAGACCCTCTCCCCGGGGGCCAAACCCTAAAGAAAAGTTTAAGGGAGCCTCCCGCTCTGCGGGTAAGGGGAAGGGTAAGGGCCCCCCTACCCCCAGGGCTCATGCCTCCCTTTCAGAGCTGTTGGGGTCCTCCTCGGCTGAGGAGGACGATCCCTGCTCTCCCCCTGAAGAAGGGGAGTTCTCTGGGGGATCCTCTCAGGCTGACTCCCCTCCCCCGGCTAAACGGCCACGGGCCCACCCCACTAGGCCCCGCTACCACCCTGTACCCTCCTCAGAGGAGGAGTCAGAGGCTGGCTCATCCAGGGCCTCCCACTCTCTGCTGGAGGACAAGTCCCTCGATTGGGAGCGGATCCTTTCCAGGGGCCATAAGGACCTAGGCAGGGAGCTACCCCTGGACCACGGCCCTAAAATAATTATGAGAGCGGAGAGGGTGTTAAAGGTCACTCCCAGACCTCTCCAGAAAAGGGACTCCGATTCCTCCTCCGATGGGGACGAGGAATCAGACAGGGAATATATTCCCAAATTGGGCCAGGCCTCCAAAGGCGCTTCCCTAGACAAAGCCTTTGAGAAAATTATAAGGGCACAGTGGAAGCACCCCACTAAGTCCTTCAAGTTATCTAGGCCTCAACAGACTCTGTACGCCTTTGCTAAACAGAGCAAGCCCATTTTCGCCCTGCCCCGGGTTGATGCTGCCGCTGCATCCCTCGCCCGACAGTCTGTCTTCCCCTCAGAAGGGGATTTATTACCAAAAGATCAGACTGACAAAGGCCTGGAAACCGGCCTTAGGAAGAGTTACGAGGCCATGTCCAATGCTCTGCGCATGGCTACCACTTCGTCATATGTCTCTCGGGCTGTGATGAAGTGGTTCAAGATGGGGAAAGACCCTAACATTACTAGAGCACAGTCCACGAAGTTAGCCACTAACGTAGCTCTCGCTCAGGCCTTCCTGATAGATTCATCAATGGACATGCTGACCTGGATTGCAAAAGGGATGGCAGCCAATGTTGCAGCCAGACGCAGACTCTGGCTTCGTTCGTGGCGGGCTGATGCACACGCAAAGAACTTGTTAGTTAACAGCAAGTTTAAGGGCGGCAAGCTGTTTGGCACGGTGCTAGACAAAGCACTACAGGAGGCTTCTAACAAGGACAAGAAGCACTCGCTGAACCAGATCCAGACGGGCAGGAATCCCTTTCGCCCCTTTTTTCGCTTCCAACAGGGCCAGAAGCGCTACCAATCTTCCACGCAACCCTCCTGGAACACTGCTAACCGCAATAGATTTCAGAGGGGCAGGGGAGGCAAGTTCACCAGACCATCGCCTCAGCACCAACAGAACCGTCGTGCAGGATCACCGCCTCGTAGGCAGGAATCCTGACTGTATCGCCGCTTCTTCCCCCGTCTCTCCACGGATCGGTGCGCGTCTCCTCGCCTTCGCACCAAGATGGGCCCTGAACACATCAGATGCGTGGGTCATTCAAACAGTTTCCAGAGGATATTCGATAGAGACCAAATACTATCCGCGGGAGACCTTCAGAATATCTCCTCGTTCACGCAACCCCGTCAAACACGGGCATCTGCGGGCGGAGATCACCAGGCTCCACCAACTGGGGGCCATAGAGAGGGTGCCGTGGCACGAGCGCGGCCTGGGGGTCTACTCGATTTTATTCCTCGTGCAGAAAAAATCCGGCTCGTGGAGGGGAGTGCTCGACCTAAAGCGTCTCAACAAGGCGCTACGCAGGCAACGCTTCAAGATGGAGACACTTCACTCCATATCCCTAGCCCTTTCCCAAGGCGACTGGATGGCATCTCTCGACCTGCAGGACGCTTACCTCCATGTTCCCATCCTTCCGGCACACAAGAGGTGGCTCCGGTTTTGCTACGACGGCCAGCACTGGCAGTATCGAGCCCTCCCCTTCGGACTGGCATCATCCCCTCGGACCTTCACCAAGGTTCTCGCCCCCCTCATAGCGGCGCTCCGACTGGAGGGGATAGCGGTTTTTCCATACCTCGACGATCTGCTAGTTACCGCTCCGTCCCTGCAGCTGGCCCACACTCATCTCACTCGCACCAAGGAATACCTCGAGACCCACGGCTTCGTTATCAATATTCCCAAAAGCCATCTTACCCCATCTCAACGTCTCGAACATCTAGGGGTTGTGTTCGACACCTCCCTGAACAGAGTGTTCATCCCTCTCCAGCGACAGGCAAAATTATTGTCCCTCATCAAGACGATTCGCGACCGCCCACGAGTCCCGATCCTCACCCTCGCTTCTCTCCTGGGTTTGATGATCTCACTCATACGTCACCTGCAATGGGCGCGCTTCCACTCTCGCCCCTTGCAGGCGCTTCTGCGGCCCTGGCAATCAGCAATAATCGACAGCAGCCCGAGGTCCATTGCTCTCACTCCGGCCGCTCGCCACTCGCTAGCGTGGTGGGAGCAACCCCACCGGTTTCTCGCCGGCGTCCCTCTCCTAGAACCGGAGAGACTCATACTCACCACCGACGCCAGCCTCCTAGGGTGGGGGGCCCACCTCAGCACACACACGGTCCAGGGGTCATGGTCACACCACGAACTGGCGCACAGCATGAACTGGCTGGAGCTCAGGGCGATCCGTCTAGCACTCCTCCACTTCCTCCCACAGCTTCACAACCATCATGTGCTGGTCTTCACAGACAATACCACTGCACAAGCTTATGTGAACAATCAAGGGGGATCTCGATCCTCGTCGCTCCACAAGGAAGCCACCCTGATGTTCAGATGGGCGGAGGGCAATCTTCTTTCCCTGTCAGCCAGACATATCAGGGGCCAGGACAATGTTCAAGCGGACTGGCTCAGCAGACGAGTGCTAGACCCGGCGGAATGGTCTCTGTCCCCTCAAGCGTTCCATCACGTGATGACCTCCTTCGGAACCCCAGTAGTGGACCTCTTTGCGTCGAGTTCCAATCGCAAGACGCAGAGATTCTTCGCCAGGAGCCCACATCCGCTGGCAGAGGCTCACGACGCTCTCAGCCACCCTTGGCCCCACGGCCTCCTGTACGCCTTTCCTCCCTTTCCTCTCTTAGCGAGAACGATCAGCAGAGCCAAGAGACTGCGGGCCACAGTCATTCTGATAGCCCCGTTCTGGCCACGCAGATCGTGGTTTCCAGACCTTCTCAGCCGATCCAGAGGAACTTACCTCCCTCTACCAGTCACGCCGGATCTCCTCACCCAGGGACCTCTTTGCTACGATCGGCCAGAGTTCCTGAGACTGACAGCCTGGCTATTGAAGCCGACGCTCTCCGAGCCCAAGGGTACTCAGCTCCAGTAGTCCGGACTCTCCTCGCCTCCAGGCGACAATCGACAAGGAGAATTTACCAGTCTACATGGGCGATGTTTGTCCGCTGGTGTCACACCCATCACGTTCCACCTCGTCAGCCTTCCGTTCCTCAAGTCCTCCAATTCCTACAGGACGGCCTCGATAGGGGGCTTCGTCCCAACACACTGGCTAGACAGCTATCGGCCATTGACAGTACCATCTCCTCGTCTTCTGCCAATAAATTCTCCTCTCACCTGCATGTGAAACAGTTCTTGAGGGCAGCCAAGCGTGTAGCCCCTCCGGTTGTACACCGCTTTCCTACATGGAACCTCAATGTGGTTCTTAAGGCACTAATGGGTCCTCCATTCGAGCCTCTGCACCAGGTGTCCCTTTACTTTTTATCCATCAAAATGACCTTCCTTATTGCTATAACATCGGCAAGAAGGGTGTCTGAAATCGGAGCTCTGTCCATCGACCCAGCTTTCTGCATTTTCAGAAAGGAATCGGTGCTACTTAGGCTAGACCCAACCTTCCTTCCTAAGGTCTCCTCCCTGTTCCACCTAGCACAGGAGGTGGTCCTCCCGTCCTTCTGCCCTAAGCCTCGCCACTCCTTAGAGAGGCTTTGGCACACTTTAGATGTACGCAGGGCACTCAAGATTTACCTGGAGCGTACTCTTCCCTTTCGGAAAACTTCCTCCCTCTTGGTGAGCTACCACCCTCACTCCAAGGGTAAGAAAGTCTCGAAATCCATCATTGCGAAGTGGATTTCTGCTTGTGTAGCAGACGCCTACAGAGCCTTAAGCTTGGTCCCTCCAGCTAGAGTTCTAGCTCATTCGACCCGCTCAGCCTCCACTACTTGGGCGTTCCGGGCCAGGGCTCCCACATTAGAAATTTGCAGAGCGGCTACGTGGAGAAGTCTCCACACATTCACGAGGCACTATAAAATAGATCGCTTCGAGTCTGCTGAAGCCGCCTTTGGGAGGCGGGTGCTGCAGGGGGTTTTAGATCCTCAATAAGCGCCCAGTCCCTCCCATCGAATAAATTACTGCTTTGGTACCTCCCAGTGTCCGAATTACCGGACGAGAGGGTATAGAAAGAGGAATTGGGTTCCTTACCTTGGGAATTCCTTTTCTATTCCCTCGAGGGAGGTCATTCGGCCCACCCAGAGTTTCCTGGGCGCTGAATTAGTTCTTGTAAGGTTTAGTTGTATGTTACCCCTGCGGGGGTCTCGTTACTAATATATGTTAAGTTTTTCAGATAAGCTTCGTCCTCGGCTTATTACTTCTGGGAGGGCGGGGGAGCGCTCTCCCCACGTGCTCCCAGCAAAGTTGTGCCGCCTCCTAGTGGTCGTCGGGGAGATCACTCCCAGTGTCCGAATGACCTCCCTCGAGGGAATAGAAAAGGAATTCCCAAGGTAAGGAACCCAATTCCTCTTTCTCCTGGAAAGCTACGTGACCTACATAATTTCAAAAATTTGAAATTATGTTGAAAGACTAGGCAGAGAGTGCTAAAATTGAACAGTTTTCTATCATTCTTTGTTTTCCCCTAGATTGAAATGCATGGACTCCCTTCCAGTAGCTCAGTAAAATCCATTCTCTCTCTCCCCCTCTTCCTAACAAAGAGAGAGAAAGATGTTAAACTCTTTAACATCACTGTTAATAATGCAAACATGGATTTAAATAATAAACCTCCGAGACAGAAAAATGGCGCTCTGAGCACAGGTGGGTGGCTGTTCCAGCCAAGACTTGGAGTAAGATGGCAGGTTGTTGAAGCATGGCGATAAGCAAAGGTTTTAAGATGGGAGGGAAGGGGGAACGGTCATCAGATCAACGCAAAGTCAAGCTGGTCCAGAGAGGATTTATAAGCTGGCACCAAGAGCCTGTCCTGCTTCTCGTCTTATCCAAGGTTGAATCCACCCTCATCCCTTTTTCCAACAAATCACTGGGGTGGAATAGGAGGCTCTTGATAAAGGAGGACGGATCAATGTGCAAGAACCGGACAGGGTCCTAGCCTCCAAAGATGTTGTGGCTGTTTTATCCTTCCTAAGGAGGGCGAAGCCAGGGTATCCCTTGCAAAGGACATAGTATCCTCTCCCAAGAGTGCAAAAAAAGAGATGAACTTCCTCTGGGCTTTGAAATGTCTTGAATCACCTGGAGAGCCTCCACTTGATCTGTGTTAATCCAGTCAGACTGCACGGCAGAACCATTGACTGGAACACTTTCTGAATTGACTGTCTTTCGTAACTAGATGGCACAGTAGTATTATAGCCTGGTTTCTTTGTCATGTTTTTTCTTCCAAAACAAAAAATAAATTGTATAGCTAGAATGGGGTGGGGGGGATTGCGTTTTAAATATGGTTATATTTTATAAAAATAAATAAATTGTAAGCCGCCCTAGCCTTTGGGGAACGAATCAATAGTTCCTTAGTTTCCAATTGCTTAGATGGGTCCATGAAGGATGGCTTTTGAACACAGTTCAGGATTCAGAGATGTTCTGCCTGGTCAGCCCTTTTTCCTCTTCCTCTTTTGGGTCAGCTGAACACTCGCTATGCCCCTCATGTTTAGGGATGGGGCATAGCCATTTCTATGGGATAGAGACCATCCTTGTCAGGGTGATGAATGATCTGCTCCTTAGATCAAGGACAGCTGGCCATTTGATCATGCTGGACCTTACAGCAGCATTTGATAGGATTCAGTGGCTGAGGAGCATAGCTGGTCTGATGGATGCGGTCAGCTGGCAGTTTGAGTCGTGCCTACAAGAGCGGAATCGGTCAGTGGTGATGGATGGTTGTGTGGCTCCCAGAGACCTGAAATGCAGTGTTGTCCAAGGTTCTGTCCTGTTGCCCATGTTGTTCTGCATATCCTTGCCAGATGGACCTGCCTGCTGTCATTCTCATCGTAACCAAGCCAAGTACGTTTACTTGAGACCTCACATCTTCATGAATGTTAGACCCCTTGTCTCTCCCTCTGTTCCCCTTCCTAAGTCTCTCCCCCAGCTCCTGTCTCTCAGATTGTAAGCCCTAGGGGCAGGGACCATGTCTATTTTATTACTTTGTAAAGTGCCAGGTACACTGCTGGCACTATATAAATGTTTGTTAATAATAATAATAATAATAATAATTAATTAATATCCATGCAACCCTTTGGGAATGTTATGCACAGGGTACACAGCTATATATCCCTTACCCCATGAGTCCTGTCAGCTCGGCCTCTGCCCCTGCCCTGGAGGAATGCCTGAATGATCTAGCCAGCTGGATCCGTCCCCGCTACCTCATGCTCAGTCTGAGGAAGAGTGAGGTGATGCTGGTGGGGAGGGAGGAGCAGCGTTTTCTCCCCTCCCTCGGGCTCCTCCATGTTCCAGGGGGTCAGGTGGAAGGTAAAGAACTTGGACATCCTTTTCGACCATGCTTTTTTCATGGAAACTCAGGTATCAGGCATGGTTTGAAGATGCTTTTTTTCAGCTGTGTAATTTTCTGAGTAAAGTGGCAGCGTTGGTTCTGTGTCTTGCATTGAATGGATCTATTAATGCAGCCCCTCAAATGGAATGTACCCTTTTAGCACCAGTGTGGCACTGTTGATTGGCATCCGCTCCCTGCAGTGGTACTGACCCGTTTCAGCGTTTTATGCTAGGGTGTTTGGTCTGTTGTTCCTGAGCAGTACTTTGCATTTCTCTTGTTTACTTAGGTCATTCTGTAATCTAGCCCTCTCCTCCACATTATTTGCACTACTTTCTCGTGTGTACTCCACTTCCCCCTACATACCATTATTGGAACAGGCCCAGGACAGACCCCCTACAGGACTCCATTTTGTTGTTGTTGTTGTTGTTATTATTATTATTAGCAGGCATTTATATAGCACAAGCAGTGTACCTGGTGCTTTACAAAGTAATGGAATAGACATCGCCCCTGCCCTAGTGCTTACAGTCTGAGACACGGGGGTGGGGGAGATAAAGGAAGGGGAACAGAGGGAGAGGCAAGGAGTGTAACATTCACGAAGATGCAAGTTCCCAGGTGCGTGCGCTTGGCTTGGGTGCATCAAGACCCCATCCCAGTTTCAAGGCGATCCATTGCCTTTTGAGTGTGGCTTTTCAGCCAATTGTGAACCCACTTAGTGAGTATTTCTTGCAGCCCACAATTCTCCAGTTTCCTGATGTGACTCTCATGTCAGACTGCCAGAAACCTTACTGATGAGCTACTGCTGCTGTGTTCCCTTTGTCTGCTAAACTGTTCCAAAGCAGCAAAGAGGCTGGATGCGTACGGATTGGTCACTCACCCATACTGACTGAGTGACGCTGTCCTATCGGAAAGGTGGTGTTGGTTCAAGTTGTAGTCTTCATTCCACACTTTCTTTTCTATTTGCGGTACACTCTAACTCACACGCCCATTACTTCTAACCTCTCTGGATCGTATGACTCATCTCATTATCTAATCACGGTTTGTTTTCTTTTGAGTATTCTGTTCTCTACAAGCGACTCTTTCTTTTTGTGTAGTTACTGTATAAAACGGAGGCATTTAAAAACCATTGTCATGCTCAGTTTCCCAAATTTTAAAAGTGTTTTATGGATGAAAGTAATGCTGCCTGAACTCCTATGCAGAGAGTTATACTGCAGGTGTTTGTCAAACATTTCATCTAGTTTGTTTTCAGCCAGGGCAAATATTCAAGATTACTGATGTGAATGAAGGGTAATAAAAATGATCAACGGTTTGGAATGGCTTCCATATGAGGAGACACTCCATAGGTTGGGGCTCTTCAGCTTGGAGAAGAGACGACTGAGAGGGGATAGATAGAAGTTTATAAAATCATGAGTGGAGTGGTCCAAATAAATAACTGTTTACCCTCTCAAATAGTACTAGAACAGGAGACGCTCGATGCAACTAACTGGCAGCAAATTTAAATAAATGAAAGTATTATTTTCTTAATTTGTGGAATTAACTTGTGGAATTTGTTGCCAAAGGAGGTGGTCATGGCCAGTAGGACTGAAGTTCTTGGAGGATAGGTCCATTAATGTCTATTAGCCAAGTAGGTTGGGGGATGTAACCTCTGATCTGCTGGAAGTGAACGGCAGGGAATAGATCGCTCCCTAATAACCTGTTGGGGACGTCTCTGAGGTGATCAAGAATGGTCACGCTCGGAGACAGAATGTTGGGCTTGATAGACCTTTGTCTGACCCAGTCAATGGTACTTTATGTTCTGATGCCAACCAACCAAGAGACTGAAGCATGTGTGCAGGGGGTGATGCTCTTGGATACCTGCCCCAAGTACTAAGCATCCCTCTCCACAAATCCAAGTGTATATGCTCCAGCCAGGAGTGGAACCAAGACTCGTGATTTCAGTGGGTCATTAGTTAAATGTTAATACACAGCAAAATAATTATTTATTTCAACTAGTGGGTGCTATTTATGTCAGTAAATACAGAAGTATCTGAATAGTATGATACTTGTGCTTGTTTTGGTATGGTGTCCCTTCCCACCCCCCATGAATTACACTTCTAAACTAACATGTTATATCTTTTTGCCAGTATGACATCCTCTCCAAATTATTCCTGGCAGAATGCCACTAGAAATGGCGTACTGCTGGAAAATTTATTCGAGAGGAGGATCGAAGGAAGAAACCAAACATGAGTGTCTTGGCCTCTGTTGGCCCTTTATGAAGGAGCCTGCTACTTTTCGGGTTGAGAGAAGAGACATACCAAGACAGCTTTCATTGGATTGGCTTTTGTTGGCAAGAGTTTGCCAGCCTTCAAGTTACACAGAGCACTTCCCAAGTCAGCTTTGTGTAGCTCTGAAGCGAGCCTACTTTCTCTAACACAAGTTCATCCAATAAAAGGTGTCCTTGGCTATTTTGTGTCTTCTCTTTCAGATCCATAGCACCAGCACAGCAGCTAGACTCTTAAGTCTTTGTTGAGGAAGGGGGGTGAGGGTGGGTGGGGAGGATGGGTTTTTTATTTTCTTTCATGCCTCCCTTTTAAGTATTTTAAATATTTTAATTTTTGTAAGCCTTCTCAAGCTGCTTAGGCAGGAGAGGCGGGATATAAATGTTGCAAATACATGAATAAGTGCCATTCTGGTAAGCTATTTGGAGATGCTTACCTACCCTAAAATTCTATGGTCTATTTTGAGTTGATAACAGCTATGTCTCTATTAAATAATAAAGTTGTCAGACTGGAAGAACATTTAAGCAAAGTTTCCAGGGGAGATTGTGGACTCTTATCATTGGAAGGTGATGTTTTTTTTGTTTTTTGTTAAGAATAGAATGGATAATTGTCAGTAGGAGATAGTTTTCTTTTAACGATTCTTGTTTCAGTACAGGCAAGATGGACTAGATTACCTCAAAATTCCTTTCTAGTATTTAGGCCCAACTTCCCCCCCCTGCACATTCAGACCATTACCTCTTGCCTACCTGTTGTAGCCACAAAGCGTAATTACATCTTTTAATAGAACCTTTGACATGTTTAAAAACTGCTATTGTGTTTTCCTTCAGCCGTCTCTTCTTTAGACAGAACAAAGACCATTCCTTCAACTTTTCCCTCTCGGTTTTGCTGTTTTAGTCTCCTCTAAGCCCAGTGCAGTTTAGTGTGTTGTCTAAAACTAGCACAATACTCCAGCTGATGTCTAGCCACTACTAAGCAATAGGATTTTAAATTATGTTATCAATAATATAGGCAATAGAGACAAAGTAGTATAGTGATCTCTTTTATTGGACCAACTACAGTTGGGGGGGGGGGGGGGGGGAGTGAGTATGCAGCAAAGCTTGCACACCTCCCCCAACTGTAGCTGGACTAATAAAAGAGATCACTGTACTAGTTTCTCTGTTGCCTATATTTGGGACCAACACGGCAAACTTACTATCCCTGCCTCTATCATTTATACATGCGTACGGTAGAGTGGGACAATAATGTCCTATGTCCTAACCAGCCTTGTAAATCCTTGTATCCTGGTGACTACAATTGTTCCCTCAGCAACATTGCACCAGGCAGGAACAGTAGTGAGTAGCCACGGCCATGCACTGAGCAGGGGGAGACGGGTACGGCACAGCAACTGTGCAAGCTCTAGGCCATCGGGTGGGAAAAGCAGGCCAGTGAAAACATTCACCCTGTTTGTGAGACTGGTCTTAAGTATGATGCATCCAAAAATGGCATCTGCCTTTTCTCGGAAACCGTATCGGCTCATTCAGTTTGTCATCCGCTGTATTCCCCACATGGTTATCACCAGTATTAATCCTTGCCAATTTCCCTCATTCCTCTATCATGTACTCCTCTAAGGAAGTATTCTCCCTTATAACCAACCTGCGGCTTCTCAACTTCATTAATGTGTCCTTGTCGCTCCCTATGCTCCCCTTTCCTTGCTACATTGTAAGCCCCCCGGGAAAGGGACCTGTCTTTAATTAATGATCTATTATTCATTAGTGTTCATTATTTACATTTTTACACCACCCTTCTCCAAAGGCTCAGGGCAGGCATTCCAGGTATTAATTAACTAAGATTTAGGAACATTCTAGGGGCTTGGGGTCTGACAGTGTATCTTTGCTATGTTTTACTGGTTTTAGTCTTTATCTGAAGAATTCCCCTCCCCAATGATGAAACTGGTGGCTTTGCAACTGTGAGGAAGGGAGCATGGCACTTGCCTGGAGTACTGCAGATCCAGGGGTGCGATTATGGGGTCTGACTCGGGCATATGCACTGTTACAGTGTTGTGCGCACATACATGTTGCCAATGTTGCATGCATGGTGCCAGGCTCTCCGAGTGCACGTTATTGGGCAGTCGTCGGCTGAGCCTTTTTATTATTATTCACCAAAACAAAAAACTTGACAGTTTAAAAAAACCTTAAATTCACAACAGTTTTTAAAGCTAAAAACTTTCCTCTTCGAAAACATCACAATATCATTTTGACTCTAGCCTAAACTCCAAAAAACATACAAATTAATTACAATTACAATAAAAAAAGCATTCAACTCCATACGTTGCAACAAGACATAAACGCCAAAAAGCATGGAAATTATTTCAGAATTTGATGAATATTTAATATTTTATCCTCAACATAAATCTAATATATGTACTTAATTCCTTACCATACTTTTATTCATTTTTAACAATAATTAAACTTTCACATTTTTTTATTATTAAACTTTAATTTATCATCATTTGACAATGAACAATTTTTTAAGAGTGCATTAAGTTTGTTTCTACATATTTGCATTCTGTACAATGAATTCTATAATGTTCTCTACAGTCACATTGTTAAGTTCACTGTATGAAGTGTATACAATTTGTATACATGTAAAGAACAGACTTTACACTGGGGATGGTAGGAAGAGGAGGCAGCTCTGGGGTTATGGAGACGATGGGTATTTTCAGACGTTACAAGATCACGCTCAACCACAGTGAACCATGGTCAATCCTGTGGCGGGGCCAAAGCTCCCTGAACGTCTGTTCAGCGGCCGCCAGATGTTCTCCACGGTCAATACCCACATGGGGTCAACATCAACCACGCTTCCGGAGCTCCCCGCCAGACCATCTCTGAAAGCGTGGTCAAATAGATTCCCGACGTGAACCAACAAAAGGTAACATCTGGCCGGTAGCCACCGGCCGGAATCAAAGGAAATGATTCCCAGCCGGGGACAAAGCACGCAGTGTCGCTGCCAGGCAACCAGCAACAACACAGGCAGCGGTGGGAGATTGAAAGGGCACACAGCAGCAGGGGAATGAGGCGGGATGGAGTGAGGTGGTAGGGAGAGATGAGCGGAGGACGAGAGTGCAAGGGAGGAAGAGGAGGTGGCGGTAGAGGCGTGGGTGGGGGAGGAGGCGGTCGTGCTGCACCTGGAGGCGGTGGGGGGACAGGAGCAGCAGCCGGGATGGGCTGACCCGGCGCCTTCTGGGTGTTTTGACCATGGCCGGGAATCGGCGTCACGTCTGTTGCACTGCCCCGGCCCGATTCCCTGCCGTGGTCCCAGTCCCGTCACGTCTGTTTGGGGCTTTTTTTTTTACCACGGGGGG
>QEPC01009638.1:3164743-3189918 GCA_003113815.1 Sphenodon punctatus | reverse complement strand
GGGATCAGCGTAACATCTGTTGCGCTGCCCCGGGCCGTGATCTGGTGGCCTGATTCCCTGCCGTGGTCCCGGTCCCATCACATCTGTTTGGGGTTTTTTTTGACCATGGGGGGTGGTTGTTCGGTTCACCCCCGCCGGGAATCCACTGTGGTGAATTGGGACCGCGTAACGTCTGAAATCACCCATTGTTTCCTACATAGTAACAGAGGAAGTAGGAGTGGGGGTTGGGAGGGTCAGGTTTGGGGTTGGGGAGTTATGTGGGGGTGGGAGAAATGGGTTGGGAGTCAGGTCAGGGCATGGGATGCTGTGCTGTGTGAGTGAGGTAGGCGCAGTGGTTGGGGGGTTAGGTCGGGACTGGGGATGTTGCGTGGCGTGTGGGAGGAGAATCATTTGTGTGGGGGGAGAGGCAGCAGTGCCTGAGCTTGTTTGCAGAGAGGAGCTTAACACACGCGAGTCCCATGTGTCGTCTCTGCCGGCGCATTCCGTCCTGTCCTGGGGAAGCGGGGGCCGGCTGAGACTCAGGATGCGAGTCCTGCACTCACCTGCGCAGCAGCAACAAAGCCTGGGGAAGGGGGACGCTCTCTTGCCAGTCAGCTGATCGAAAATCAGGGGAAACAGCAGGCACAGCGCCAGCCCATTCCCTCCGCTTGCTCGCTCGCTTGAACCTGGCCAGTTAAAAGCAATGGCCTCGGGGGAAAAGCCGGGCACGGACTGGCTCCACACCAATCCCGCCCCCTAATCCGTAATCGGCCCGGGGCAGGCGGCGGCGGCTGCCGTTGCCGAGTATTCTGATCTGTACTTTCTGGGGGCTGCTGCTGCTGTCACTACGTTATTCCCACTTGCTCCAGTGTCCGAGAGGAAGAGACGGTCCCACCCCCAGGCCAGGTGTGCGATCAGTCCCCCCTCCGCTTCCCTCCTACTAACTCTGTGCACCCTGGAAAGAAAGAGTGCCCTAAGAAAAGATCATGTTCTCCTCTTGCAAAAACCTGGGCAGCTATTCTGCAAAGAAACACCTTTCTTCGGAAAGATACCTGGCTTCGGAAAGATACGTGATTTTAAACCCTACTATTATAAATGTATCTTTCAGAAGCCAGCTCCGTCACACACACTTTACACTCCAGTCAGTTTCATGTCAGTTATACAGCGCCTGGCTCCACTCCTCTGCCCTCTCCACCAGCCGGGGAAGCGGGGCGCTGTGTAACTGACATGAAACTGACTAGAGCTTAAATGAAAGTCTTTGTCTTAGAGCTGCCGTCTCATAAAGTTGCGTGATTTTTTGAAGTAGAGTCACGTACCTTTCAGGTCAGCAGCTGCTCAACTGAGCATGTGCAAGCCCTTAACTGAGCATGTACGAGCCTGCAGAACCGATTTTTAAAATCATTAATAACTCTGTTTTGGCTGCACCAATCACTATCATATTACATAAGCAGTTGTTATTGATCTCATGCTCCACGCCTGTGACGTTTGGGGCTCAACTTATTCAGGGGGAGGAGATGATGATGATGATTCAAAATCATGAGGCCGCCTGCATTTTGACCAGAAGCAATTAACTTTTAAACAGGCATAACATTTTATTTTCCTGATGGATCCTTTTCAAACTTTGTGCATATGATGGTCCTCACAACTTATAGCCATGGATACATTTTCAGAAATGTAGTTCAAGCAGTTTCCTCAAAATCGGGGCTTCAGCAGTCCCATGTTTATAATGGAGAGTGGTTGTGCATTTAAGTTTCTTCCAGCTACTGCTGGAAGAAAATTATTATTATTATTATTATTATTATTATCAAGTATTTATATAGCGCCAGCAGTGTACCTGGCGCTTTACAAAGTAATTGAATTAGACACAGTCCCTGCCCTAGGGCTTACAATCTGAGAGACGGGGGGCGGGAAGAGACGAAAGAAGGGGAACAGAGGGAGAGACGAGTGTAACATTCACGAAGATGCGAGGTCCCAGGTGCATGCGCTTGGCTTGGTTACAGCGAGAATGATGGCTGGTTAGTCCATGTGGTGAGGATACAAGTACTCAGACCTCAGGTAACAGATTGTACTGGATGGAGGGTATTAGCAGGAGTCAGGTGAGGGGAGCAAGAAGTTAGGGAGGGCAGAGCGGAAGAGGTGGGTCTTGAGAAGGGATTTGAAAGTACGAAGGGAGGGGGTGAAGGGATGCGGGCAGGGAGGGAGTTCCAGGCATGGGGGGCAGCTAGGGAGAAGGGACGAAGGCGGTATGGGGAGCATGGGAGGTGTGGGAGGGCGAGAGGGGACAGAGGAGGAGCGGAGTTCACGGACGAGTACGGAGGGAAAGTAGCGCAGAGAGGTGGGGGGAGCAAGTTTGTGAAGAGCTTTATAGGTGAAAAGTAGGAGCTTGTGCAGGATTCGTTCAGGAAGGGGGAGCCAGAGAGGAGAGGAGGGGCTGCACGTGGTCGAAACAACGGGTGAGATGGATGACCCTGGCAGCAGAGTTTTGGACGGAGATAAGGGGAAAAAGTTGAGAGTGGGGGAGGCCGGAGAGAAGGAGTTTACAGTAATCGAGGCAAGAGATGACCAGGGTGTGAACAAGGGTTTTTGGCAGAGGAGACCGAGAGAAAAGAGTGAATCTTAGCAATGTTATGGAGGGAGAAGCGACAGGATTTGGCAACAGAGTCGAAGTAGAGTTTAAAAGAAAGGGGTGAGTCAAAGATGAAGCCTAAGCTACGGGCTTGGGGGACGGGAAGGATGGTGACCCTCAATGAGGATCGACAGGGAAGAGGGAGTGGAAGGATGAGGGGGGAAGACAAGGAGTTCAGTTTTAGCCATGTTGAGTTTGAGTTGACGTTGAGACATCCAGGTAGAGATGTTAGAGAGAGAGCTGGTGAGGCGAGCTTGAATAGATGGGGGGAGAGAGGGAGTAGAGAGATAGAGCTGAGTGTCATCAGCGTAGAGGAGATATTGGAAGCCATGGGAGGCAATGAGTTTGCCTAGGAACAGGGTGTAGATAGAGAAGAGGAGAGGGCCAAGGACAGAGCCTTGGGGAACACCAACCAAGGGTGGAAGGGAGGAAGTGGTGGAGGTGGAGTTGGCAAGAGACACCTTGAAGGAGCGGGTCAGAGAGGTAGGAGGAGAACCAGTCGAGGACGGTCCCACAGAAGCCAAGGGAGTGAGTGGTCAACAGTATTGAAGGCAGCAGAGAGGTCAAGGAAGACAAGAATTGAATAGAGGCGATTAGATTTAGTCACAAGAACAACTTTGGTAATCTTAGGGAGAGCAGTTTCAGTAGAGAGAAGGGGGTGAAAGCCAGATTGGAGGGGGTCAAGGGAGGAGTTGGTGGGGAGGAAGTTGAGGCAGTGGGAGTAGACAACACGTTCAAGAAGCTTGGAAGCAAAAGGAAGGAGTGAGACAGGACGGTAGCTAGAAGGGTCAGAGGGGTCAAGAGTCGACTTTTTGAGGATAGGAGAGACTGTGGTATGCTTGAAGGCAGATGGGAAGGAGCCAGTAGAGAGGGAGAGGTTGATAATGTGCAGGAGGGAAGGGGCAACAGTGGGAACAATGGAGGTCAGGACGTGGGAGGGGCTGGGGTCAAGGGGGCAAGTGGAAGGGTTGGAGGAGGAGAGCAGGGAGATTTCCTCAAGGGAGGTGGGAGGGAAGGAGGACAGGAGAGAAAGGGGGGGAGGAGGGAAAGGGGAGGGAGTAGGAAGAGGAAAGGAGTGGGAAGCGATGTCGAGGTGGATGTTGTCTATCTTGGAGGTGAAGAAGGAAGCAAAATCCTGAGCAGAAAGGGAGGAGGGGGGAGTCAAAGGTGGAGAACAAGTAGTGAGGGTCCCAAGAACAGGACTCAATGGGAGGCGTAGTAATTCTGTCTAGCAAGAGAGAGAGCAGAAGTAAGGGAGGAGAGAATTTGAAGTGAAGGAAGTCAGCATGAGAGTGGGATTTGCGCCAAAGGTGTTCAGCAGCACGGGTGCAGGAGCAGAGGTGGTGGATACTGGGGGTGAGCCAAGGACGGGGGTTGTGGGAGCGGGCAGGACGGGAGGAGACGAGGGCAAGGGAGTCAAGGGTGGTGGAGAGAGAGGCATTGAAAGCAGAAATGGCAGAATCGGGGGGAGGAGGGGGAGAGAGAGGAGGCAAAGTCCAGAGGGTTAATGGCCTGTAGGTCACGGAAGGGGTGTAGAGAAGGGGAAGGGGGACAGTGGGAGACATTGAAAGAGGCAAGGAAGTGGTTAGAGATGGGATGAGGATCGAAGGAGAGATCAGAGACAGAGCAGTTTCTAGAGAAGATGAGGGCAAGAGAATGGCCATTAGCGTGGGTGGGGGAGTTGATCCAAAGGTGGAGGTTTAGAGATTTACAAATAATAACGCAGTTAGAACCTTGGGCCCAGTGGCCAAATGCAGCCCACAGCTAGCCTCATTATGGCCCCTTGATCCAGTTCCTGGATCTGGCCCTTGGATCCAGTTCCTACTTCCAAGCACTGAGAGAGAGTTCAGGGTAAGGGAACAAAGATGAAGATATGCATTCAAGGATAGGTAACCACAGATCCATGACCTAGACCTTTCTCCTCCTGAGCGCACCCCCTTAACGACTTGCACCCACAACTTCTCTGCGACTCTTGGGGCTTGTACTAATTTTCAAAGTGGACCCTGGAGAGGATGAGGTTCCTGAAAGCCCCATCTAGCAACTTTACTAAGATTGGTGATCAGTCTGCAAAAGACTTTGTACTGAATTAACAATATTGATTTGTCATTAATATGAATTGGGCTGTGGTCTCACAGGGTTGAACTGCCTGTACTCTAATGGTAGTAGCTATTCCACATGCCTCGTGAGGAGCGTAAAATCCTGTATCCAAACGGGGCTTGGACCAGATGAACCTTATGGTCTCTTCCAACTCTAAGCTTCTAATTAGAACAAACTTACATTTCAAAGCTTAGATTTGAGTAGTTTTGACCAAAAGGTCCTCCCCTCCACCCCCACACTTTTTGTCACAATAGACTTGGATTTTAATTGCACTAGTTTTGCTTAAATGCTGTTTTAATCAAACCTTTCTTTCTGGAAATTGTAAAGTTTACCAGGAGTATATTGACTTGAAGTGCTTCTGCGTTAATTTGAAAATGTTAACTAAACCCCAAGCCCGTGTAGGATTTAGTCTTGAGACCTAAAATGAGCTTGAAGTAAATTATGGTCTTCTAGCAAAATTTAATTTCTGTCTCCCACAGATGCCTTAGATTCAGAAATTGCAATTAAAATAATCAGTAGTCCATAATGCGGGCAAAAAGCCCATTTTTGGATCCAAGACTGTATTTATATTACCTTTCGTAGTTTGCATTTAAAAACCTTGTCAAACCGAATTCAGTAATTCTTGACAAGGTCATTGGTTTAATGCCATAATAGAAGAGAGGGTTGTTCTCCTGTTGAGTCTCATGACCTACTTTACCGAGCAGCTGATGCGTGACTGAAATTTGCTAGCTTGTGGATCAGTTTATCAGATGACTTTTCATATTACATCTCCAGAAATTTTAAACACTTGAGCAGAAGTGTAATATTTCATTTTTTTTTCTTTGCAACCCGATCAGTAGTAAGCAGTCTTGTCTGGGCAAGCTGTTTTGTGTGTTTAGTATCTCACTGAAGGAAATTAGAACAGTTGTGTGTCTCCCTGTACATTTGAAATTAGGGCAAATGTTAGGAGATTTAACATACACCCCATCTAGATGGCTGTTCTATGTGATTTATGTATAAAAGGATTTCTGTATAGATGTTTTTACTAGGTAGTGAAGGTTCTGTATTTTCTGTATGTGTTAATCTTCCAAATCACTTACAGTTTTTTACTTGATTGTCCAGAGTATACTGTTGTGTACAGTACACAGAGAGACTGCTACAAAGGGGGTGCCCAACAATCTGCTTTGAGTGGCTTTGTGCATTCCCATTAGTGTAGAGGCCACTTGGTTTAATTGTCTCAAAGCAGTGAGCCCACACCTCAATATGAGGTGGTTTTGATACTTAGAAGTTCAGCTTTTATTAGGAGGCAGGAGCTCCTCTTGCTGTTTTTCTCTGAACCCGAAAGACCAAATAAATGGATAAGTTACTAGCTTTCCTGTTAACGTTACTTGAGTTAGGGTAAAATAGTGTGTGTGTGTGTGTGTGTGTGTGTGTGTGTGTGTGTGTGTGTGTGTGTGTGTAATATATAACAGAGGTGGGCAGATGGCCATTCAGGAGTGCTTGAGGCAGTTGGAACCTGAGCTGTGGCTTCTGCCAGACCCTCACTAAAAAGGCCCTTTAGGCCACTGAAGAAGCTAAAAAAACGTTGTTCTGGTTTGACTCCAGCTTTTTCCATAAGAGAGTCTGTGCCCCCAAATTCATCTATGTTCATCCCAGTCGTTCCTGTTGTCTATCCCGTCTTGGCACAGTCAGTGCTGATTCACCCCGGCAGTTGAAAACCTCAGCTGGCACTGAACCTGCCTCAAGCTTAACGTCTAGCACTAACATTTTCAGCCTATTTGAATCTCAATGTAGATCTAAGAAAGAAACTTCTGGGAATTGGGTTTCCAAATTGAGGCCTAAGAGTCCAAAGGATTTCTCTGTCCAGTGATAGCAATATACAAGGTTAACTAAAGCTTGGTTTTAGAACAGAAGTTCCTAAACTCTGGATCAACTTCCCCCATCCCCTATTTGGGTTCACATGATTTGAAGATGGTATCGTGATTCCAGTTAGTATTGAGCATATTTGCATGTCTTTGAGGCCACATGATTTAAGTTCCAAAGGGCGGTCATGTGGGCGAAAAGCTTGGGAACCCCTGATTTAGAATCTTCACGTTCATTTTAATTGACTTTGTGAAAATATCTTTGTTAAAATGTTGCATCTGTTTCTTTATCTGATCTTAAATGTTCCTTACTTTTAAACTAGGGAGACTGCAGCTACGTGTTGGAAGTTCAGCCATACTTACACAGGGAGGACGTTAACGCTTCAAATGGTTGGAAGAGTAAGAGTCGCCTTTCTTCCAGCAACTCCAGACTTGCACAGAAGACTCTCTCATCCAGAAAAAGCGTAGCGCCTGCAGCAAGAGGATGGCTTTGCACATCATCCATGGAAGAGTTTGATGCAGAGTCTGCTTCACTCTTTAAACCAACAAGTTTCAAGAAAATGAAAAGACCATCTGCCCCGAATCCATCGACTCCTGTACTAACAAACAAATTTGTGTGCACAGATAATAACCACCTTCTAGATTCCTCTTTGGCTATGGCAGGCCCCCTTGCTGAACATACTAGTTGTAAATGTCTATCAGAGGAGAAACCAGGACAGGGGAATGAACTTATTGACACCAGCCATCTAAGTGCAAGTGTTGTGAATCATGCAAGCAGAACAATAAAGGAATTAGAACCTACAACTAAAGACTCTAGCTTACTGAACAGAAACAAGGTGGATTCTGGCTATGGTAGCTTCACAGAGGAGAAGTCCCCTGTTTCATCTAGCATGTTCTACTGTCCTGCATCAGAACTGGACACATTTGCTCATACTGGCCCATTGGTGGATGAGGATCCCCCTTGGATAACAGCAATGCTAACAAACGTAAAGAGGCTTTTATCACAGTCACCTCCCACTTTGAAGGAACGCTATGATTTTGAAGAAGAGAGAACTAGGGAAGAGGAGGACGCTTGGCCTTATCATGATCAAAAATGTATTGTCAGCACACGCACAGAAAAACTGCCGCGGAAACATTCGCCTCCTTTGGCGGAATCTGAGACATCATCAGTTGCTGATCAGCAAGCGTTAGATATTCCCGATATGTCGTGTTCTCCTCCTAATGACTGTCCTTCAGAACCAACCTTGGTTTCTGAGCCTTTGGCTGAAAAGACCTATACTGGGCTTAGCTGGGATGATATTTTTGACTGTGACGATGAAGAAGTAGACATTCAAAAGAAAACTTGTGCTGTAACAAATAGCCCTTCTCAAATACATTTTCTAGGAGAGGGCCGCAAGGATGCTAAGAAGCATGAGAAAAGTATGACAACGGACAAAGAGGAGAGCCTAGGCTTATTTGAAGAGGATCATTTTTCTGAGGTGCTCAGCACTTTGAACTGCCACGGCAGCAAGTTTTCACAGCCATCAGATCTGTGTCACCAGGTTATTGTGCCAGTGAACGGTGGTGAATGGGAGGCTTCAAGTGTGAGCCCTCTAGGGAGCCCCACACGCCCCAAGCAATCCTCACTAAGCCCTAAAGCCCAAACTTTGACGGTCTTGGAGGATTTTAGTAGTGTAGACAACTCAAAACCTCCGACTGAAGAAGACTTTTATGACTGTTCTCAGGAATTATTCTCTGTGAACTTTGATCTGGGGTTTTCTGTTCAAGAGTCTGAAGATGAAACTTCAGAGCAAGCAGAGACATTGAGAGGTAGCAGCATTCCAAACCCAGGGGGTGCCGCGAGCAGCCAGCCAGATAAACCCGTCGAGGCTGAGAATTATGTGTCTAGTGGTATCTTGGGAGGGAAATCTCCAAAGTGGAATGATGAAAGCCTTGCTAGAACAAACATTTCTACACCAGTTTCCTCAAAGAATTGGAGCACTAGCCTAGCAAACCTGACTTGAAACTGCATTCCAGTGGTTTCGCCTTGGAAGCCAACAGCAGAGAGAGAATGGGGAGTCCCTCGCCCTTCAGCTACGGAGTTCAGCACCCCAACCGGTAGAAACGCTGCGAACGGTAGAGTGTCTAAAAGAACTTCCATAAGGGTTTTGCATAGAGCTAGGTCAGCCTCTGACACGTCAGACCTTTCGTCTCGCAACACGGAAACCAGTGAAAATCCAAATCCACAGGCCCCTGACACTTTCCCACCTGAAGGTAAGGTTTCTACCGTAAAACCTAATCAAAAGGTTGATCAGACAATCTTTAAACATTCCTGCTTGTAGAATTCAGTAATTCATGAATCCTCAACTTGAGGCTGGCAGCGGAGGTCACCAGCTGTGTTTTTATGCCTGGAAGGGAGGAGGGGCCCGAGTTCTCTATTCTGCTCTACTGCCATGGGAAATGTTGAAAAGCAAAGCACCGGACTCGAGTGAATTTATACTTCCCTTACTGCAGGGGGGCGGGGGCAGGAAGGATTGCGTTTCTCATTTCCTCTAAGTCAGGGGTGGGTAAAGTTTCCAAGAGCCGCATACCAAAACTTTCAGCTTACTGAGAACCACAAACTGCATTATGTCAATCGCAGCTTCCCCTGATTCTGGGGACGGGGCAGAGTGGCTACCCCTAAATCCCCTCCCCTCCCCCCTTCTCACATTCTTGGCTCCCAAATGGTCTGGTGTGATTCGAGGAGCAGACAGGGAATTCTCTCCCTGCTCCCACCACCCTGCGAGGCTCAGGCTGAAATGGCAGCTCTATTTCTCTTGCCCCAGAGGGCACCTCATGGACATGACTCTAAGCAGCCACTTCTGGCGAGAGCGGCAGAACGGGTGGCCAGGAGCCCATGTGGCTCCCAAGCTGCCTTTTCCCCACTTCTTGATCTAATGAATGAGAAATGTAACAAAGCTTTTTCAAGGAGGAAGATGATTGAGTGACTAAGCTTACTAACTCCTGCATGCTCCCCTTTAACGCTTGAGAAAGAATGGGTTTCCGATTCCTGACCCACCACCAGGAGCATGGAAAATAGATGCATCTGTGTCTGGAGCTTTAAATGCAGTGCACGTCCCTTTGATGATTTCCCCTGGTGAATCACAGATAGGCAGCCAACAGTACAAACGGCAACGGTTCGGTTTTAGGCTTTTGATTCCCATGAATTTGGCAACCAGCACAGATAAGAGCTTCTAAAAGCGAGAGGTCTAAGGATACTTCTAACAAACGAGTGCCTAGAAGAGCAGTGTCACGCTGAAACAAGGGTAGTACAATCCAAGCCACTCTCTCTAAACTGAGAGAGACTTTCAGATATAACTTCCACACTCAATGGGAATATCTGTACTAAATGCCAGCCTTTATATTCAGGCGAGCATCAGATCATTTGATGGGAGAGAAGAGAAAGAGCTTGAATAACTATCTTGACAGTTCATAACTCCTGCCTCCATTTGCTTGGCTGCTCTTAGTTAACATTTAGGATGCATATTTAAGTATGTCTTTTTAAAACTGAAATATGACTGTAAACACTGCAGCAACTGCTTTAGATTAAACCTCTAAAGTCTGCACCGATGCTGACGGTGTGAGCTCATGAGCAGAGCTGTGTGAACTGGGACTGCCTTTTAGAGCCTCCTACTTAATCCTCTCACTCTCTGATTTGTAATCCTCCTGATCCGTTACCCTGTAATCCCGAAATCCACGCCTTCCCATTCTGTGTCACCAATGAAAAAACTTAGACAAGTCAGTGTTTTACTGCACGGTGACTGGCTGCGATGTGAATTGTTTTCCTACAATAACTGCTTGAGCAATCTGGATTTATAAAAGCCTCCATGTATACTTTTTCCTCCATGTGTGTCTGCTATTTGGGGTGCAGCTACATGGAGGATGGGGGGTGTTCCCTCCCGGGGCCACTTTGAGAATTAGTACAAGCTCTGAGGGCCACGTAGGAGACGACTCTTTAATATTTCCTGCTTCTGCCTGACCCCTATCAGCAGTTTATCAATCTCTCTGGCCACTCTTGCTGTGGAAGACTTTTTACAGAATCCAGTTATCCCTCCCCAGTTTGAAAAGTGAACTGTATTAATCCAGTACTGGGGTTATAATAGAGCCTAATTAAGTCACAGTTGAAATAAATAAATGATTTGAAAATTATTTATTATTATTATTAGACATTTATATAGCGCCAGTCATATGACCTGGTGCTGTACAGAACATAGAAATAGATGCGGTCCCTGCCGGTGGCTTACAATCTAAAAGACAGGGAGGGGGAGACAGGGAGGGGGGACAGTGGGAGAGACAGGAGAGAAGACAAACAAACATTCAGGCGGATGCGAAGTCTCAGGTGCGTGTGCTTGGCTTGGTTTACAAAGAGGTTGGTTGCAGCAGTCAGCAGAGGAGGGCCGACAGTAAGTGTACGGGGAAAGACTAGCAGGCATTGGGAAAGGCGGCGAGGAAAAGGCGGCAGTTCCAGAGGGGGCAGGAGAAAGGTAATTGGTGTTGGGGAAGGCACGGGATGCGGATGAGATTGGGGGATGGGGAGCAGCTGGGTTTGCAGGGTGTGGGTCGCGCACTGGCCTCATATTGGCCATAAGGGTCTGCTGAGTGCCTGGGTGTGGAGGGTTTGGGTGAGGGACGGGTCTACAGGGAATGGGCAGGGGGGGAGGGGGGTGGGCGTGGGTGAGAATAAGGGGTTGGTTGGCTGGAGAAAGGCCACTGGAGACGGAAGAAGGAGGAGGAGGGAGGAGATGGAGGGCGAGGAGGCGAGGGAGCTATGGGGAGGCATCCTAGGGGTATCGGGGACACCAGGCCTGCGGGTGTGGCGGGAGCGAGTGCGAGATGTCCCACAGCGATGGGCGGCGGCGGCTGTGTAGCGTGGGTGCCGTCAGGGGTGGCTCCTCGCTCCGCTTTAATGACTCCAGTTTAATGTAAAAAACGTGTCTTTAAGCAATACATTTTATTAAAGTTATTACTTGTGGTACAGAAATACAAGGCTACCCCACAAAGGCGCATGGGCTCAATAAAACCCACAATGTGAACCGTAACCTCGCACAGTGATTGTGCTGCGGGGGATGAATTGACACACGCACTCCCATTTTTGTAAAAACAAAACATAAGATGTATATAAACTGCAAAAGTAACATTTAGTGGGGTGGAAATGACCCCATATACCTAACTGGCGCCCCCCCGCCCAACACAATATTGCAAGTAGGTATGATGAAAAAACCAGTATTGAAGTTTCATACTATGAAAGTGTTAGCTAGCTGCTGTGTAAACAAAACAAAATGGATGTTGGTAAGTTCAAGTTTTCACCTTGGAGCATAATTATAATTGAACCCAACACCCAAAAATGATATTTTATTTAAGTTTTTATCTTGCCCTTCCCTAACAGAGGTTCAGGGAGACTTACTATATATATATATATATATAAAAACATGAAAGAAAGCAGTCCATAAACACAGTAAAATACAAGAACAACCCCAGTAACCTCCAGCCCTCCCACAACCCACCCAATACCACCTCCCCATTTCCCACATCCAGCCAACCCGATACCAAATCCACCCACCAAAACCCCCTCCCAGCCTGCCAAATGCCTTTACTAGCGGAAAGGGCTTACCCCGCTGCCTCCGGAAGCTGCTCATGCTCTAGGTCAAACGAACCTCCGGGGGAAGGGAGTTCTGTAGCATCGGGGCAGCAACCGGGAACGCCTCCGTGCGAGCCCTTGTTTATAAGCACAAGCCTAAGAGACGGCACGCAGAGGGAGGTGCCCCCGGCCGATTGCAGAGGCCTCAGTGGAGCGTGGAAGGAAAGGCGGTATCTCAGATATGTGGGGCCCTGACCCCTTTAAAGGTCCAAACCAGCCCCTTGAATTGTTCCCGGCAAGCTGTCGGGCGCCAGTGCAGACTCTGGAGCACCCATGTAATGTGCTCCTGGCACCTCACCCCTGAAAGGAGGGGAGCCGCACCAGCTGCAGCTTCCCAAGAGTCATCAAGGGCAGCCCCCCTATTTATGAAAACAGACACTGCTCAATTGCTGTCTTTATCTTACTTTGGGTAAAAGCAGGTGGTGCAGTTGGCTCCCCAGCCGGGCTCTGGGCAGGATACCGTAGCCAACACGGGGCGAGGCGGGGTACGGAGCTAACATGCCCATGGCCGGAGAGCCATCCCGCTACCCGCATGGCCTGAGCAGGGCAGAGACCCAAACGAGTGGGCGGGCAGCACCCCACCCCCTGCCAAGGCGGCTCCTGCCCCGAGACAGGCCGCCTAGAGGCGGAACGCCCCCGCTGGCCCTTACTCTTGGGAGCTTTTCTGAGGAGGCAGCACTGGCTAGCTGCCCACCCACCGGCGGCGAGTTCGGGGGGCACCTAACCAGACGTGTAAGTGGGTCTTGGGCCAGAGTTGGCCTGTGTTTACCCTTTGAGAACACTTCATGGAAAGACAGGTTCTGGCATTTTAAACCAAAAATAAAGAGAGAGAAGAAAATACTGGTTTTACAGTATGTGCTTGGGGCGAATATGACCCCAGTACCGTAGGCGTCTAGTGCTTTCTTTTTTATTCATTACAGTTGAGGTCTAACATGCATACCCCCAGGATAATTTTAGTGACATTTTCAATTTTTTTTTAAATGACAGTGGGGACAGGGGCATGAACCAACACAGGACAATTGACCCCATCGCTCCCCACATGGAACATGAAGTGGTACATGTTTTCTAAAAAAGAAGTTTTATTATTTAATAACTGTTTGGGACCAGATTGGGTGAAACCAGACATGACGCGAATTCCACTTTAACGCGGCTTTGACATTTCTTAGGCACGTTTCAGGGCTGCCTCGGTCACCAATACAGCCCTGCAACCTGCCTAAGAAATGTGAAAGCGGGGTTGAAGTGGAGTCGGCGCCATGTCTGCTCTCACCCGTTGACCCCAACGCTCCTGTTAAGATGCCAGACGCGGGGACAGTCTGAGGAAGCGTTGCACTTTCTCTCCTGTGGCTTATCTTCTTTTTCTACAGGGGGAGTCAGTCAAACGCTTTGCATGAACAGCTACATCCAGTTAGTGAACTCGGTACCTTCTCTTGTAGAATGAGATTCTAACACTTTGAAATTATAAATTGCTTTTTAGAACTATAAGTTTTATAGCTTATCAGTGACTCTGGTGAATTATTGCTCCAGGATAGACGGATGCATTTCCTAATGAATTTTCTAAATTGCCAGACCTTAGAGAACCACAACTGATTTTTTTATCTTTTCTGCTCAAATGTTGCCAAGAATCTTGGGCTGTGTTGAGCAGTCCACTTTTCAGAACTATCAAGAAAGTGGTGTTGGTTATGGTATGTGAACTAGAGGTCATGTTGCTTCTTAGCTTTCTAGAACATAATAAGTAGACAGCTGGAGGGGAGGGAGAATTTTCAATCCGTTCTTCATTGTGCTATGTCTAATACAGTATAACAAACTATGGGACAAGAGAGAGAGTTCATTCTATCAGGGTGTTCACTGCTAGAGAGTTTAGGAATAAGTGATAGGTTGGGTATTCTTGAAGTTGGGCAATGTTATAAATGGGTTCATTAAATAAGAAGGTTTGACTTGTAATTTCCTAGGAAAGATGCATGGTAACAGTTGTAAAGTAGGCCTGTAGCTTATTGGGCAGCAGACGCTTCAGCAGAAAGACCCCACAGGGGGCGTGGCTTACTGCTTTATCTCAAAGGGAAATTTCCTTTCAGCTGGCCAGAGGAGACTGGCTAGCAGTGAAACCCCACCAGCCACCCACATTGATAAGATTGCTCTTCTGGCCACGCCGAGTTGGATTGTTGAGTTAGAGAGGTGTGTTGGGGCGGTGAATACATTTTCTTACTATTGTTTTCCGTTTACTCCCTCCCAGTAGGAGGCAGTAGCGAAAGTGAAGACGAGATTGTTTTTCAGAGAAAGAATAAGAGAAAAGGAAATGTTTTGATGTCTCCTGAGGTGAGTCATTCAATAATAATAAAAAAGCTGCCATCAGATCCCAAGCAAAACCTCCAGAACCTGGAGTTACATTTTAGAATCTATATTTTTTTCTTTGCAAAGGTTCAGAATAACAGTGATCTTGAATCTCCAGTTCCCGTTGCCAGAAAACGTAGACATTCTCTTAACACAGTAAGTCACTGCTTAAACAATGTAGGCAGAACATAAAGCCATTTTATTCTGCTTAGTTTAAAATGTCAAACATTTTCCTGATCACTAGGGAATAGTTTTATGCCGGGTTCCCAGTTGGATGGAAGACACTAACTCACTATAGAATTCCGAGAAGCCAAGTTTAGAATGAGTTTCATAACACATGTTGTTGGAGAACATTCTGAATGTGTAGGGTTACCCCCCCCCCCCCCTTAAAAGAGGATGCTTATGAAAAAAATATGTGCAGGGCTGCATTGGTTCCAGTGGAGCCCTGCAACATGTGTTTTTCATAAGCGTCCTCTTAAAGGGGAGGTATAGCAACCCTATGAATGCGTCCCCTAGTGGCTCCTCTCTCCGACCGAGGTGGTTTCAGGAGGTTGCACAGACATGTAAGCCATCCTGAGCCATTTCTGGGGTGCTGGATGGGTCTGCATCTCTCTCAAATGCTGGCACTGTAGCAATCTCTATCGGTGGCTTGTCATTGGGAATCCAGACGAGAAGAGAGTTGGTAGTCCGGTTTTGGCACATGTGGTTCAGTATATTAGTTGGGCTATGTATATTGTCCTTAAAATACAGCGTAGGGTTAACCCCAATTTCAGGTAGGCATGTCACTGTAATACGAATAATTCAAAGTCGTGAATTAGAATAACCCCATCTGCCTAGATTTTAAATCAGGGGGATATTTAAGCAATAAGGCCCTGATAGGACAAAACAACTGAGCAAGAGCTTAAGTCCCATTGACTTAACCTGATGCTTTTCTGAATCCGAGTCCAAGGCATAACAAGCTTATAAACTCGGTTGGGAAGTTGCCACACTTTGAGCTTAAGGCTCGGAGTGACGCAGTCAGCCGAGAATAATTGTATCCCAGCGTGCAGGACATCCTTGCCAGCCTTACTGGGACTCCATAATCACCCTAAGCCCCTATTTAAAAAGAAAAGGGTTTATTAATACTCATCTAGTTATTTGTATGCCATTGAATATAGTTCCATAAATAATGTGCAGTAAGTTAAAATTAATCACAAAGTAAACAGCAGCAAAGAGGAGGAGAGAAACTGTTAACTGCTTTTTTAAAATGTAAGATCTCTGATATTAAAGTTCATAACATTACATTTAAACAAAACCTGGCACTTTGACTTGTGGAAATGCAGAATATCTGCTGCTAAGTGCTGGCCAAGAACACCACCAGCATTGCAGCAGCAGGGGCTGAACCGTTGTAATCAGAGCCAGGTTCCTGCCCAAGGAGGTGCCTACTGTCTAGGATGGACAAGGGAGGCGAACATGCAATAGGGAGAGACTGCACACACTCACTCACACACACACTCACACTCTCTACAGGTGGGGAACTGAGGCCGAGACACAGTGACTTGCCCAAGGCCCACCCAGTGAGTTCATGGTTAGGGTGAGATTTGAACCTTGGTCTCCCAGGGCCAAGCCAAGCCCCTTACCCAATAGACGTGTGCATGTTGTTTTACTCGCCCTTTTAAAGAATAAGCTGTTCTGTCCTGCCATCGCATTCCGTTTCATCATCATCATCATCATCATCATCATCCTCGTCATTGAATACACTTTCTCTCTTTGAATTACTTTTGCTAGCATACAGGTATAAAAACTTAGTTTTTTCCTTTTTAATATGGACTTATTGACCTGCTAGAATGCAGGCTTTCCTAGTTCCCTTTATTTATCCATATGAGTCTCTCCTCTCAAAAAAAAATGTCAGGAAATGGTTAAATAATATTGATTCTGATCCCTTCAGCAGAGAATTAGTGCTCCGTTTGCGTCGCCTTTGGCGACTGCGAGGTTATTCACGGTTGGAGACAAAGGTTTGCTTGTTAAAGCTGTCATGAGGCAGAGTTCATGCTAGGCTTGGAGGAGGAGCTCAGAGGATGGGGTGGACTTTTGGGGCCTGACCTAAGCTTTCTTGCATTATATCCTGCTCTTTATCTACGTTGCTTAAAATACGCATGGTTCCCGATAGCGAAAAATTGATTTTCAAGAGCTGAGTCTCACAGAAGGAAATACAACATCCGGCCTTTGATTTCCACAGGAATCTCAGGGAGTGAATTGCCCAGTTTCCATTCATTTTCAGTGAGATAATTAATAATAATGATTTGGGCAACTAATCCCCTTAGGCTCATTTGAAAAATTCCACCCTAAATTCAATTGCATTCCCCCTCACCGGCCCAGCCTTTAATATTCTGCTGGATCAGCAACCAAGAGGGATCTGTGTCCCTTTCTCAAAAGGCAAGTGGGCAATTCCTGGGCAACATCCCCCTTTTAACTAGCTTACTTATGAAAACAGCCTTGCTAAAACCAAGATCCATTATGTCTGCTTCATTCCTCTGTCCGCTGAGCCTGCTCACCTGTCAAGGAAGGAAACCAGGTTAACTTGGACATAACTTGTTCTTAATAGACCATGATTCAAGGTGGCTCACAAACAGATTTCTGTATGATTTGTTCTAATAATGCCAGAGTCATGGGTCTGCAGTAGCTCCAGCTTCCCCGGGAACATTGTTTGCTTTCCTGTAGTTTTCTGGAGACCTTTACAGATGGCTTTAAGTCAGGGGACTTGGTAGGGGCTCCAGCGACTGGCACACAGTGGGAATTTCCCATCCTTACTGCAGAGCTCTCTTCTCTGCAGTCGCTCCGGCACTGAAGGACGTGTTGGCTCTGCGGCTGATGAAGCCCATTGTACAATCAGCTCTTGGTTCTGGCCCACTGCTTGCCACCGATGGGTTACAGCTACACTCCAGCGTGTCTTTCTGCTGGATCTAGGGCCACGTGGGGATTAGAGGTGATGAACTGGCTAGGAGGCCTGCAAATTCAGCCGGCCGGCCAGCAGGGGAGAGTGTTTCTGAAGTCTTGATTTGTGATGCACTGTCAAACCGTTAGGGAAGAGTTCTCAGTCTCTGCGGTTATTGAGATCGAGCCCATGCTCCAGAGTTTGGCGGCACAGAGAGAGAGAGAGAGTTGTCCATTTGGGGTCCCGCCCATCCGTCCCTTCTCAGGAGAGATGCTCTGCTGCGTGTGGCCGGTGTCTTGTGCTTTTGACAGTTAAGCCTGACACTCATTGCGAGTGTTTACGTAGCCACCCTTTCCCTAGAGAACTAGCCAGCTCGGCTGCCTGCCTTGGCAACAAGCTTGAGAACCGGGGCGGTTTCCACTCTCTTTGAGTCCCTAATGGTCATGCTTCGTTTCTTAGTCTGGCTTTAGTTTTGACGTACCCCTGCTGTGTTTGGCACGATAGGGCCTGCCTGCCAGTTGGAAACGATTGCTAGTTACTCACTTACACTCACTTTTCCCTCTGCCCCAGCGTCCGCTGCCGGGATCTCCTTTGCTCGGGCTTCCTGGCAACTAGGAGACGCCGAGGGAGGCAGTGGGGTCAGAGGGCCTGTCCATTCTGAAGGCTCGTCCAGTCACCGTTGCTGCCAGTGACTCCCCTCACAGCCACCCCGGCCAGCCAAATAAATGGATTCCCCGTTTGCCAGTGAGCGGTGGGCAGCAGTTACTACTTACGTGCTGGCAGCAGAACTGCCCAGGCAGACTCCAGAGGCTGTGTGAGGGCTCACCTGCACACCTCACAAACAGACCTTCCTCTCTCAGAGAAAAACCAGCATTAATATCACTGATTCAAATGGGGAATAGACAGGTCAGAGCTGCCTGAAGTGTGTCATTGCTTGGGATTACTGTGACCTGCATCTTCCCAGTACTCCCTTAATGGTTTCTTACATGTTCTAGTCAGACATATCCAGTAACAAGGAGGGGGAGTTCCACAAGGAATTGATTGAGCCTGTGGACAGCGACTTCAGGAGCCCCATCAAGAAACATGTAAAAGGTGTCAAAACGCAAAAGAGCAATGAAAACTTCAAGTGTAAGGTAAGAGGCATGGAAGTGCTTGGAAATAGGTCTGTCTTGTGGGTTTGTTGAGGCTAACGTGGAATAGCTTGAACTTAATTCGACAGTGTAGCTAACCAGAGAACTGTAGCCTTGCCCTGATCACCCCAGAATCCCTTCTCTAAAGGCATACTGCCCTTTGAATAGGCATTCAGGAGGGGACACTGTCGGGGAGCAGTATTCTCGAGTATGGTTTGAGAGTGGGGAGCTTGGGGGGGGATTAGGAGGGTTATTTTTCGCTAAAGTGAATGTGCAGAAACGTTTATCTGCTTAAGCACTGCACTTATTTTTCTTGTTTTGATTTAAATGTTTCTCTAGGGCTGATAGGAGTGGAGAACATCTGGTTTGCAGGTCACTTCTTTCTGGTCCCCCATTCTTCCTCCTGGCTCCCATTCAATGCAGCCTGCCTTCTTTTATTGCCTGGCCTGCTGCAGTCTCTCAGCTGGGCTGCAGTGCAGGGAACCGGGAAGGAGGAGGATGGCACGCTGGACAGAAATTACCCATGCACCAGGAGACAAGGATCTTCTCGGGTAGTACGTGCTGTGCTGTGAGGGGGGAGGGAGCATGAAGACAGGGCCCAGCAGGCATAGCCAGGGTGTGAGACTGACCAGCCTAGACTCTAGATATCTGGCTGGACACACGCGTTGGATTGAATGTTTTGCACAGGAAAACGAACCAGGGGTTCTAGGGGCGTCTGTCCTCTTTCAATTTCAGGACTCTGACCTATCCTGGTTCTCCTCCTACCTCTCCCACCACACACATAGTGGATCCTTTAGTGAATCTGCTGCTCCCCCTCTATCAGTTGGTGTTTGCCCCAGGGCTCAGTCCTGGGCTGCCTTCTCTTCTCTTCTCTTCTCCCGCTACACTTGTTCCCTTGGGGCTCTGATCTCCTCCTATGGCTTTCAGTACCATCTTGATGCCGATGATTCTCAGATCTCTCTCTCTGTACTGGAACTATCACCCAGAATTCAGTCTGACATCGCTGCCTGGATGTCTCTCCACCACCTTAAACTGAACATGGCCAAGACAGACGTTCTTATCTTTCCTCCTAAACCCACTTCTCCCTGGCTCCCACCTCCCTCCATCCCTGTAGAGAACACTGTCATCCTCCCAGTTCCCTCAGCCCGCAACCGTGGGGTCATCTGTGACTCCTCTCTCTCCCTCGCTGCTCACGGCCAAAACTTGTCATTGCTTTCTCTCTAATATTGCAAAAATGGTTACTGTCTGAACACACTGCTAAAACTCTAATCCATTCTCTCATCACACTCGCTTTGACGACTGCAACCTGCTTCTCACAGGTCTCCTCCCACGGAGCCACGTATCCCCACTCCAGTCTATTCAGAATTCAGCTGCGAGACTCGCCTTCCTTGCACGCCGTTACGACCATGTGACCCCTCTCCTCAAATCGCTGCGCCGGCTCCCCATCCACTTCCGTAGCCAGTTCAAGCGTCTCCTACAAGTGTCTTCGCTCTGCAGCTCCTCATACCTCTCCTCTGCTATCTCCCCCTACACCCCTGCTCCTGACCTCCGTTCATCAGGCAAGATGCTCTTATCTGTGCCCGTTTCCTCCCTCGCCAACTCCCGACTCCGCGCTTTCCACCTGGCTGCGCTGTATACGCAGAACAAACTTTCTGAGTCGCTGCATCAGGCTGATTCCCTGTCCATAACCAGGTCCTGCCTAAGGGCCCACTTCTTTGAGATCGCTTTTAAATCATGAACCCAGGCCCTGTCCTTATCCTAAACCTTGTTCATTTCAGTCATGTTAACTGAAATCAATACACTTACTGAAATAAATAGACCATGTCCCTTCTGGGTTTTGTGTGTGCTTGCTTGCTCCAGATAGAATAGATGTGGAAAGACCCCACTTCTCTTCTCTCTTTCGAATGATACAAGCAGCTAAGGAGCGAGGTCTCCCAGCTCTGTCGGTTGGGCCCTTTACTCTCCTCCTTGGCACGCTCCGTTAGCAG
Organism: Sphenodon punctatus; assembly: GCA_003113815.1. Taxonomy (NCBI): domain Eukaryota; kingdom Metazoa; phylum Chordata; class Lepidosauria; order Sphenodontia; family Sphenodontidae; genus Sphenodon; species Sphenodon punctatus. Next base: position 3,169,359 of record QEPC01009638.1, on the reverse strand, counting down.
GAGCAGAAGTACAATGCAATGTATTGGAGGATCCTGACCCCCAGTGGGGTCACAGCAGCTGTGAGTGGGAGAAGCTTTGCATGTCTCTGCCCCCTGGGATGATGCCAGAATTAGGTGTGAAGTCTCAAAATGGAACTGTGCCTGTGGGATGGAGCAACTGGGTTACAGCCGTGTTTGTTTTATTGTCCTGGGCAGCAGCAGGTGTCTCCCGTTATCCCGCATTACAGAAACCTTGCAGCTGTTCATACATCTCATGGACTTGCCTGCAGTTTGCAAATGACTAGTACTGCTACTGATTTCTATAGCGCCACTAGGCGTACACAGTGCTTTACAGTTACAGCTTTCCAGAGACAAGTCCCTACCCCAGTGGGCTTCACATTTAAGATGGACACAGGTGAGGCAAACACAAGGAGGAAGAGAGAGACAGACGGACAAGTCACTCCCTCTCTCAGCCTCAGTTCCCTGTCTGTAAAATGGGAACGTCTAAGGCACCAGTGAGTTCATGGCTAGGGCAGGATTCAACCCCTGGCTTCCCAGGACCAGTTCCAGCACCGTGTGTTGCACCACACTGGCTCTGCACACATCAAAGAACCTATCTTTATAAAGTATTTGCCCAACAGAGTGTGATGTAACTCAGTGCTGAAACTAACAAATGAAAGCTTTTGCCCTCATGAATGCCATTAGTCATGGAAATGGCAAATAAAGGACGCTCCTGGAGCGGTCCCTGTTGCTGAAGTGTGTGGGTTTGAGACACACCAGTAATGGGAGCAGGGAATACACTGTTTGGGGCACTCGGCTATGGCCTGCGGTGACTGAAGTGAGCCACGCTCGGAGACCAGATGGGCCAGGCTCTGACCCAGAATGGCACTGCTGACATTGCTATGTTGGCTGAATGTAGCTTTTTTGTCAGCGCACAGGATAGAGATGCATTTCACAGCGTAAAACGGACTCTCGTACGTGCCAGGCCTGTCACCGACTGGCTGCTCCGTGCAATCCCCAATGGGGAATGGATTTGTCTTTGTTCGGGATTCCCCCCGTAGGGCCAGTCCTCCGTCACCACGCTCTGACTGTGCTTCTCATGGCAGATTGCTTCCTCTGGGCCAGTCCCACCCAAGCCACACGGGGCAGCCAGACGTTGGGAAGCTTCACCTCCTGTGGCTGCCCAAGAGTTGCCCTCTGGATTGATGACACGAGTTTGAGAAGGTGCTCCATGCGGAGCTGCTGCAAATTATCCGTGTGTTTTGTCTCTGTAGAACGCAGCCAGGCAGTTTCTAGATGAAGAGGCAGAGCTTTCTGAACAGGAGGCCGAGAACATTTCATCGGACGAGAGCCTGGATTCGGAGAATGAACTCAATTCCTCCCTTGCTCACTTCCTCAACGACGAGACACAGATTACACAAGTTCTGAATGGTAAATGAAGAAAAGCGTTCCTGCCTCTTCTCTGCGCTCATTTGTATCCCTAGTTTGGATTCTTAGTTGGTTCCATCCTGGTGATCTGCCCCCCTCCCCCGGTAACGCTTTGGTGCAGCCGAAAGGCCTTTCTTTTCCACCCTGCAATGGTCACATGTGGAGAAAAGGGGAGGTACATCCCAAGTATGATTTTTCAATGGCACTTAGACCCCTTTGATGGTTTTACCCAGTATCCAATTTTTCGGCATGGGATCCGAGCAACCTAGAAATGGAAACTAGCTGCAGATCTGTGTAGTTACTTGCTGTGCTCTGCTCTGTACCTTCGGAGAGGTGGGAACGGCAGGCAGGCTGCAGGGCTGGAGGGACGCTTTGAAGGGAAACGGGCCTTAATTTAATCCACCAGGGCAAACGACCTTTTCCTGTTCTAATTGGAGAGTCTAGATCTTCCTAGTGCCCTTGTCGAGTGCTCTTGCGTATAGTAAGGATTTTCAGTAGGCATGGTTCACGATGAGCCGGCACAGGACTAATGCTGCTAGGCCTGAGACGGGGAGGCTTCCTGTGGGGGTGACTCAGTAGCTTTGTGCAAATGACAGTTCATACAGGGGCGGTGTCGGGCGTGATCAGGAAAGGAGTAATAGCAAGGTTGCGTCAGCCCCCAAAATGTAGCAGGTGGCCTTAGAATGGAACCGATGGTTCAAATGCTGTTGGGTAAGGAGGATACCTCTCATTGGCTGTTCCAAATTTGCTTCCACCGCTCATGTTGATGTGCTGGTCCCTTGGTCCATCGCCCTTTATAATTAGACCCCCAGAATGTCTGTGGTACTAGCTCCCAATTTAAAGAGGGACCACTGCCGTGGGGTAAATGGCATTTACAGTGAAATCTGACTACGCATCATGTAAACACTTGGGCAGGTACTGCGAGGTAATAGTACCCAGCACCAAGCTGATGGGTGGGTGGTTCCTGGTGGGTGAGGGAGAAGTCACGGAGGGTCCATGTGCAGGGGCTGATGGGGACTAATGACCTTTTGCAATAAGGAGATGGCAGGATGCGGCGGCCCGGCTCCTTTCGGGGCTGAGTCGCCAGGAACACGTTATACCGCTGCTTGGAAAACTGCACAAGTTCCCTACAGTTTCTGGGCACAATTCTCAGGGTGCTCGGTTTGACCTTTAAAGCCCTAAATGGTCTGGGTCCCATATATCTGAAAGACCTCCTGCCCTACCGCGCCTCACTGCGGCTGGCCGGGAGCGCCCTCTTTCGGGTTCCATCTGTTACCCTTCTCCGTAGCATTCCAGTTCCTGTCTCGGTTCTGTGGAACTCCCTTCCCCAGGAGGGGCACTTGAGCCCAAGCCTAAGAATCGCCTGGAGCCGGTGGACAGTGTGGCGGGTGGGGGTAAGGGTTGGTTAGGTTTTTGGGGAGGATGGTATGGGGGATTTAGTAAGTGGGCTGAGGGGTCTTGTAGGGTTAGGCTTTTGTATTTTCATATTTTTATATGTTATGTTTATACTTTTATCTTGTAAGCTGCCCTGAGCTGCTTCGAGGGAAGGGAAGGGAAGGGCAGGACAGAAGTTTAAATATAAATAAATAGTGGATTCCCCTTCATTAATGTGTGTGATTCCCAAGACATGCTCACCCCGTGTCCCAGGTGGGACGCATTTGCCATCGGGCCCCCTTTGTTCTCCACCTTTTGTTTGGAGCAACATGGCGTGGTGGCTGCTGCACCATTATACTCCAATCACTCCCTCTCTCACGTTTGCTAGCGGCTGATGTGCTGGTTTGTGGTAATTCCAGCCATCTTTTCAAACGGCCAACAAGGAGATTGTTGTGAGAGGCAGGTCTTCCCGAAGGGCGACACCATCCTTTCCTCTTGCTCCGCTGCCCAATGAGCTTTGTGTACGCGGCCCAACAGGAAGGGAATCTGGCCAGGCCTCTTGTGCAACACGCTAGCCATCGAGGTGATGCCCCTTGGGGGCACCTTAGAGAGAGCCAGCTAGTTATGGCTGCTACTTGGGGTAACCTCTTGGGAGGAATTGTTTTTATTGGGTGGTGGGTAATCCTACCTAGAATGAAATGTTTGATCTTTCCTTTTCATCTTCCTCTCTTCTGTTCAGATTCTTAGATGAGAGAAGTTTACTTGAAATCGGTGCGCAGCCCAGCACTCTGCAATAGGTTCAAAATGGCAGACCGGAGACCCAACCACGTGGCCATTTTCTCCCAGGTGGGAACGAGATGGTTCTGCCTCTCTCACGGGGGATGTTTATCTTCCTCTGGAGTTGTCTGTAGGGGGACACTGAGTTCTGAACAAAAACCCGATTCAGAACTTTCTGCCCAGCCTGCACACAAGTTTGTTTTTTGTTTGAATCTTCAAGTGGGTTGAAGCTTAGAAAGATTCTTGCATTACAAAATTAAAAGCTAGAATCCACACAACAGAACTTTCCACTTTGTACAGTCGTCTTATGCACATTGTGTAGCACAGTGTTCAGTAGCTAATTTTGAAATGGTATATTGAAAAATATCCCCTCTCGTTTTGTTTTATGGGCTTGGGGGGGAGGAAGAGTCATTTTGTGGAATTTACACTTTGTAGACTGTGTTTCGTTAACGCTGCTTCATGCAAAAGTTTGGGATATTTAAGTGCAAGTACATGTTGAATAAATTACACTTTCATCGTTTCTGAACTGAAAGCTCTTTAGAAAATGGTATATAGCGAAAATTCAAACTGGGATAGCCAGTTAAAAATATAGTCTTAAAACTGTTAGACAGAAAACCTGCTGGTAATTTTGCTTGTTATGATACAGTAATTTCCAAAGTAAATATTATTTTCAGGCAGTGGTAGCTGCCTGAAACTTAAATGCACAGCCACTGTTCATTATAAACAGGGGGCTGCTGAAGCCCCGATTCTGAGGAAACCGCTTGACCTACATTTCTGAAAATTTAATCATAACTGTAAGTTGTGAGGACCATCATATCCACAAAGTCTGAAAAAGATCCATTTGGAAAATCAAATGTTATAGCAGCTTAAATGTTAATTGGTTGTGGTCAAAATCCACACCATCCTCACGTATTTGAATCAATATCTCCTCCCCCTGGATGAGTTGAGCCCCCAAAATTCACAGGCTTCGAGAATGAGATCAATAACAAGTGCTTTTGAAATATGATACTGATTGATGCAGCCAAAACCGAGTTATTAGTGATCAAAAATCAGTTCTG